>JAFEMH010002056.1:0-383546 GCA_022495995.1 Adenophora triphylla var. japonica | reverse complement strand
GCGACCTATCTCGTAGTGAAGAACCCAATGTGGACCCAAAGATGACTATATAAGTCCCATCTTGAAGAGCCGATACAGAGAACCCGGGAGAACCGCTTAGCAAGCCCTGCCAAGTGAAGAAACACACAAGAGCAGCCTTATTGTGCACAGAGTCATCATGTGACCAAGGGGGCACCCATCTTTTCAAATCTTAGTCAACCCAATCGGACAAGACTCAGAATGTTTACGTGCAGGGGCACACATCTTTCGAAAAGTGGGAATGTCTCCCGAATTTGTGTATACACACTCGCTTTAGGTTTGACTCTTTGAGAGAGTATAAGCGTCACAAGGTGTGGAAAAGTGTATGGAAGCCCCCGCCGACGTAAAGACAAAGGTTTGGCTCTATTTTCCTATGACGTAGAGAGAGAAGACTTGTCGAGACACTTGAAAACTTGTCTTATTCATGATGATCACAAGGCCGCTTAAAACCCTTTGTTAATGTTCTGTTATTCAACTCCTAAACTGATATGAACAAATATTTTGATTAATCACAAGGAGAAAACCAACCGATATCGAAAATCAAGCTTTGAAGGGCGGAAAGTGTATAGGGACGATCCTTGATGAGACCGGATTTTTTTTTTTTTTTTTTTGAGATTTGTTTGTGATTTCGACTGACCATTTCTCGGCCGCCTACGTTCCCTCCATTACGAAGAGCTCGAAGTCGCCGTAGTTCGGGCCTATCCCGAATGAAAAGAGAATGAATGTTGAAATTCGAGGGTCTCGAGGACCTTGGGGATTTTGAGGATTTGGAGGATTGAATAACATATCCCCAGAGTGTCCATGAAAGACACGGATGCGAAGCCCCATGGGACATCCACGGCAAGTGTTTGTGAGGAGAAATGAAATATGCTCACATGAAGGTCGAAGTGAATCGTTGAATTTGCACAATCTTCGATTGGTAATTTTGAACCAAAATGGATTAGATTCCAATTTAAGCAAGCAATGAAGCATTAATTTGATCCCGACATCGAGGATATTAGAATGAAATTGCTATCCGACAGGGACCGTAGTCGGGTTTCCTGCTTCGATCGGCCATCTGGGTGATTTTGGGAGATTATGACCTCGAGACGAGAGGCCTGGCCAGGCCTTTATCGACCGAACCTCTAAAGATGAGAGGTTGGCTCGCGGACGTGCCTGGGAAATCTACGGCGAGGAAGATTGATCGCCTCCAAGAATGAGAGGTCGCATTTTGACTTGGCCAAAGGCAAGGGTAATGGTGGATGGGAGTATCCTCTAAAATCGAGAGGATGGCTCGGGATTGGTTTAAGGTAATGATAAGAGGAAGTCCGAGCATACCGACAACCTTTTGCGATCTTGCGAGAATTCAGCTCCTTTTTGATCATTGGAGAGCTTCTGAGATGTCTGGGACTTTTGAGTTCTTCTTCTTTTTTTTGGAAGGCTTCCCGAGGAGCTTGGAATTATATCCGAGATTGTGAGGATTTTAAAATCCTTCTTTTTTTTTTTTTTTTTTTTTGTTTTTTTTTTGTTTTTTTTTTTTTTTTGTTTTTTTTTTTTTTTTTTTTTTTTTTTTTTTTTTTTTTTTTGACTTGGAAAGCTTCCCGAGGAGTTGAGGATTATCTTTGTCCTTCCTTCATGGCTTGAGATAATTTGCGCATCGCCGATTCTCGAAGCTAACTTCTCGGGCTCGCTTGGACTTTCTCTCGCATGGAGCAAAAATGATGGCTAAACCGGGTTTCAAAACACGCCGATCTTGAAATGAGAGGGTAGTGTTTAGTAAGGGTGAGGTAATGGCTTTCCTATGGGTGAAAGGTTTCAACCACAATCCCTACCGGATGACCTAAACGAGATTAAGTCTTCATTGCTTGCTTAAGCTTTATATGAGAAAAGATCCATGCAAATTCATCGAGCAACGAGATGATGATGATGATGAAAGGGATGTGAGCATATGAGATGCAAGATGGGGAGTTGGTAAGCCCCAATTGGGAAGGATATCAATTGATTTTCTCACTCCGATTAGTTTAAATATTAATCATTTTCGAAGAATTAGTGGTTGAGTGAAAGACAAGTGATCATTTTGGATAAAACCATTTCAATTAAGTGTAACGTGGGTGCGCAAGTGATGTCTCGAGTCTAGCAAGAAAAGAAAAAGACTTATATTAAAAATTAGACACTTAACCACTATGTCCAAAATGGACTACAACGACAAATGTCCAGGAAGGACTTAGGTGAAAGAAAAGTACTAGAACCTACGAAGGTTGACTCAAAAGACTATTTTAAAGATAGGTAGCCCCCAGTCTAGCCGCTCTTGCCGTTGAACCATGCATCTATTCTTCGACGCCGGAGACGGGAGCTATTGCGTACCTTTCCATCAGATTTCCTTGGCAATCTTTTTGCTCAATCCAACCATCTTCATTGCCCGCGATGACTCGGTTCATTGACCTTGCACAAGGGACGAGTCAAACTCCATTGTGCCCACAAGGCTTGAACCACCAAACTCGATCATGTTGACACTCATGTTGTTAGGGAGCGGGTTATTGATAGTGTTAGGTCCCTTCAGCATCTCTAACCTCCCTTGCTCAATCAAACCCTCGATGGCCTTTTCAGGGGACGCAATCATCCGTCAGGTGCCCATGGTACCGATGAAAGGCACAATGCTTGGAGGTATCCAAAGGAGCATCGGGGTTTCTAGGCCGATAATTTTCCAAAGGCCTGAGCAAACCTTCTCTCACCAAACCTCTCGAAGATATCACTCAAAGGCATCCCAAAGTTTCCCAAGTTTTGGGAGCCGGGATCTCGATGGATCAGTTTCTTGGGAACAAAGGAAGTGGCATTGTTAAGGCCCCGTCCCGCATAGCTAATCACTTCTTTACCTTTAGCGAAAGTGAGAGCCGTGTTGGAGGAAGGAGCCCGATATCCGTAGGTGTGCAGCAGCCGGCCGATTGTAAGCCTTTTCGAACTTAGCCCCGGAATTAACCATTGCACGCAAGCCGGCCGTAGGGGAAGTGGCCGAGGGAAGCTCTCAAATGCGGCTTCAAGCATGACCGAAAGATGTCTAATCGCTCCGTCGAGGGAGGAATGGCCATTTCACCGAGCTTTAAGTTCCACCTCTTATAGAAATCCCCAATATTCTCATTAGTGGCGTTGCATCGTTGTTTGCAGTGTCAACTCGTTTGTCTCCCATTCCAAGTTGGCTTTATACTTATCCGTGAAAGTACCGGTGATTCGTTCCCAAGTAGCCCTAGCTTCAGCCGCAATCGGAAAAACCATTTCAAAGCCCCCGACTTCAAAGAGAGACTAAAGTAATCGGCCAACCGCCGGTTTGTGCATCCCTTAGCCTTCATTGCCAAAGTATAGGTGTCCAAGTGAGTTTTAGTGGCATGCACTCCCGTCAAACAATTCCAGAGCGGGCATCACAAACTTGTGAGGCAGGGGGACAATCGAGTCGGGATCTCGTAGGCCGAAGAGCGTTGTTCTTTTTGGGTCAATTCAGCAATCTCGTGCTTTCATTTCCTCGTGTTGCTCCATAAACCAAGCCAATTGGGGATCCAAAGGTGGAGCGGGAATTCCCGAGCCGATATTTGAGCCAGAAGAGGACTAGCCGTTGGTGGTGCATTAGTGGAAGGAATACCATACTCCCGGGGCATAGGTGAAAACTCGTCCTGGCCCAAATTACCCCGGGGAGTGTAGGTAGGAGCTGGGCAAAGGGATAGAACCCACGACTTGTCATTGGCTTCCAATCGGCAGAGAAGATGGAGGCAGATTCGAGGTAGCCGATGGCTCGATTTCCTGAGTGAGGCCCATAAGTAGGCTTAAGTGCGGGCCGCCGTCCCCGGTTGTTGAATTGCATGGCCGGTTGTGGCAAGGATGCATAACCGAGAGGATACCGTGGTCCCGGGTGATTCTCGATGAAACGGGATGGGGGCTTGGTAACCCGTTGAACCCCGAGTGAGAAATGGGTTTGCGGAAGCCGTATGAGGAGCAACCGAGCTAGCATCATTCTCGAGGAGGGGCTCCCGATCGCTGCCCCGAACCAAACCGCGGTGGCATTCCAAACCGTTGTCGCGAAAGTCCGGATTGATTGTCCCAAACCGAGGCGGGATCCCAATTTGCCGTGGCATTCCGGGGTATCCCCAACCACGGGAAGGCATTCCCGCATCGACTTTGTCCCCACCGAGGCATTGCGAACCGGCTCTCGTCCCGTCAGCCGCATGGATCCAAAGGGTCTCAGCTGGGGAGCCTGGCCGACCTAGGGATCGAGGAGCACGGGCTCGGTGGTAGTACCGCGGGAGGCCGGTGGTGGCATCCTCGGGAGTAGTCGGGCTGACCAAGAGCGGGATTGTGGTCTTCCTCTTCTTCCACAGCGAAGGTGCCATCCGGTTGAGACCGGCGGCCAATCCACGGCTTTTGATAGCCTCCATAAGGCCGTTCAACCGTGCTTCCCGGCGCACTCTCATCTCGTTCGGCTAGCCGATTCCACCGTTGTTCGTCTCCGAGGAGTCCCGGAGGCGGAGCGACGTTGTCCCCATCGCTACTGGGCTGATGCAGACATTCTAAAATTCGAGCTCGGAACAGACGGTGAAGCCGATGATGCGCTTGACTCTTCCCAACTCGACAAACGGTGACCCGGTGCCCGAAACCAACCTTTGTGCGGAGTCCGCGGGGAAAGACACGAGGGTTCGATGTCCGGGAATGGAAGGAGGGTAGGTGTTCGGGGCTTTTGGCTCATGCAACATGCGATTATTTGTTCATGTTTACTTAAAACATGTTTTATTAACCTAATCGGTTGGAAAAGATTGCTCTTCTTTTCGCAAACTACTCGATTCCCGGATCGCCGGGCCCCGTCACTACGTCTATAAGCCCCTCGTATTCCACTCCGTATTTCGACCTCCCGGCGGATGCACTCGGCGAGGGTCCTATAGGGCAAGCGGGTCCCACCGACCGAAAGAAAAACGATCCTAAAAGTCCGGCGGGTAATCGAGTCTTAACGAGCATTCGATGTAAATTACGGACAAAGCCGACGTCAAAAGTCAAGATCATGTCCGAGGGCTCGACGAAAAGCCTGGCATGATTCGACCGATAAGCGTCCACAATTGATCTTGACTTGTCGTCATTTAAGCCGTAATTAGGCATGGAATATTCATTAATCCTTGATGACTCAAAGGTCAATGCCGGGAGTCGCTGTATAATTTGTGCCGCCGTAGCCGAAGTCAAGGCGCCTGGCCAATATCTTGGTCAAAGTCTCGCGGCGGAAAACCGGCGTAACTTCGACCGATTAGTGGTCCCCGAAAGATATTGAGTCGGTATGCCGACAAAGGCTTGAAAGGAAAGGTCTATACACGTACAGGCATGACACTGTACTGTACTAAAAACCAACCGGTCTCTGACAAAGTGTGTCACTGACAAGCGCATGGTCGACACGAGGCTCCATGGGATGTCTGGGTAGTCCCGTGCTCATCCGAGAGGCGTAATAAGACCAAACGGACCGCGACAAGGATTTCCCCGGGTTAGGGACGTAGTGTGCGTGTAAGGTCACGTGCGCGTAGTGTGCAAGCAGTCTATCTTCTTTTTCTGAGAAAAATAGAAATTTTTTTATGTGTCTTAAAAAGGCATGATGCATGATTTTTTTTTTGAAATTTTTTTTTTTTGAAATTTTTTTTTGAAAATTTTATGAACACATAAGCACATAAGCACAAAAATTCCGACAGTTAGGGACATTATTCCGACAGTCAAAATTTTGACTTTTCCGAGGCGGCCAAAAACAAACACGAAAACTGTGCAAAAATCAACACACACAAAGCAAAGGATTTACAAATGTTGAGACGGAAGCTTGACCCTCAAAAGCTTTTCCTTTTTTTTTTTTGAAAATAATGATACCGGTACGTGGGATTGTTAGACCACAATTTATCCCCGACTCGTGTTAGGAGGCGATAACGGGAAGTTTAATGGTTTCCACCAATATACCAAATATCATTTTTTTTTTTTAGAAAAAGCTTATTTCTTATCCCCAGCAGAGTCGCCACTGTGATGTACCAGATTTTTTTTGAAAATCAAAACGGAGTCGCCACGCCATTTTTTGTTTTAAGGGCCAAAACTTTGAAAAATGCCCGAGATCAAGAGATTTTAGGTTCGGAGGTCATGTTACGCGTCGGGAAGGACGTTAGTGTGCACCCGACGCGCCTCGCAAAGCGAGTCTTCCAAACATTCAAAATCCTTTGTTGTGTGTGTGTGTGTGTGTTTTGACCAAAATAATTTGAAACTGGGAAAAGTGAAAATTGGGATCTCTTTTTAAGACTTTAAACTGATCCCATGATTTTTTGGAGAATTTTTGGGTTGAGTCTTGGCACTCAAAAGATTTTTGGATTTGAAAAGCAATTCTGCCAGAATGAAAGAAGGCAGTTGACCCTTGACTTTGAAATGGACTTAAAGGCTTCAAAACCTCAGAATCTGGGGAAAGTCCGAGAATGAAAGTTGCTTAAAACACCCTAAATAGGGTTTCTGCAAAGAAACTTTCCATTTTGGAAGTAATTTGAGGGGTCAAAACCTTCTGGAAATCTCAGATGTGAAATCTGGATTTCCAGAAGCTGATGAACTGGCCTCTAAAAGAAAAATTGAAAAAAGGAGTTTTACTTACTCAAAAAATAAAATAAAAATATGTCTGGAAAGATCTGGATGTTGGCTACAAAAAGTGTTTTGTAGTCAACACCCAATTCCAAGTTTTACGTGGTCCAACAAATAAGAAAATGGACTGAGGTCTCAGAACAATGCTACTGGACAGCAAGATGTTCTTGAGGGAAAATGTGATTTTTGGGGATTTGCATCTATGTTCACCCCATTTTCATCCCTAGACTTGATACCACTACTTTTTATTAAGTGGTTATCATATTCAAGTCATCCTTGGAGAATTGATTGGGTTGAAACATGTCCTTTGCAAAGGGAAAGGGGATGTTTTGTAGAAATGAAATTTAAGAGAAAAATCAACTAGAGATCTAAAATGTGGACCATTTGAGATGGTCATTCATGAAGATGAACTTCAAGATGACCATCTTGGGTCAAAACTTAAGTTAAAATAGACATCAAAAAGACCCAAGTAAGAAGAATAAGATGAACAAGAAGTTAAAAGAGAATTTTAGGGTTTTGAGAAGGAGGGCTTTACCAATGGTGACACCCTATCTTCCTAGGCTTGGAATTTGACTTGAGGAGTATCAAGATTTGGTGTTTGGCTTGAGGAGTATCAAGGTTTGGTGTGTTTGGTATTTGATTGGGAAAGATTCAAGAGAAAAAGGTGGCAATCAAGGGATTCCCACTGTTTTCTCTCTATATTTCGCCAGAACTTCGTTGCTGTGAGTAAGTTGTGTCAGTGTAAACCGAGAGAGGAGGGTTCAATTTATAACCCCCGTGAGAGTGCAAACATATCCGCGCGGACAAGGTTGGTCGCGTGCAATCGTTCATTAATTACAGCCTTCAAAGCTTTGGACAGAAGAATAATCTTTTCAAAATTCAAATTAATCACCAGCTTTTTGTTCCAAACATTTCTATTTAGGTTTTTCTTATTTCTTTGCTTTTTTGATTCCTTTTCTTGGTTTATCTTTTTTTGGCAATCCCTAATCTACCCTTACTTGGTTAGAAATGTTAGGAATGTTAGGAATTGTTAGAAATGTTATAACTTTCGTTAATTTTCTAACGAAAATGCTAACAAGCTCAAATTGGAGCACTTACAGTCGTGTCACCAAACCTCGCCGTATGTACCGTGCCAGCCACAACTTGGCCAACGCTAAAAAGCTAAGGTCTCTCGCACAAGCGTTTCAGGAGAGGTCATGCCCAAATTTTGGCACGATCCCCGCCTTAACTTAAGGACGTTGACTTCGACCGTGGCCCGTACGTCACACACGTTGAAAGTTTGCGTGATCAGCTAGCCTTAAGTTCACTTTTTCCTTTGTTGGTGGAACTCGCTTGCCTTATCAGACCTCGCTCGGGATAGTCCGTCCTGAGAAAGATGATCTACAATGGAAACGATGGGCTTATAAGCGTAGTGACGAGATCCACTGATTAAAGCTCTAGGATTAGTTGCGAAAAAGAAGACCCGCTCTTTTCCAACCAATTAGGACTCGAGAAAACGTGCTTTAAGTAAACATTAATCGGTAATCGCACATTGCACAAGCCCGAAAACCTTGAGCCAAATACCCTTTTCCGAAGCCTAAACCCTTCCTTTCGTTCCCCGCAATGAGCGTAAAAGTGGTTCGATTTCCGGCCGCCGCCTTGCCAGATCACCGTAACGGCAAACTGCCGACGCTTCTTCTGCTCTCGCCCCTCAAAGAATTTCCGACATGTCTAGCTCACCGAGAAATCGTGACGGGGAAGGACCCCGCCACCGGTAATGTATATGACATTGGAAGAAGCCATCCGGCTTGTGAGGTTCACAAGAGTGCGTAAAGAAGATCGCAGAATTTCGTGGTACAGCCTTTCGAATGAGCGAGGTATAGCAGCCTATCCCCGCCGACGGTACTTTTGTCCCGGTCGAGGATGACGATTCCCCAAAACCAGCTCACCAAACCTTCAATCAGTTCCTCCCCCGCCAACTTACTTCGGATGCCTTCCAACCAAGGAAACAATGACCTAGGCTCCATGTTGCCACCTCTCGTGGCAACCCCGTCAATTTTGGTCGCCCCAAAGGCTACACCCATCACTCAATATCACCACAGCACCGCCGACCATCTCAGATGCCAATATCCTCAATACCCTCTCGGGTTCGTCCCGTTGCCTATACACGAATCCCTAAACACCGGGACAAACCCCGATACAGCCGTAAAAGGCTCCCGTATATTCTCATATACCAAGCCTTCCACCTCCAATCACTACCGCCACGTGGTAGCACCCGGCGCCGAGCCTCACACCACCACCGGACCCAACCTTAGCCTCGGATGGTCGAGCAGATGAAAGACCCGAAAGCCACCATGAGCACTCAAAGCAGAAACGCTCAAATCTACGTATCCGGAATGGTCACGCCTCTCCCCGCCAAGTTCGTAATGCCGAGATGGACCGATTCGATGGAACCGAATGTCCTCAAACGCACGTCGACACTTACGTTCGCATGAGAGCAAAAGGAGCAACCCTCCAAAGAAATGGCCGACCACTTCCAAAGATACGCTCAAAAGTTCGCTGCTACGATGGTTTCGAGGGTCAAGCTCGCGGATCGCCACACTGGGAACAGATCGCAACATCTTCCCGGAACGGCATGTATCCAACTTAGAGTGGGAAACAAGTCGCGAGGACTTAATCACCACCGAGCGTAAAGCGGATGAAAGTGTTGGGGAATTCTACAAGAGATGGAGCCGGAAACTCTCCGAGATCATGGAGCCACTCTCCAAAGACGAATGTATGCGGATCTTCAAGTCCCGCTTAAGACCGTCCATCGTAACTCTCATCGCCACAATTTCTTCCTGCATCTCCGGCCACGGTCAATGCCGGCTCACGCTCGAGAAGGATCTCAAGGAAAAGTTGGCTACCGCACGCCCATACGTATACCGCCGCCAGCTGCATTCAATCCCGCACCGGCCCCGGCAAAGTGGAAAGATACGTCCGTCAACTACGTCCATCGTGGACAACAATGGGGTAATGTAAACCTGGGCCCCACAAAGCAACAATTCTACTCAAGTACTGCCGTACACTTCGACAAGTTGGACATGCCACCGAGCAAGATGCCGGAAGGGTTAATCAAGGAGGGTCTCCTTAAGCCCGCTTGCCAATTACAAACCCAAAGTTCCCGTAGCCAATGCGGACAAGAGCAAATATCGCGCCTTCCATCGCATCACGGCCATACCACCGACAATTGTTTGGGGTTACGATACGAAATCCGTAACTTGATAGAAGAAGGCAAGTTGAGCGCCCCGTGGCCCAATACAGCCGGGAATCCCTTTCCGAACAATAACAGCCGTGAATTCCATTGAGCGGGTGCCCAAGAAGAGTGCCACTGTAACCGCCCGCCTCTTTCACTGATCCTCCTCTAATGTCCACATCGCCTACGATGTTTGCGATCGCTCCGCCTCGCCCGGGAGTACGAGTCTCGAGAAACCGTCCGAGCAATCCTCCGAGAAAACAAAGAAGAAATCCTCTCAACAAAGAATCGAGAGAAAGATACGAAGCCGAGATACCAAAGGTAGGTACACTTGGAGAACCCTCCGGAGGTTCGACTACTACGCATCGTACTCCACCCACCCTCTTGCCTCCAGCCATGCACTTTAGAGCAAACAAAGGGGGAAAGCCGAAAAGTCCCGCCGAAAACTGTAATTCAGCCCTGGGACACCGGAATACCTCGCATCTTGGTAATCTTACCGCGCCGTAAGCCTAACCCCCGCGGGATCGCCCAAGATTCAATTTGTCCAGCTTCCGAGCTCGGACCGCAAAGGAAGATCAAGGTCGCCTTGGCAATCGCACTCGATCAATGTGCTAACCAAGGGCGGCAACCGCCACAAGCACCTCAACACACTCCCGAGGTTCCAAAGAAAGGCTTTACCTCGCAAGAGGAAGACAGAAACGGATGGCCGGATGACTCTCCTTCTACTGATAGAGACGAGATCTACGACTCCCGCCCGTATGGCGCATGATCACGTTCGTGACGAAGACCTACCGAGAGATGCCTCGGGGCACAACGAAGCTCAGACATCACTCTCAAACTCAACACCATATCACTCCCTGAGTATTGGTAGATAACGGGTCAGCCGTTAATGTTCTCCTCTCAAAGATGATGCGAGCCCTCCGCATCAATGAAAGCCACCTCGATTCCGCGCTACTGGACTATCAAGGCCTACGACAACTCGTCTCGTCCCCCATCTCGGGGACAAATGCGACTCGAACTCGGTTCGAAACCCAAATGGTGCCAAAGAAAATTCCACGTGATGGACATTCCATCCGAGTTCACAGCCTCTTTGGGACGCCCTTGGCTACACCACATGAAAGCCATAGCTTCCACTCTCCATCGCTGTGTTAAGTTCATTAACCTACAGGGAGATCTCGAAGTCATCCGAGGGGATAGTTTCCTCATAGGAAACGAAGCCGAGACAAGAGCCAAGCGTGTCCGCACTCGTGCACCGGGTTACCTCCTTCGAATCAACCAAGGGACTATCGGGCAAATCTCATCGTAATCCCTCGTAGTCCGGAGATGCTAACTATGTAAACGTACTCGAGCAGTGCACTCGGCGCCCGATACATCAAGTTCAACTGTCGTTTCCAACATTTGGAGGCGTATTGGAAGGAAACGCCGAACATCGCCATGATGCGGGCACATAAAACCCCCGTCTCTCGCCGTGAGATTTGTCGCATTCTCCAAACCAACTCTCTCGGCCCCCGCCAGCGAAGAGATCTTTGTGATAAAGGTCAACAAGCACCGTCATTCTCGTGATGAATGCATGGAAGTCGTATGGGATGTCCTCCACGAGGAACTACCCGCCGCACCCTCTTCTCCAACGAAGAGCACGATGTTTTCCTAGCCGCCCAAAGAACGCAACCGGACGCAATACGCCCCTACACTGGATTGAACCGATCGATGACGACGAATCAGACTCTCCGAGTCGAGGACGCGTGCACTCCGCGGCGCACCTCTCGCATTCACATGCTCGCTTTGAGGACGGAACTCCTTCCGATCGTGTCACCTACGACCAAGGTTCCAATACCATGGAAATTGTCAAGCTCAACGTCCAAGACATGCATGCCTATCCGACAATTGGAAGTTACCGGATTGACACGACGAAGAATCCTCTCGATCAAGTGATCGACGACGACTTCGTCAACATCATCTATTCCGTATATCCCGATGATACCAAGGATCCGGTCCTTATCGTCGATTCTCGCAATACCAAGGTCACCTCGACGATCGCCCGCTCACGGTAAACGAGGCCCCGGCCAAGCGAGCTCGTAGCTCATCACTACTTCCGAGTACTGCCCCAGCTGCAACCGGCCCGTGCCGTCTGGGCCAAGCTTATACCCTCAAGCGCCGCCAAGGCCAAGGGCAACAGCCAAGGAGACCAAGCTCCTCACCCCGCTACAAGTCGGGATCAACCTCGGGAACGCTTCCGGCAGCCCACCCCGAAAACATCTCGCGAAAGTCTTCCCGCAAGGCGTAGCCGCCTTCCGACATAGGAAATGACCACCTCAAAGATCAACATGCTCCAGCCGATTCTACTCCCACCGTCACGCCCCGATTCGTACATCCCGCGCCGATCGCTAGCTCGATAGACTCGGCGATCGAGCGAGATCACGAGACCGTCAACATTGCAGACCCAATACTCCCCGTGGGGTCAATCAAGCGTATATGGGCAATTTCTTGGTAATCGAGATCAAGGAAGGCCGCATGGAATGTCCTGGCCCGACTTCCTTCGTCAACGTAATCCAAGTGTTTCCGCCATTCGGCGATTTGAATGTAATCACGGTTCTCGACACTAGTCGATGATGCGCACCTACGGAGATCGCTTAGCTCTCGCAAGGAAAGCCCTCATGGAACTAGCCGCTCAAGAAAGTCGTCTTTGGGACGAAGACCAAGCTCGAAAGACCTACAGGACCAAGCCCTTAAAGTGTCACAGTGCCTTCGTACGTAAAGCTAGAGGCCACTCTAGACCCGCCGACTCAAGAGTTTTGCTCATGGCAACTTCCCGACTACCGTCTCGTTCTCATCCAACCCCTCTCGCTGTGCAAGGGTGGTCAACGGTCCCGATGACCTAGGAGATGGAACGACACAGCAGTAACGAATCCCGCCGCTTACCTTCCCGGGAAAGCAAGTTCTCTCGTGAAAGCGACGACGAAGACGATGAAACCATTCTCTTCCAAGCCGGCATGAAGTCAACAAAACCGGACTCCCAAGTGGTCCTGGGAGGATGGGAACGGATCATTTCCGCACTCAAATTGAAAGGCCAACTCAGTGGAGGAAGGTCTATTTAAAAACAAGAGGAGGATGGAAATTCGCCTCGAGCAACTACTCGTGGAAATTCCACAGCTCGAGGCATTCGCTTACGTAAACGATCAACTGGGACAAAGAACTAAATACACGGGCAGATGTTCGGGAAGCCGTGTACTCACCTTCCGACATACCCGCCACTCGTATAAAGCAAAGGAGAAAGCTCTCCCGATGGAGGTTTACCTAGACCGCCGCACGCAGCTTCAAAGAAGCACCGGCTATTCTCACATGGGAAGAAACGCAGCACTAACTCTCGACGCAGCTCCGCCGCAAGAAGGTTGATCTCGGGGCCCAGAGCGGAGGAAAACTAGCAAAACCACGAGTATCGCTGCACCCAACTCCGTAATGCCCCGAGTATGCTCAAGAAGAAGGAAAGGAACGCGATATACCGTGAAGAGATCAAGGAGACCGTTCGCTTGAGCCGAGAACTCTCCAACCTCCCCGAGGGTTAGCAACGCACACGCTTCGGGCCAGTGCAACCACTGTTGTGCACCGACATTCGAACAATCAAGGCCAAACCGTAGGCTACCTCCCCGCAGAGGCATCCAAGCGCATCCCGGGACGTAATCCGCCAAGCCGCCGAAGCTCCCGGAATTCATCCACAATCAATGAGTTGAGGGAAGACATATGGCCCTATGCTACGAGGAATCCTCCTCTAACTATGGCTCAACTCGTAGCGGCCTGCTCGTAAGGGACCAAACCCGATGTCGCTGTTCTAACCCGATCGGGTCAAATCCATGCATTACCACCTAAGGCCACCAAAAAGCCGACGGAGCGTAATTGCAATCCGGCCACCCGAAGACGCAAATTCCTTGAAAGAGGACCCGATCCTCACTACCAAGCGCACTCAGCGAACATTTCCCTTGGTCTCTCGGCCACCTCTTCATATCCTCACAAGCTCAAGCTAGAGGAAAGCTCCGGCCCGTACCATGGTCCCCGTGGACGCAACCCCGCATGAAGTCATTCGATGATCGGCAACATCCACTATGGCAACATTATCACCTTCACGCATTTGGACCTTCCAAAATTTGGGGCCGATCACAATGAGCCGCTCTACATCACAAACCCACTGACGAGCGTCGCCTTCCCCGCGTGTTGGTAGACGGAGGTTCCGGAATGAATGTCTTGCCCGCCAAGATGATGGACTCCGCTTGACATCAAGCCCACGCATCTTAAGCCTTCACCCACACTGCCAAGGCCTATGACTCTACTTCCCGCACGCTTCGGGGTTGCTACTCTTAACATCTCGGTTCGGCAAGCGGATGATCCCCACCGAATTCCAAGTATTGGACATTCCAATCACTTTCACAGCCCATCCCGGGGCGTCCCCGGCCGCATCAAATCAATGGCGTGGCATCCACCCTTCATCGTGCCTCAAGTTCATGCAAGGCAACGAGCTAACCACGCCTACGGCGACAATGGCCACCACCGAGGGGACCAAAGACCAACGACATTCCAAAGTTGTTAGAAATCAAGCATAATGACGACATGCCATTAATCGGATTCACTGAGACCTCCAAGATCCAAATATGCAACGTGGACCTTCCACTATCTCACGATCGTATTCCTCCCGCCACGAGGATGATGAAACTCATGAACTTCATCCCAGATCGGGCTCGGCAAAAGGCCGCAAGGCCAACACCAAGTTATTGAAGTCAAGGACCACACCACGGTCCAGGGCTTCGCTACGTGCCAACACCGCCGACATCAAGGAAGACAAAAGGCTCGCCCGCACCAAGGCAAGCAGCTCGCAAAAGGGGAACCTCCGACGGCACACCCAATCTCCGACCTTACAGCCTGACTCGCTCATTACTTCACCAAGGGAACCGACAGCAGAACCGAGGGGACCGACAAGGGAACCAAAGCAGAACCGAGGGGACCGACAAGGGAACCGACAGCCAGAATCCGAGGGGACCGACAGGAACCGACAGAATCGAGGGACCGACAAGGGAACCGATGAAGATGAGAAAGAAGCAGGATAGTCGCACGGAGACTACAGAAGAATGGAACAGCCTAGCACGGACCTCAAGCGTTTCGTAGGACTCAAAGCTAATCCGATAAGGGGAGCGTTCTCGACATCACAGCTCTACCTCGGACCAACCGCCACCACACCCAAAGATGAGTACACATTCAAGGGAATCCTGCACTTGGAGGAGCAACTCAAGGTACTCTCCATGGGAAACAAATTGTTCGGATCAGCCACCGAGGCCACATTCGAGACAAGAAGTCCAAAGTGTAAGGAACCGTAATTCATAGAAGACGCTCAGTGACCAGCTCTACGTAGTCCCTGTTTGAAGAAGTCATGGAGTTGCCAAACTTGATCGATCGGGGCTCCGACAACAAAGCATGATTGCCATGATTGGGACAGCAGGCTGCCTCTCGATCCCCGCACCCTCATCAAGCATCCAAAGAATGCCACCGAAGAATTGGGTAACTTTCACCGACCAAGGGCAAGCCAGTGTAATTGGAAGACAAGCCGGGCCCGCACCCACATCTCCCTAAACCCGGTCTCAAACCCTCTCGAGCCGCCCCTGTCGAGTCCAGCCTCTCGAGTCATCCAACGGCCTTACGCCGAGGACTATAATAATGTAGCCAATCATGTATTCCCGTTCTTGTTTAATGAAAAGTCTCGACCTTTCTGAGTATCCTCTCATTGCCACTTTAACAACCGATAAGTTAACAAACAACTTAAAAGACGTTAATAATTCAATTGATAAAGAAGGTACACATTAAACGAACAATACATTAAAGAAGTTCTCGAGCGTGTAGTTGACCAAGAGGACAACCGGCCCAAGCCGCCGAAGAGGTTATGACCAAAGTGAACCCGGGCCGCTGCAAGAGCCTAAAGAGACACAAGCTGGGCGCTTTTCGCCGATGCGTAAAAGAAGCCCCGATAAGCCTCCTCCGGAGTATGTTGACGTGTTCGCCCGGTCATATCAGACATGCCAGACTCGATCCTCAATCGTGGAGCATGTAATTCCCCTGATCCCGAATCCAAGCTCGTCAAATGTAAGCCGCGCAAGATCAAGCCAGAGTGGTCCTTGCAAGTTAAAGAAGAAATTGAGAAAATGCTCCGAGTTGGTTTCATCGTAGTGATTGAGTACCCGACTTGGCTCTCCAACATCGTGACGGTCACCAAGGCCAACGGAAAGGTCGATGCCGTGTGGATTTCCGGGATCTCAACAAGGCCAGCCCTAAAGATGATTTCCCATCGCCTAACATCGACATGCCGGTCGACACCACGGCAAATTTCAAGTAAAGTCCTTCGTGGACGGGTTCGCTGGATACAACCAGATCAAAATGTCCGAGGAGGATCAAGCCAAGATCGCTTCACCACTCCATGGGGACATACTGTTACACTGGCCATGCCGTTCGGGTCCGAAGAACGCTGGGTTACTTACTACGGCCGCAATGTACTCTCTCTTCCATGACATGATTCACAAAGAAATCAAGTATATGTCGACGACATGATCATCCACTCCAAGGGATCGACATGCAAAGACATGACAGATTCGAGGAAGTTCTTCAACAGACTCGTAAAGCACTCCATGAGGCTAAACTCCGGCAAAGTGCACCTTCGGCGTCAAGCGCGGCAAGGTACCGGGGTACATGGTTACGTAAAGAGGTATCGAAGCCGATCCCAAGAAAATCAAGGCCATCATCGACATGAAGCCGCCTCAAACCCCGACAAGTAAAGAGCTTCATGGGAAGACTTCAAGCACATCGCCGCTTCATCAACCAGCTTGACATCTTCTCTCGCGAGCCCATGTTCAAACCGATGAAAAAGAATGCCGACATCAAATGGGACTCCGAGTGCCAAACAAATTTTTGAAAAGATCAAGACCTACTTGGTTAATCCCCCACCTCGTGCCCGCCACATGAAGACAAGCCACTACTCCCGTATTCGACAAGAATGTACACGTCAATCGGAGCAATGCCGGCACAAGAACGTAAAGATTCCAAGGTTGAGCATGCAATCTACTTCGTAAGTTTCCGGAAGCTTCAAGGAAGTGAACTCACTACTCAAAGATCGTAGAAAACTTGTACCGCCGGTATGGGTAGTCGGGAAACCGAAACACTACATGCAGCCGCATTCTGCTCCCGGTCTCCAAAGTGGACCCCGTCCGATATCTCTTTGACAAGCCATCCCTCGTCAATGCGGCTAGCCAAGTGGTCATTCTTCCCGGCCGAGTTCGACATCAAGTACATGGTCGAAAATCAACAAAGGGTAGAGTAATGGCGTATCGCCCGCCGACTTCCCAAGCAAAGGAACCTAAGGGTCCCGATCCGCAATTTCCTGACGACGGAATCTTTTCACTTGACAAGCAAACCGCCGGCAACTCTTCTTCGATGGGGCAGCCAACAAGAAGGGGAATGGCATTGGAATGCTCCTTGTCGATCCCAAGGACGAGCATACTCCCATAGCCATCAAGCCGAATTTTGAAGCGACCAACAATGCAGCAGTAATACGAAGCTCGTGCAGCAGTTTGGAAGCCGCCTCGAGCGCAACATCTCGTAGCCGGATGTATATGGAGACTCAAAGATTGATCATCAATCAAGTATCCAACAAATGGAAGACGGTAGATTCTCGCCTTCAAGTACCACGCGTACATGGAAGAGCTCATTGCTTCGCTCAAGGACATCTCTTTTCACTATTTGCCAAGAGACAGGAACCGCTTCGCGTACGCCCGGCAACCTCGCCTCTTGTCGAAATTCCCGATGGGAAAGCAAGAAACCCTCGTAATAGGCAGACGGAAACACCCGCCTATTGCCGTGAGATCGAAAAAGAAAAAGAAACGATCGACGAACCCCGGTACAATCAGATTTACCAAGCACTCTCCAAAGCGGAGAAGCTTCCTTCACAAATGAAGATGGAAAATACAAAGAAGGGATCAAAGCCAAAAACATGATGGCATTAAAACGCCCGGCATCCCACTTCGTCATTCGGGGGTATGTTGTACAAGAAGCGCCACCAAGGGCCACTCCTTCGGTGTGTAAACAAAGAAAAAGCGCCGAGCTAATGAACGAAGTTCACAACGGAACCCGCGGTCCGCATACGAACGCCCGAGCATTGACACGCATCATTCTCCGTATGGGATACTATTGGATATCAATGGAAACAGATCGCATCCAAGCTTCGTCCGAAGCCGCGACAAATGTCAACGGTTCTCCAACCTCAATCACATTCCTCCACATGAACTCTATTGCATGACTACGCCTACGGCCTTTCGCCACATGGGGAATCGACGTCATCGGCAAGATCACTCCTCCAGGGAGCAATGGTCACGAGTTCATTTTAGTCGCAGCCGACTACTTCACCAAATGGGTAGAAGCCGATCGTACAAGGTACCGAATTCTAAGAAGGTGGCCGAGTTCATCCGAGAGAACATCATGTGTCGATACGGAGTGCCCAACGAGATCATATCCGACAATGGGACTCACTTGAAGGAGATTGTGACCAACTACCGACCGAATTCGTAGTCACACGTCACAAGTCTTCTCCTTACGTACCACAAACCAATGGTGCAAGAGAGGCGCCCAACAAAACTCTCGCCATGATAATCGTAAAGATGACCACCGCAGGTCGGACCGGCCCGAAAAGCTACATCTAGCCCTCTCGGGGATACCGAACATCGCCGAACCGCCACAGGGGAGACTCCGTTCGCGCTACCTACGGAATGGAAGCGATGTTGCCCGTAGAATTGGAAATTCCATCCCTCCGAGTCCTCTTGGAAAACGGGATCAATGAAGTCGAATGGCTACAGAGCCGTCACGACGAACTTGCTCTACTCGACGAGCGCAGATTGAAAGCCATGGAACATACTCGAGCCTACCAGAGCATAATGGCACGAGAATTCGACAAGAAAGTCAAGATCCGAGACATCGTAGAAGGCGACTTGGTGCTAAAGGAAAAGCCTCCTACGTGCACTCAATCCCCTGAAAGTGGGAGCCTACCCGGATAGGACCGTTCGTGGTACAAAGAATCTTCTCCTGAGGAGCCATGAAGCTAGCAGTACTTTGGACGGAAACCCTTTCGTTAACCCCGTGAACGAAAGCAAGCTCCGCAGATACTTCGTTTGAGGAAGAGCACGAGTCAACTCTCCTTCCCCATACACCGTCCCCTCAAGCAAATTAAAGTGCTAAAAGAGTAATACCCAACCGGATACATTCCCGCTAATGATCCGTAAAAGACAGTGGTCGCACTTCTTTTGTCTTTGTTTTTCTCAAATTCACCTAAAGTGTCGAACTACGGTGACTCGAGCCCCTTAGTCCAATTGTAAAAGGGGAACGTAGGCACCATCATTGGTTCGGTCTAAAAACAAAAAAATACAATAAGCATCAATTGCTTGTGTTTCGAAAAACTCTTTTCATTTAACCTACAAATTCATAACGGTTAAAACATTCTTTGATGAGTTCAAGCACGGCCAACTCTTGACTCGCTACACGCTAGCAAAACTACAATAAAACATTAATCAATTAATGTGTCTCGCAATGACAATGGGTGGATACTGGGACAAAGAAGGTCAACCTAGTTTCCCGTACTAGGTCCTTCATCCTTCTTCCCTTCCCTTTTCCCCGGCGAGTGTTCTTCACCTTCGCAGAAATATTCCGGTAGGCCTTCTACCCGGCTCGTGGACTCTTCCCGACGCTCCGTCAAGCCCCGCGGCCGTCAACGCAGCCTCTTTCTCTAGCTCGTCTCGAGCCGCCTCGCTTCGAGCCATCATAACAAAGCGCTTTGATTGGCCTCCCGACGCACTTGTCTCATAATCGCCCATGGCATCGCCGCACGATTCCTGTGGTTAGCCCTTGCTTCGTCCTCCTCAAGGTCGAGCCGTCTGTGTGACGCACTCAACACCACTCCGTCTCCACAAGATAGCCATCTCGTGTCTCCCCTATACACTCTTCGTACTCGCCCGTATATCAAGCCGATGCACGCTGCCCTCTCTCCGGTGAAAGAGAACCCCGGGCAGAAAGGACGCGTATTGCCACCACCGGTGATCGCAATAGCGTCGAAGGATCTTCCATCCGCAGAGATCCCACCTCAAAGGTAGCAAGATAACTCGTATCGGGCCAAGGGCACTCGCTTCCACTGCATCGTCGCAGTAACCAATGATGGAATATAGAAAGACGTCTCGAGACAGCCCCGCACTTCCGACGATCAATGCACCCTCCCGAGCGGTCCTACAAGTCTCAGAATTTCCAATGGGGAACCCACCATCGCAAGTGATGCGTGCAAAGTCCGGCCATCCGTAGCTCCAGCCGCCTCGATCGCCCCTATCACCAAGGACGCCGCGAGAAAGACCAAGCGTCACAAGACATTGGCACCTCGTGCATCATCTCGTAGCCTCTCCTCAACCACATGGTAAGCATAGCGGGACTCCTCCCCACATGTATCGGCCACGGCCGCCATCCGACCTATGCCTGTGAACGTCTCGCCCAAGACCACGGCACGATGTCTCCCCACTCCGCACCGCTCACCAGTGTCCAAGACACCGTGATGGCACACACCTGCAGACGTGAATGTGAACAGAGTAGCAATCGCGCAGCAGCAAACGCGCCCCACGAAAAGACGCTCCTCGCCTCCGCAAATCTTTCGGGGCCCCGAAATGTCAACGTAATCGGTATCCTCAGACAAGATCCCGTATGCTTCTCCAAATGAGATACCAAACAAAGACACTAGCTTCTCAACAAAGGGCCATGCCACCAAAGATACGGAAGAACTAGTCGTTCCTGCCTCAGTCCTCCTGCACGGCCCGGAAATCTTCAAACGTAGGAGTGACTTCGTTGTACGAAAAGCCGTACACATTCCTCCGTACGTCCTGTAACCGAGACGCGGCTCTCAAAAGATCCCAATCTGGCATGAGCTCCTTCAAAGCCCAAACAGATTTAATCCCGTAATGCCTTCGAAAAACCTTTGTTCTCGCCTCGTGTGGTTCCGTACTCCACGACCGAAAGTTGTCCAAATATCGCTCTTGCATCCGAGACGATAACTTGGGAAAGGGAGCCATGAAAATGAAGGGAACCTTGGAAGTTTGAGAGAATTCAAATGTAATGATCAAAAACTATGCGCAGCTTTTAAACAATTGCAAAGCCGAAACCGCAATTTAAAGAATCTGAAATTCATTCCAAGTCCGGCCGGATTCTCTCGCAGCTGACTTGTCAACTCTCAGCCTACCGCCCCTAAATTGGAAACATTTCCAAACAACTCCCTCGTTCACCCTCAAGAAACCTCGCGTGCCGCCCATGGTTTCATTCAACCAATATCGCATCCCTTCCGCCCCGGCTCGTGCAACAAAGCTGCAAATAATTAATAATTAGTGCATACATGCTTAATTTTTGACCCGTTCAATTTTTAGTGCATTTCTCATTTTATTTATTTTTGATTAACCTACTTCCTTATTTGCCAAAAATAATGTAAGGTGATCACGTAATAAATATGCGAAGCATGTGTTCCGCCCCACGGCGCCTTTTTGCAAATATAGCTTCAAATCAAATTTGTTCCCGACAAATACATGCATTTTGTCTAAACAAAGCAATAAAGAAAGAAAGCAAGAAAATAGGACTACTCGAGTCCCGCTCGTCATCCGTGCACTCGACGTACCGCTCCGCCGCCGCCGGATCCGTCGCAAACAGAACTCGCCAAATTCCTCCACGGGAATAGGCAAAAGGCCTCCTGAGTACGCGAACTCGAGGACTCCTCTCGCGCCCGAGTGCGCGTAAGAAGGAGCTCCAAATCCACTGCTCCGCCCGCGAACCGGCCGAACCCCGTGTAAAGTCCTCCCACCACCGTGGGAGCAGCGAATCTCGGCCTAGACGGCCCCCGATCACGGACATCCACGCTCCTCCGGAACCGCACCGCATGAACTCCACGAGTCTCCTAGCGTAGGCGGACCACCCGTCCACCAGCCCTCATGGCATCATTGTACGTACGGCCGTACACCCGCGAACCAGAAAGTCATCGAAGACAAGCGTAAAGTACGTATGCAACATTTGCGTAATACTACTATCAAATGCGTAAAATCAAAAAGGTGCTCACCGAAGCATTGGGGTCCGCCTGTATCGTGGTCTCTGGCCGCCGGGAGCGGGATCACAAGTCGCCTACGCGAACCATCCAGCCCCTCGTACGCGCCTAGCTCGTGGGACCGGAAAATCTCGAGGACCTCCGGTGGACCTCGCCTCTCTATGCCGCACTGCGGGCTCCTCGCCTCATCCTCAAGAAAACATCATAGGCGGCCCCGCTATGATGTACTCGGTGTAGTACACGCCCGTATGTACCCCTCCACTCATCCATCGGCATCTCCCGGGATGCCGCATGTACATAGGAGGATCCACCGGCACCAAAGGAAGGGACCCCGCCTATGCCGACGAGTCACCCTCTCCCTGCATACATGGCGTCGCAGTTGAAGTCCCACCAGAGCTTCCTCCGCCGTGTAGTCTCGCTAGCAATCCGAACAGCGACGGCATCAAACCTACTCCACCAAGTCAACCGGATCCTCTCGTAGAACTCCCGGTTCGCTCGAGACACCTCCTCGTATGACACTCGAGTGCCAACTCTCGAAGAGACCGCCCTCTTCGCTTTCTTCGCCAAACCAACATGGCAGGGAACAGGGCCTGCACGGCTCCTTGATGTCCCAATCCTCGCGGATCGAACACCTCATAGCACTGCACTGCCAAGAGAATGGAAAGTTATGTCGCCTACAAAGCGTATACATACGAGTACATAAAAGAGGCAAGGAAGAGAAAAAGTACGTAAACTTACATCCAAGACATGCGTGAAGGGCCTAAAGGAGTGCTCCTCTCCTCGCGAGAACTCCGTCCAGGAATGGTAGAGCTCGGCCACCCAGCCTCCCCCACGCGAACCCCTCACGGCATCCAAGTCTATCGACCCGAGCAAAGGGAAGTGACAGGACGTGTCGAAGTCGGAAATAAAGTCGCCGACAGCCGCAAACCAAAGGAACCTCGAGCCAGGCGCTCCGCGGTCATCCTCAAGGATCCAGCCAGATAAGCGGCGACACCCGCCTCCGTATGCCTCTCCATCGGCCCGTACCGAATGCCTAAGCCCCGGCATCGGTAATATCAAAACCCAAAGCAGCCTGCATAACCGCTCCGGGTGTAACCATCAACCCACACCCGCCGTGTTGCCATAAGTCGGCAACCCTGGATAGCGGCAAAATCCGTGGGAGTCACCGTCGCCTCCCCATCTCGAAATGGAAAGTGTGGGTCGTATCCCACCAATACTCACTCGAGCAACATACATGGACTCGGCCCTCGGCGTATCACTGCCGCAGCCTACAAGACCGATGAACCCACCCAACCCGAGTCAAGCACCACCGCCGCGGACTCCTCTCTCCTCTCGAGCCACGCCGGGATAATATCCCACAATGCTCGCACCGCCTCAAAAGCACCCCGACTCTTCTCGGTTGTGGGTATTAACCGTGCCCCGTCCCCCGCACAAACAAAGACAGTAAGCAACGTCACCGTAATGCACCAACGCATGTCAAAAGGATGCAATGCGTATACGGTTCTCATTCATTTCCTACGTATATTCATCATTTCGAAAACTCAAAACGTCGAATGAACTTTCAAAACATTTCGAAACTCCGTCGAATCCGGAACTTTCAAAATCTTTCGAAAACTCCGTCGAATCCGGAACTTTCAAAATCTTTCGAAAACTCCGTCGAATCCGGAACTTTCAAATCTCTTTCGAACATTTCGAAAATTTACTCCGTCCCGAATTAAAGCTACTTTAATTTTGGAAAATGCATCTAGACATGGAATTTTGCAACCAAAATTTTTATGTCATCTACCCATAGTGTCAATTGAACTACATCCTAGTCAATTTCGACAACAATTCATGGCAAAGTCAAAAGCCCCAATTCGAGCACCAAAATCCCTAAGTTCATTCCTAAACAAATTTCTAACATTTAAAGAATGCACATTCTTAAAATTAATGGAATTTGTAGGAAGCTTACTTGTCTCTTGATCCCATCCTTGGAGTTGTGTCTATCCCTCGCCGGATAAAACTCCGCCGGATTCAATGGATGCACAATGGTTCGAATGGTCCGAACCAATCGAGTTCTTTCGTCATCGGTCCTTCCGTGGCGAGCCATTGGTCCCAAATCACCTTCCATAGCGATTTTCCTTCACAAATACGAGCAAACCTTGCAATTTGGGTTGGAAATTCTCTTCCTCGTCGGAATTAATGGAATAAAATGGCCTCTCCTTCCTCGGCCTCGGCGCTGAAAAGGACCTGGTCAAATTCAGTAAAAGTTTGCCACTTTGGCCCCTCAGCTTTATGCAGTTCCAATTTTACCTCTTTTGGCCCCCCCAAAAGTATAAAATTTCCCCAGTTAGACATTTCTAACCCCCCATCCCCTGAGGATAAATTCCCAGTTAGTTTTCACTAACGCCCGTCTCCGCACGTTAAAATTCCTAATGGTTTTCACCATCACTCATATCCTCAATCGCGACCTTTCACGGTCCGATTTCAATCTCAATCTCAAATCGCGACCTTTCACGGTCCGATTTCAATCCTCAATCGCGACCTTTCACGGTCCGATTCTCAATCGCGACCTTTCACGGTCCGATTTCAATCCTCAATCGCGACCTTCACGGCCCCCGATTTCAATCCTAATCGCGACCTTTCACGGTCCGATTCCAATCCTCAATCGCGACCTTTCACGGTCCGATTTCAATCTCAATCGCGACCTTTCACGGTCCGATTTCAATCCTCAATCGCGACCTTTCACGGTCCGATTTCAATTCTCAACTGCGACCTTTCACGGTCCGATTTCAATCCTCAACCGCGACCTTTCACGGTCCGATTTCAATCCTCAATCGCGACCTTTCACGGTCCGATTCAATCCTCAATCGCGACCTTTCACGGTCCGATTTCAATCTCACCGCGACCTTCACGGTCCGATTTCAATCCTCAATCGCGACCTTTCACGGTCCGATTTCAATCCTCAATCGCGACCTTTCACGGTCCGATTTCAATCCTCAATCGCGACCTTTCACGGTCCGATTTCAATCTCAATCGCGACCTTTCACGGTCCGATCTCAATCCTCAATCGCGACCTTTCACGGTCCGATTTCAATCTCAATCGCGACCTTTCACGGTCCGATTCAATCCTCAATCGCGACCTTTCACGGTCCGATTCCAATCTCAATCGCGACCTTTCACGGTCCGATTCAATCCTTAATCGCGACCTTTCACGGTCCCGATTTCAATCTCAATCGCGACCTTTCACGGTCCGATTTCAATCTCAATCGCGACCTTTCACGGTCCGACATCCAATCCTAATCGCGACCTTTCACGGTCCGATTTCAATCCCCATCTCGACCTTTCACGGTCCCATCTCAAACAAATAATCCCGACCTTCGCGGTCCGACCTCCACTCTCCTATCGAACACCTTCGCAAGTGAACATTCATCTTCTCGGCAACAAAGAATAAGCCCGAACCCCAAGGCACGAACGCCTTGCAACAATCCCTCTTCGGCCATCCTCGTAAGCCCGAACACCTTTTCACTTCAAAGAAGTGAACATTCATCTCCCGCCGCGCCGTAAGCCCGAACCACCTCGGCATCAAGGTAAGCCCGCACAACAATCCTCTTCGGCCATCAAGGTAAGCCCGAATGCTCATCCCCCAGGATTCTAAAGAAGAAATGTCGATCCCACCGTGTTGTTAATAACGCCGCTTTAACACAACCGTTCCCTCATTGCTACCTCATCCCTCAGATAAACCTCGGCAACAAAGAATAAGCCCGGCACCCAAGGCACGAACGCCCTCGTCGCATCGCAACTCCGGTTTGAGGCGCCACACGCCTCGAAGGTTTCGAAGTCCTGGTTCGAGACGCCTCCTAACAGCCTCCATTCGGTACAGTACCTCGCGAATGGTTTCATTCAGCTTTAGACGCCTCCTAACATGTCTCGCTCAGGTCAAGGTCCCCATGCGCGGCCCTTGCCCCCTTTCGAACTACGATCGGCTTGATTCCCGCCGGATACGTAGGAATCCTTTTCGCTAAGGGTCCACCACCGACCGCCTGTGTCTCTTTCAAAGTAAGGCATCCCGATTTGGATCCTTATCTTTTTCAACGACCCCACCTCCTTCGGAGGAGACGTCGCCGAGGGGCTAATTGTAAGTACCCAAATCCGGATCGTCCAAATCCGTCAGAAAGTTAACCGAAATCCGTTAACCGGCCCGCTCCAGTGTTAACCGGAACTCGTTAAAACTCCCTGCCGTGCCAACGAGACGTCCCGGATCGCCCGTGCATCCCGACGTCGAACCGTACTTAACACGTGTCATCTCACGTAAAAGTATGGCTTTCCCCGAAAACGCATTTTCCGGCACTTTCCGGGGCATTTCTGACATTTTCCTGATCGTTATTTTAAAAACGGACAAAACCGACCGGGAACGAATTCCCATAAGGCTGGTGACTCAGAGGGCACGTGGCAGCCATGCCACCTCCCTCTAGTCACCCTTCAATCACAAATCAAGGCCAAAAGACCAAAATACCCCGATTTGCAAGCCAAGTCCGCCGGACTCCCGTGCACATTTTCGAAATTGCCAAGCAAGTCCTTCAAATTCTCAAAATACCACAAAACCCCGGATTCGTGCAAAGTCCGTCCGGACTCCTACTGCATTCTTCACCTATAAATAGAAATGGTCACAAAGCCAAAGAAGAGGATTTTTACCCCAAAAATCACCACCCTCGGCCCAAACTGGTTTCCACCCCTTCCGAGCTTCCGTTCTGTCTCGATTCGCGTGAAACCTTCGTATTTCGATCAAATACGCACCTTACTACTTCGAAACAACCTTTCGAATCACTTTCCGTGTCCCGTACACACCTCCCGAGCCAAAGGAGTCGACCCTAGCCATAGGTATAACTCCCTCTCTCTAAATCTCTCGTTGCCGGCTTACGCGCCGCCGCTACAACCGTTTCGAACATCGTTATCGAAATGTAGACGCCTCCGTCTAACGGGGTCCGATACATTTTAGCCCCTCGATCCTCTTCTCTTTCCGTAAGAGAAGTAATCACGGGTTAAAACGGCGTTCCGACCCCGTTCCGTTTACTTTTATCGTCATTTACCAATTCCGGATCGATCGATCCGTTGATCGTCATTTAATTTCTGTCATTTACAAATCCGAGCCGTTTGGCCTCGTTGATCGTCATTTACAAATCCGAGCCGATTGGCCTCGTTGATCGTCATTTACGAATCCGGATCATTTGATTCCGTTGATACCGCACTTTAAATACTGTCATTTACAAAGTCCGACCCGTTTGGATCGTGATAGTATTTACTTTTCAAAGTCCGAGTCGCAACCCGATTCGTTGATCGCATATCATTTAATACGCATTTTTCCCGTAAAAATCGTTAACAATGTAATGCCCGGTTCAAAACCGGAGTTCGTCCGTCGAACTCTCTTTCAAAACGCGCGAAATGACGTTCGGCCTCCGAACGCTCATCTTCAAACTAAAAGCCGCCATTTGACACTCAAAATCATTTAATACGCATTTTTCCCGCAAAAATCGTTAACAATGACTCGCCCGGTTCAAAAAACCAGAGTTCGGCCTTCTAACTCCTTTTCAAACTCAAAATCGACGTTTGCCACGCAAACGCTCATTTCGAACTCAAAATCGACGTTTGCCACGCAAACGCTCATTTCAAACTCAAAATCGACGTTTGCCACGCAAACGCTCATTTCAAACTCAAAATCGACGTTTGTCATTCAAACACTCGTCTTTTCAAACAAAGTCACCTAATCAACGTTTGACATTCAAACCAAGATTAAGCTTGTCATTCAAGCCCCCATTTCAAAACACACACACACACACACACGATTTCGAGAAAGGTAGAAAGACTCATCATGCGAGGCGTTTCGGGCGATCTCGTAATACTCTACCCGAAACGTAACTTGACCTCCGAACCTAACAATCTCTGGTACTAAAAGCTTTTTACTCGTTTTTGTTGCCAATAAAAATGATCCCCCTTTTCAAAGCTTTTTCCTAAGTTTTTGCTACCAATAAAAACGACACCATTTTCAATAAGCCGCTTCTCAACGTTTGGGCTCAAAATACAAAAACCGCGTGGCGACTCCTCATTTTTTCCGTCCCATGAAGCGAGGTCTCAGACACCAACCCCCCGCGAAAGACAACCGCGTTTCGTGCCCCCCGCGCGAAATCTCGGGTAATTTCACGGGTATTTTCAAATACCTATTGCCCCGAAAGACCAAGAGAAAAACTACATTTACTTGCCCTTTCGGCACTTTTGCCTATCGGAGAATGCCATTTGGATTGTGTAATGCACCTGGAACTTTTCAACGGTGCATGATGAGTATATTCTCCGATTTTGTGGAAAATTTTATGGAAGTTTTCATGGATGACTTCACTGTCCATGGAGACTCGTTTGATGAATGCCTTGCTCATTTAGGATTAGTATTGGATAGATGCATTGAAACTAATTTGGTCCTAAATTTTGAAAAATGTCATTTTATGGTCGAGCAAGGCATCGTGTTAGGTCATGTTGTGTCAAAAAGGGGTATTGAAGTTGACAAAGCTAAGATTGATGTCATTTCTTCACTTCCTTACCCTACCAACGTGCGTGAAGTCCGGTCATTTCTTGGTCATGCCGATTTTTACCGGAGATTTATAAAGGACTTTTCAAAGATTGCTTCACCTCTATGCACCCTGTTGCAAAAAGAGGTTGATTTTAATTTTGATGATAAGTGCAAGCAATCTTTTAATGAATTGAAGTCTAGGTTGACAACCACCCCCATTATTCAAGCACCCGATTGGTCTCGTCCCTTTGAGATCATGTGTGATGCGAGTGATTATGCTGTGGGGGCGGTTGGGTCAAAAAGTGGAGCGTGCCTCGCATGTGATTTATTATGCGTCTATGACCTTGAATGGGGGCACAAAGAAATTACTCCACTACGGAAAAAGAAATGTTGGCAGTAGTCTTTGCACTAGAGAAATATAGGTCTTACTTGTTGGGCACAAAAGTCATTGTTTACACCGACCACGCTGCTCTCAAGTACTTGATGTCTAAAAAAGAGGCTAAACCGAGACTCATTCGGTGGATTCTCTTGTTGAGTGAGTTTGATATAGAGGTAAAGGACAAAAAGGGGGCTGAAAATTTAGTTGCCGATCATTTGAGTCGCCATGTTATGAAGGAGGACAAGCCTTATAAACAAGCCCCAATCCGGGGTGAGTTTCCTGATGAGGTTCTTTGGGCAATTAATTCAGCTGCTCCTTGGTATGCGGACTTGGTCAATTTTCTTGTCTCTAATAAATTCCCTCTGGGGATGTCAAAATCTAAAAAAGACAAAGTCCTTAGTGATGCCAAGTATTATGTGTGGGATGAGCCCAACTTGTGGAGGCATTGTGCCGACCAAGTCATTCGGAGGTGTATTCCCGATAGTGAGGTGCCCTCTGTTCTTAAATTCTGTCATGAGCATGCGTGTGGTGGTCATTTTGGTGTGAAAAAGACAGCTAGGAAAGTTTTGGAGTGTGGTTTCTTTTGGCCAACTTTGTTCCGGGATGTGGCCACTTTTTGTCAGGCATGTGATAGGTGCCAAAGGGTTGGTAATATTGGGCACCGTGATGAGATGCCACAACATTATGTCTTAAATTGTGAGATTTTTTACGTTTGGGGAATCGAATTTATGGGTCCTTTTCCCAATTCATTTGGCTTCTTGTACATCTTGTTGGCGGTTGACTATGTGTCCAAATGGGTGGAAGAAATCCCTACCCGCACTGATGATTCTAAAGTGGTGGTCAACTTCCTTCGGAGCAACGTTTTGTGTCGGTTTGGAATGCCAAGGGCCATTATTAGTGATAGGAGGACACATTTCTGTAATAAGACAGTCGAAGCTCTAGTCAAGAGATATCATATCACCCATAAGGTGTCGACTGCTTATCACCCCCAAACAAATGGCCAAGCCGAGGTGTCCAACAGAGAAATAAAATCCATCCTTGAAAAAACTGTGAACCCGAATAGAAAGGATTGGAGTCAAAGGCTTGATGATGTGTTGTGGGCTTACCAGACTGTATACAAGACACCGATTGGTATGTCACCATATCGGTTGGTGTTTGGTAAACCTTGTCATTTTCCGGTTGAGCTTGAACACAAAGCCTATTGGGCGATCAAAAAGTTCAACTTGAACTTGGAGGGTTCCGGTGAGGAGCAAAAATTGCACTTGAGTGAGTTGGATGAGATTAGGAGGGATGCGTATGAGAATAACCTCCTTTATAAGAAGCGAGCGAAGATTTGGCACGATAAAATGATCATTAGGAAGGACTTTAAGGTGGGTCAAAAAGTCTTTTTATTTGATTCCCGTCTCCGGTTGTTTCCCGGAAAGCTAAGGTCTCGGTGGACCGGACCTTTCATTGTGAGGGAGGTGTATCCGCATGGCGTGGTTGAGATTGGTAGTCTCTCCGGAGACAAGGTTCTTAAGGTTAATGGTCAACGCCTAAAATTGTATCATGATGGCGTGGGAATAAATGAGGATATGGAGGTGCATTATCTCAAAAATCCTAATTATGAGTAGACCGTATTTCTGAGTCTTGTCAAAGACTTAAAATTTGATGCTAGTCGGGGGCTTACCCGGCGTTTGGTCTAGCTAAAGACGTTAAAGAAGGGCGGCTAACCGATATGCAACCCGGGATTTAATTGCTTATTTTATTAGTCATTCTGTACATTATGTTTTTAATTTTTGGTGTTCTTTTTATTGATGTCTAGAATCGGTGCTACTGAGGGTTTTTATTTTGTGGTGTTGTGCAGGGAAAAGCATGGGAGAGGAGCAAAAATGCCTGGAGCCTGTACTGCAAAAAAAAATGAAAAAATGAGAGGCTAAGTGAAAACCCGAGAGGGCACTTAGGCAAAAGGAGAGAGTGTGTTAAAAAAAAATAAAAAATAAATAAATAAAAATAACAATAAAAAATAATAAAAAAAAAAAAAATTTAAAAATGAAAAAACGAGAGTCTAGGTGAAAATCGAAAACGGCACCTAGGAAAAAGGTGAGTGAGTGAAACACTTTCTATTCTTTATATCACCGGTGTTGAAGACATAAGGGAGGATTGGAGCATTGGGTAGGATCGTTTACTATTGGCGTAGGAGGTTTGGTTTAGAGACGTTCGGCTAGAAAATCCTCGTTCTTTCCTGGAGATATAAGGGGGTGTAGGTGTTTTGTTACGAGGTAAAGCTTTGTGCTTAATTATAAATCATACAGAAGCTTTAATTTATGAGGGAGATTGTAGTGTGAGATAAGCGTGGGGGAAATTAGGACATCTTTAGTTCCCCTTGGCTTTTTGATGTGTGGGCCTTAGCTTGGATGTCCCGTTTTTGCATCTTTGGAGTTGGGGTCGAGCTAAGGCCATTGATACCATTGTTATTTTTGGAGTGATAAGGAGCCGAGTTCCATTCTCCGATTACATTGAGTGAGTATTTGAGTTGTTGACTTTTGAGTTGGAGGTTTAGAGGAGATTAGGGATCATTTTCCTCCCATGCTACGCTGATTAGACCGGTGCTTAGAGTGGGGTTAGGATATTACTCAGGGACGAGTAATGGTCTAAGCGTGGGGGAATTTGATGTGGTGGATTTTGTATACATTATTTCTCTAATTTTCTAGACAGTTTATCATTATTTTAATGTATTTTAGAGTAGTTTTGATGTAATTTTGAGTATATGTTGGATTGATGAGTAGTAGGAGATCATGGTATTTGTGAGACATATTTTTATAATTTTATGAGGTTCTTCAAAGTTTATCAGAAGTGCAGGGACCAAATTGTAAAGCAACAAAGTTCAGTGACCAGAATGAGACCTTGAAAAGTTGAAGGGCCCAACTGAAATTTGGGAATAAAGGAATTTAATTGAGGAAGGTTTGCTTTGCACGTGGAATCCAAGAGGAAGAGCTGCGCATGGACCAAGGATTGACCTACGTTTGACCAAGGCAAAAACTGAATTGACCCACGTGAATTGATGGTTCTCTTTTATTTTCTTTTCTCTTTTTCGTTTATTATTTTCTATTAATTAGTTTGTAGGTTTATTTTAGAAAGGAGTATAAAAAACTCTTTTAACATTATTTTTAGAGGATCATCTTTTCGGCCCCTTAGCTTTTGAAAACAATATTGAAGCTTTTGAATCTCCATGGAAGGCTAGTTCTCTCTTGCTTTGGATTTGTGACTTTTGAACCGTCTTGATTATCAATTGAGGTTTGATTTCTTTTGATTATTCTTCCCTAATTACAATTTTGCTTGTGCTTGATTCCATTCAATTTCTAGGGTTTTGAGAAATTGATCAATCTCTTGATCCTTCTAATTGATTATTGCTAGATCTCCCTTTTATCGTGTCGGACTAGGGTTGTCATTGTAGCATCTTTGCGATTCTTGAATGTGTCATCTTGGATTGTAATTAAAGTAAAATTGGCTTTAAATCTATTTGAAACAATAATAGATTAATTCCTTGATCTTCATCTCTTAGAATTTCATCAATTTATATTTAGAGCCTTGATCGTGTCGGCTAGGTTTTATTTATTAATTAGGGTTTTTAGTTGAACGTGTCGCCGCTATTAACTACTATCAAAGAAGAGATAGAGATTTTATATCTCGTGATCAAGTAATTAGGGGAAAGTACGAAAGAATCATTCCGGTGATATTGACTGATAGACGGGGATAATTTTGCTTGTCCAAAGTGTTCTTTTACATTATCATTTATAACTTAGAATTTAATTCCTGTCTTAGGATATTAATCATTCAACAAACAAAACCCCCAATCTGGTCAAGTGACTGTTCGTAAATAATCACTGTTCCTCGTGGATCGACCCTGACTTACCCTAATTACATTATTAGTAGCCGAGTTTAGGTCTAATTTAGTAGGCGTGCGACTAAGCCTACCTGAATGAACGCTCGCCGAAAAAATAGGAGTCGCCACGCTGTTTTAAGAGGAAACATTGAAAACCTTTTTAAGTGAGAAAATACGGGTTCGGGGGTCAAGTTACGTGTTGGGAAGAACCGAGAGTTCACCCAACACGCCTCGTCCGTAGACGAGTCTTTCAATGTTCAACAATCAAATCATCCAAATGTGTGTGCAAAGTGTGTATGACAAGATATGTATGAAATGCATTAAATTGCTTTGTTTTATTACTCAAAAAGGGGGAAATGCAACTTGTAAACCATTGACTCTGGGAGGCCACGTCCCACTTTACATCGAGGAACGAATACAGATTACAACTGAAAGTAGATCAACTGCAGATTGGTCATGTGTGTCGCGTGACACAGGTCAGTGGTGTTGCGTGACACATCAATACCGGTCTGCAGGGACCTTACAACTTGAAATCAGGAACAATAGAGATTTAATTCAGATCCCAACAACAATATCCAAATAATCCAAAAACAATGAATTCACAATGGATTTGACCAAGGGGATGTGGATATAGGGAGATCCACACTCCCTTGGCCAATAAACAACAAATACCACAAATCACATTATGGATATCAACAATACCAAGCTAAACAGTTAAACAGAGAGATCGGCAGTTGGGACTTGATAATTGAGGACAGCGGAATCGAATTATCAAGTCCGAGAAATAATTTGCAATGAAACAAATAATAGTAAAATGCGAGATAGAGGTGAGGGAAGTCGTTACCCTCGTAGTCCACATTCCTTAAATCAAGTTAGATTTAAGGATCTTCAATCAGCTTCGGGACGGATTTGGACTCACAGACCAAGTTGCTCCGCAATTCCCAGTACGTACGTGCTTGGGCTCCGGAATGGAATTGGAAGCAGGGGAAGGGCAATCGGTTGGAACCAGTGGTTGTTGCCTGAGAAGAAGGTCGCTGGTTTGGGTAGAGAGAGATAGGCCGAGATGAAGGAGATTGAGGTTGTTGCTTGGCCGGAGTAAGAGGTAGAGTGGTGGTTTTGGGTTGAGGAGAAAATAGATCGAGAAGCTTGAGAGGAATTGGATCACCGGTTGATTTGGGGATCGAAGAAGAAGGGAGAGGCTCTGGTTTGGGGTTAAAGGAGAGAAGGTTACCGGCGATTGGAGTGGTGAAGAAGGCGGCGGTTACAAGCTTGGGCTTAGAACAGGGGAAGCGTTGGTGGTTATCGGCTTAGGATTTGGAATTGGAGGTGAGATTGGGCGGAGATTGGTGTTTGGATTGCGGGCGAGTTTGGATTTGTGTTGAAGACGACGCAGGGAGAGGGAGGTGTTTGTGTCTTCTGCACTTAGAGAGAGAGAGAGGAGAGAGAGAGGGAGAGAAACTGTGAGTCTGTGTGTTGTGTGTGAGAAATGTGAGAGCTCCCCTTGACAAATGACAGCATTTGGCATTTATACGTCAATTGGGAAATTGGATTAATTGGACGCATGACCCAACGTATCCAATTTCCATGCCTCAAGCTGTCGCACGACTGGGAACGTCAATAACCGATTCTGGCGCCAAAATCAGATTCTGGAACATTTCGGGTTAATACCCAAAAGGTCCAAACTGATTAATTCCTTTTAGGTCCTTTTGTCCGGGAAAAATACTAAAATATACTTCCTTCGCGGGAAACTTATAAAAAGTTCCCGAAAGTCTCGGAACGGACCGGGAATTTACCAAAACGCCCTTTAGTGCAATTTTGTCATTTAAAATGCACCTAAAAAAGGATCGCGAATTGGATTGGCGTACTTACAAAGCCCCTCGGCAACGTCACTTTTGAAAAAAAGTGGGGTTGTCGATAAAATAAGACCCAATCCCAATGAGCATCAAGGGATAAGGTAACGGGCTAGAAGGGTGAATCGGGGAGTCTAATGGCTGGACCTTTCTGAGAAAGGATTCCTACGTATCCCTTTAAGAAGGGAATCAAGCCAAATCGTAGTTCGGAAAAAACTAACTACAAGCAAGAAAGGGGTAGAAATGTGTCTTCATACCTTTGTTGTGCTTACCTGTGACTTCTTGTGGTGTCGGTACTACTGCGGTTGGCTAGTAGCTGCTTTTAGTGCCAGGTTGTAGCTGCCGGAGGGTCTCATGCTGCAACTAATATTTGCGAGTAGCTGCCGAAGGGTCTCATGCTATCGCTGTCGATGGCTTATAGCTGTCGGAGGGTCTCATGCTATAACTGGTCTTTTGTGGATGCCGGAGGGTCTCATACCACTTCTTTTGGTGCAGGGTAGTTGCCGGAGGGACTCACACTACTGCTGCTGACGAGTTGTAGCTGCCGGAGGGTCTCATGCTGCAACTGTCTTTTGTGGATGCCGGAGGGTCTCATACCACTTCTTTTGGTGCAGGGTAGTTGCCGGAGGGTCTCACACTACTGCTGCTGACGAGTTGTAGCTGCCGGAGGGTCTCACGCTGCAACTGGTCTTTGTGGATGCCGGAGGGTCTCATACCACTTCTTCTTCTGCTCTGCTGGGGATATGTGTAGCTGCCAGGGGTCTCACGCTACTTCTTTTCCTGTTCTTTTGTTGTTCTTTTGTCGGTCTTGTTGCTGGACTGTCCTTGCTGATTGTTCGTCTTTTCTTTTGTGCCCTTAGCTTTGCTTGGGAAGCTGGGGACTCTGCTTTTGTCTGGTGAGTTAGCTTCTTTCTCGCTTGGTAAGCCGAGGACTCTGCATTTCTAGGGAGTCGGCTTCTTTCTTTTGGTCCGGTAAGCCGGGGACTCTGTATTCCTAGGGAGTCGGCTTCTTTCTTTTTGGTTCGGTAAACCGGGGACTCTGCATTCCTGGGGAGTCGGCTTCTTTCTTTTGGGTTTGGTAAGTCGGGGACTCTGCATTCCTGGGGAGTCGGCTTCTTTCCTCTTGGTTCGTTAAGCCGGGGACTCTGCATTCCTGGGGAGTCGTCTTCTTTCTTTTGGTTCGGTAAGTCGGGGACTCAGCATTCCTGGGGAGTCGGCTTCTTTCCTCTTGTTTTAGGGCCGTGGATTCTGTTGGGCTCTGCTTGGGAGGCTGTTCTTCTTGGTGTGCTCTGCTTGGGAGGCTATTTTTTCTTGGTGTGCTCTGCTTAGGAGGCTGTTCTTTATTGGGTGTGCTCTGCTTGGGAGGCTATTCTTTCTTGGGTGTGCTCTGCTTGGGAGGCTGTTCTTTCTTGGCGTGCTCTGCTTGGGAGGCTATTCTTCTTGGGTGTGCTCTGCTTGGGAGGCTATTTTTCTTGGGTGTGTTCTGCTTGGGAGGCTATTCTTTCTTGGTGTGCTCTGCTTTGGGAGGCTATCACAGACATGGGCTTTTTGCCTCTTCTCTTTTTTTTTTCAGATTGGCTTGAGGGCCAGTCTTCGAGGTTCAGTGAGCATTATTGTTTGGATTCTGGGGCAGCTGGGGCTCTTCTTTCTTTAGCAAGTATTATTTGGGGGCTGAGGCTACCACTTTTCGACGCTTGCTGGATGGCCGTTCACAGGACGGTCTTTGCAATACAGGCTTCGAAGTCGTCGGGACTGGTGAGCATTATTGCCTGGATTCTGGTGGCAGCTGGGGCTCTTTTCTTAACAATCATTGTTTGAGGGCTGAGGTTACCACTTGTTGACGTTTGTTGGGGAGATTGACAGATGCGGACTCTTTGTCTCGGTTTATCATGCAGAATAGGCTTTTGAAGTCGCCGAGACTGGTGAGCCTTGTTATCTGGTATCTGGGGCAGCTGGGGCTCTTTTTCATTGACAGGCACTGCTTGGGGGTTGAGGCAGCTAGGGCTCTTTCCGATGATGCTGGTGAGATCAGATGGCTAGACCTTTGGAGAAAGGATTCCTACGTATCCCTTGAAAAGGGAATCAAGCCGGTCGTAGTTCTGGGCCTCATGAAGATAATAGAGGCGGGGTCTGTCACTTGCGGGATTTGGAATCCTTGTCCAAGGTTGCGATTTGAGGGGCAGTCCTTACGATCACATTATGATCACTTGCTTATTGTACTCTGCGGGGGGAGGCACAACACTCTAGACACTTTGCATTTTATTTAACCTCTTGCTTATGCATTATTAATCTTTTATTACACAAGTCCATCTCAGCTGGGGAGAATAGGAAGGGAAGGTTTCTTTCTTTTGCACGGCTTGGTGAGCAGATGTGTAGGTAGCCATTATGCTATGAGGGATTGTGCATAGGAACGAAAGTGTTTATGATGGGGTGGACCCTCTCCCATGAGGTGAAAATGATATGGCGCGGCTAGGCAAGTCGGGGACGCTCCCGGGAGTACAGATTGAAGCAGGTCCATTGCTAGTGAGAACAGAGTGTATCGCGCGTCTGAGACAGCAAGCAGCAGAGGGGGGCAGATAACAATCCCGGCTTGGCGAAGCCCCAGTTGACAGTGCAAAGCAATCTTGGAGGGAATCTGGTAAGGAGAGCCGGAGGGATATCTTAACCAAAGCCCCAGCTTGAGGAAATTCCATGCAGCTTTATCGCAGGCAGAGTCATCTTGTGGCCGAGGAGGCAACTCATCATTTCACACCGCTGTCAATCAGTCGCTGGACAAGACTCGGAAATGTTTTACGCGCAGGGGCACATCCTTCGAGGGTGGGAAATGAATCCCGATTTTGTGTATGACGCTCTCGCTTTAGGTTTGACTCTTTTGGGAGAGTATAAGCATCACAAGGTGTGGAAAAGTGTATGGAAGCCCCTGCTGACCGAAATGGTGTTTAGCTCTATCTTCCTATGATGTAGAAATAGAAGACTTTTCGAGACACTTGAAAACTTGTCTTATTCGTGATGATCACAAAGCTGCTTAAAACCCTTTATTGATGTTCGGGTTAGTCAAACCGCCAAAGTCGATATGAACAAATATTTTCATCAATCCTGAGGAGAAAGCCCACTGATATCGAGAATCAAACTCGGGAAGACGAACAGTGTATGGGCATGGTCCTTGAGGAGACCGGATTTTCTGAGATTTGTTTGCGATTTCGACCGGACCAATTGTGGTTGCCTACGTCCCCTCCTTAGGAGGAGCTCAGGTTGCCGTAGTTCGGGCTTTATCCCGAATGAAAAGAATGATCGTTGAAATTCGAGGATCTGAGGACCTTTGAGGATTTTGAGAATTGAAAGAACATGTCCTCTTGGAGCGTCGATGGGAGACATAGATGTGAAGCCCCAGTGGGACGTCCACGGCAAGTGTTTGCGGAGGAGAAATGAAATATGCTCACATGCAACGTCGAATGAACGGAGAGAATTTGCACAATCTTCGCTTGACGGTCCTTTGAGCCGGGATGGACTTGACTCCTCTTTAAGCAATAATCTGTTTTAGATCTCGACGATATTGGAATGAAACTGCTACCCGGTAGGAACTGCGACTGGGCTTCTGGATTTCGATCGGTCTTTGGGTAAATTCGGGATATCATGACCTCTTAAAATGAGAGGTCGGCTAGGTCTTTTGCTAACTGAACCTCTAAAGATGAGAGGTTGGCTCTTGGGTGTGTGTTTGGGATTTCTAAGGTGAGGATATCTGTGGTTGCATCTTTGCTGCCTCTAAGAATGAGAGGTCAATCTTGGCTTTGGCTAAAGGCAAAGGTAAGGATAATTGTGAGGACCCCGACCCGGAACCTACACGTGTCCCGAGCTGGAGCGTCCTCAAACTAACCCAAATCTCCTAATATTTTAAAAACTTTGATTTAACTTCCAAACATAAACACAACCATTTCAAAATAATTCTACTCCTTCCACATTGGAGGAAAAGTTGACCAACCATGAAAATAATAAACTGTTTTAGTTACAAAAGATATCGAATATAATATGGAATTAGAGTTTATGAATACAACCCTTTAAAAGAATTATGCTAACAAACACTTTCTACCCAATCTAAACATAACCCGACAATTCCCAAAATACCACTTCTAACTCCTTTCCGCCCTTACTCGGTCGGTCCACCTGTCTCGGGATCTAAAACAAGAAGGGAGAGGGGTGAGAATAAATCTCAATGAGCTATTATGAATGCAGCAAGATGTCATACAAGATGCAACACGTAGCATGGTAACACTTAACACATTATGAAAGCGGTAAACACCTTACGTTACCTCATTTTACCTTTCCCGTCTGAACAATAAGTCGTACAACGTGGGAGTAAAACTCCACTCTTTGGTGAATTGCCTCCAAAGACATTCACCTCTTATAGGACTCATACCCCAGAGATCCATATAAGAAAGGATACCTATATTAGAGTATCCAATAATAATATCGTCCCCTCCGTACAACAATCGCAACAGTGCGTAAAGGCTTCTTCATGCTCAATAAGCAAGTTAGCATTCTTTCACTCCGTGGCCACAGAGGGGGAAGGGTCACCGGTATGATGTACCTTCAATCACTTATAGAACAAATCCATAATTGATTGAATTCCATCATACCCACCCGAACATAAACACGTTCAAGCACATAATAGATACTTGAAATAAATCCACAAAATGGGATAATAATATAACAACATGGTAATGTATACTCATGCCAATCAATACCATAATGCAACATTTAAGTAATACACTATGCATAATACCCTTAACGAGTATACATTCAAGTAAGGTATCCATATAACCACATAATCCACGCCGGGATACAATATAACAATACTAAATAATCCACAAAGGGGATAAACAATATAGCCACATGGTAAAATATACTCATGTTCAACCAATATCATAGTACAACATTTAATTAACACACTATGCACAATATAAACAATGTATATGAACTCAAGTAAGGCAAGGAAGTATCATCAATCCATCCTACAAGGTCATTGTACACTAATACATAGCCTCTACGAAGGTTCAAGTTCAACTTACTAGGTTAGAATCATTTCTGCTAAGTTACCAAACTAGGTTAACTAGCGCTTTCCAAGCAACATTTAAAGTACTTCCCCAATTCCATTTTGATCACATAGGATGTCAATGTGTAGCCAAAGTATTCTACTTTAATCTAGGTTAAAGAGATTCCATTTTGGTTCGAGTTTGATTAGGTTTGAACAACTCTAAACTTGATGTGAAAAACCAGGCCAGGTCACGACTCGTGCCCCAGGGCACGACTCGTGCCCATTGCACCTTCCTCTGAATCTGTCGTCCCCTACAAGGCACGACTTCCTTATAAACCTAGTCACGACTCGTCCCACACCTTAGGCACGACTCGTGCCACAGGGCACGACTCGTGACCTGAGCCCAGAATCAATCATAGATGCAGAAATCCTTCATCACTTATACCCATTTGTTCCCAACCAAGATTCCTTTATTTTGTGTATACCTAGAAAGCTTACTAACTTCATACTTCACATACTAAATCATTTTAGACCCAAATATGTTATAAATCTAAATCATTTATCACATGATTTCCAATAAACCAATCTTCCAACCAAGAGCCTTCAAATTTGTGAATCTAAGGGAAAATTCTAACTTTGTTACTTCCTTCTAACTCATTAAATCTCCAAAGTACCATGCCCTTAACCTAGATCATTACTACTTGGTTTTTCACCCCAATTACTACCAATTTTCAAGATTTCCATTTTAATCCAACTCAACTCATTTACTTCTACTCTTTAACACTTCCAAGAACAACAACACTTTCTATAACACTAACATTTTCCTCAAATCCAAGAAGGCTTCCCCAAAGCATCAAATAGCCATTAGAACAACAATAACAACATTAAATATTCATGAACATTTAAAGAAGGGAAGGTCATAACAACTCACATTAGGTTTTTAGGATGGAAGGTTGATCTTCTTAGCTTGATTTGTTCTTCTAGATGATCCATCCTCAAAATTGCTCTTAGACTTGGAAATGGTTAGAAGATGAGCTAGCTCCAAGACTTGGAATGGAGCTTCCATGGATTGAGAGAGAAACTTCAAGGAGGAGAAGAAGAAGGGAGAAGGAGTATAATAATGATGATGATGGAGGGAGGTGGAGTGTATAAATGGTAAAGGAGAAAAAGGGGGGGGCCGGTCAAGAAGGAGGGGAAGGGAGGGGAATGTCAAGACAAGTATGGTCCCCCATATCATACTTTTAAAAGTTATCATCCTTTTATTTATTTCCCCTACACAACTAAACCTAACTACTCACATTTTATTTATTGTCAATTATTATACTTTCCCCAAGGACTTTATTTAATTTTCTCCATTATCTCATCCTATTATAAGAATCAATGATATAAAAAAATGAACACATAATATTAACAATAATTCTAAAAGCACACAATATGATGTTAAATTAGTGCCTAGGGTTAGGGTCGTTACACTCACTCCCCCTTAAAGAAAATTCGTCCCGAATTTGACTATCACTTTCCTAACTGATCAACCCGCCTCGGTTACAAGTATACCTCAGACATCAATTCCCAATTAGTCTCTTCAATGTTGTGATTCTTCTTCCAAAGAAATTAAATTTCTAATTCCATTAATAATATGATGTTACCACTTAATGATCCAAGCATACTATGCAAATATCACTAACACGAATTTTCCGATCTCAATGAAAATATAAATAATTAAAGTATTACAACTTAGGTCACCAAATACATTACAATATCACATTAAGACTTCAAATACTCTATAAGCTTCTCCAAGTCAGTCTATAAGTCAAATCACCCACCTCTTCTAAGCTTCAAATGGATTAACGGACTTTGGCGCCAATTTACCTTAGGCCTTGCCTCTCCGAACTCACCCCCAACAAATTAGAGATCGATATTTTCTTCCCAAACTATGCCTCATACTGTTTTATCTTAATGTTAGAATGATAACTACTATTATACGCACTCAACCACTGGTAACCATACGTACTATTGACTACTAACATCCATTGTTCATGCCCGTAGCATATCATCAACAACAAGTAATGATTCCTCAACTTTTCACAAGGTTAAACTTAATAGCATTCCTACCTTCCCAAAAGGATCTTCCCGAACGATGTCTATCCAATCCATTTAACACTATGGGTTTTATACGATCGAACTATCCCCTAACATGTGTGAGGACTTCATCGATAAACCTCTCATCAGGCTATATATATAACGAGTAGAAAATACAATTCAACTTTCTATAACAGAACAACATACCCCTCTTTACTTCCAATGTAACTCAATCATAAAAGCTATAGCGATAATACTCTCAAGTTCAACCTAGAACTCTAAATATTTTAATAAATCTTCTAACATCAACATTCTATTATCACCATTCAATATTCCAATTATGTTCAGGACTAGTGACAAATCAATATTCAAATTGAAGGGTTGGCCGCCCACAACGGAGCCGATCCAACTCCAAAACAAAACCGAGTCTATTGTGATCGACACAATAATAACCCCACATTTATCAATTCATTTTTCGGACCAAAACTTGAATACACTTAATCATTATAGGGAAACTAGGTTGCCTTTTTACTTGCTTCTGTACGAACTATAACTTTAAAATAACATGTCTTTCGAAATTTTACAACATCCTTCAGAATTCCAAATGATAATATAAAAAGAGATCCAAAGAGACCCGAATGGTTTACTTATTTAAAACCGGCCCATACCAGTTTTAATTAACCAAACCACTCAGAAATTTCAAAGGATTGATAAGCTAACAAAAATAACTCGAGTGATTTAATTATCTACAACCGTCCCATACCAGTGGTAGATAGTTAAATTACTCACAGATTTTAATTTACACGAAAATGGTTTCATCGACCTTATTAAATCAACTATCCCCGAAGGGCACAATTGCTTACACAGAGGTCCAATATATATTCCAAAGTTTTAAAACACCTTTAAAAAAATTTTAACAAAATATTCTTGATTGACCTCTATTTATAGTGTAGCCACCACTCATACTATTTAGACTTAGTTAATTTCTCTCTAAGAAAACACAATCGCGCAATACTATTACTATCCCCGATAAATAACACTAAAACAATCATTAAGATTATAACTAGGTAAACCATCCTCAATTCAATAATTCCTCAAGTTGAAAGTTCAACACTTTTATTTAATTTGAGTCATCTATTCACCACCTTTGATATTGGTATTGTACTTAGCAGCAACATATTGTAAAACATCTAGTTCCCAATCAAATACCATAATTTCTAAATCAGAAAATATAATTGAAACTCACATAGATCAATCATTCCCGAATTTCAATTAAACATTACAAAGATAATCTAACTTAACTCTCAATAACCATCAACAAACTCAAAATCCGTACAACGTCAATATCTTTCAAGCATCACACAAATCCCTCATATGATTCACGTAACTAAGTCGAACTATAGTATATAACCATCCTAAAGTATCCTGTCTCCCAATAAGATTCATCCTCATTTTCTCAACTAATGATAATCAATTCTCAAAACGAACCCTATACCTATCTTACCAATTTCTGAAGTTGACCCTATAAGTCACCAATAACTACATCTATTATACTTCTTCACATTTACCCTATTTACCTCTCCATAGCTAGTACACAATCCATAAATCAAAACGGTCATACTAGATATAAATGTTGTCTTAAGTATATCCTTAAAGCAATTTTTTTACTGAAATTGTAACACTCCGAAAATTCAACTAATAACCATTGAGTATCCTACTAGTTTCTAAAATCATTCATACAAATCGTCAACAAGTGCTAACGAATACTTATTCTTCACAGTTACCTATTTAAGATCTCTATAACCCTTTGATTAACCACCAAGTATCATCTTTTCTAAATATAGTACCTTATAGCAACTCAAAATCTCAACATCCTGGTATGATACCTGATGAAAACCTATTTTGAAACTCACACAGAAAACACCACTTAGTCAACTAATAGCACACAAGGCAAAGATATATTAATTCCATAAGATCTCGTACTCGCGATATTTTATAACTCATCTAATCCCACTTAGACTATCACTTCCAATACTAGTCTCATATATCTAGTCTCTTCCACGAGATACCAATGAATAAATAATCATGCAACTATACAACCATACACTACTCTTAATTAGGCCATATACCTAACCTCCACTAAGAGTTCACAAATTCATTTACCACCGTACATGAGATAACTCACGGTTCTTTTACTTAAATATAACACATAACCTCCACATTCTTTAGGTCATACTTTCGACATTTACGCATATGTGGCATAATATTAATAAATAATTTACCCGACTCAATTACACACGGAGGTAAATCAAACGTAGATAAGGAGACTCGCTTCTTGCGACAGTCCTCCTCAAACACAACAATTTCTCGAATAATTCAGGTTAACATAACGATGATTCACGGATAGGTAACTCGACCAAATCCACCGGCAATACATGCCCACTTAATCACAATTACCAAGATAATTAAGGATGATTCGAGGTACGACCCCATCGGAGCAGAACCTCCAACACATAAGGCAACTCTTAGGCCAATTATGCAAATAAAAGATGAAATGTAATGCCACGAGAGAACGAATGAACAGGGATTTATAAAAGTATGAACCCTAACTCCTGAGACAGGTAAAATACCTCAAATGATGGTGGAGGAATCTATCTTTCCATAACTCACCTTTCCTTGATTCCTTGGTTGGTTAATATCATTTTCTGTCCTTGAACAAATTCCTGCATTAAACTCTCGACGTAAGTTATCGCACACTCTCACTCAGCTAGACTCTACCCGAGAATTCTAACCGAGCTCTGATACCAACTGTGAGGACCCCGACCCGGAACCTACACGTGTCCCGAGCTGGAGCGTCCTCAAACTAACCCAAATCTCCTAATATTTTAAAAACTTTGATTTAACTTCCAAACATAAACACAACCATTTCAAAATAATTCTACTCCTTCCACATTGGAGGAAAAGTTGACCAACCATGAAAATAATAAACTGTTTTAGTTACAAAAGATATCGAATATAATATGGAATTAGAGTTTATGAATACAACCCTTTAAAAGAATTATGCTTACAAACACTTTCTACCCAATCTAAACATAACCCGACAATTCCCAAAATACCACTTCTAACTCCTTTCCGCCCTTACTCGGTCGGTCCACCTGTCTCGGGATCTAAAACAGTAAAGGGAGAGGGGTGAGAATAAATCTCAATGAGCTATTATGAATGCAACAAGATGTCATACAAGATGCAACACGTAGCATGGTAACACTTAACACATTATGAAAGCGGTAAACACCTTACGTTACCTCATTTTACCTTTCCCGTCTGAACAATAAGTCGTACAACGTGGGAGTAAAACTCCACTCTTTGGTGAATTGCCTCCAGCACATTCACCTCTTATAGGACTCATACCCCAGAGATCCATATAAGAAAGGATACCTATATTAGAGTATCCAATAATAATATCGTCCCTCCGTACAACAATCGCAACAGGTCTGTAAAGGCTTCTTCATGCTCAATACGATCGTTAGCATGCCCCACTCCGTGGCCACGAGGGGAAGGGTCACGGTATGATGTACCTTCAATCACTTATAGAACAAATCCATAATTGATTGAATTCCATCATACCCACCCGAACATAAACACGTTCAAGCACATAATAGATACTTGAAATAAATCCACAAAACGGGATAATAATATAACAACATGGTAATGTATACTCATGCCAATCAATACCATAATGCAACATTTAAGTAATACACTATGCATAATACCCTTAACGAGTATACATTCAAGTAAGGTATCCATATAACCACATAATCCACGCCGGGATACAATATAACAATACTAAATAATCCACAAAGGGGATAAACAATATAGCCACATGGTAAAATATACTCATGTTCAACCAATATCATAGTACAACATTTAATTAACACACTATGCACAATATAAACAATGTATATGAACTCAAGTAAGGCAAGGAAGTATCATCAATCCATCCTACAAGGTCATTGTACACTAATACATAGCCTCTACGAAGGTTCAAGTTCAACTTACTAGGTTAGAATCATTTCTGCTAAGTTACCAAACTAGGTTAACTAGCGCTTTCCAAGCAACATTTAAAGTACTTCCCCAATTCCATTTTGATCACTTAGGATGTCAATGTGTAGCCAAAGTATTCTACTTTAATCTAGGTTAAAGAGATTCCATTTTGGTTCGAGTTTGATTAGGTTTGAACAACTCTAAACTTGATGTGAAAAACCAGGCCAGGGCACGACTCGTGCCCCAGGGCACGACTCGTGCCCATTGCACCTTCCTTCGAATCGTCGTCCCCTACAAGGCACGACTTCCTTATAAACCTAGTCACGACTCGTCCCCACACCTTAGGCACGACTCGTGCCACAGGCACGACTCGTGACCCGAGCCCGTAAATCAATCATAGATGCGTAAATCCTTCATCACTTATACCCATTTGTTCCCAACCAAGATTCCTTTATTTTGTGTATACCTAGAAAGCTTACTAACTTCATACTTCACATACTAAATCATTTTAGACCCAAATATGTTATAAATCTAAATCATTTATCACATGATTTCCAATAAACCAATCTTCCAACCAAGAGCCTTCAAATTTGTGAATCTAAGGGAAAATTCTAACTTTGTTACTTCCTTCTAACTCATTAAATCTCCAAAGTACCATGCCCTTAACCTAGATCATTACTACTTGGTTTTTCACCCCAATTACTACCAATTTTCAAGATTTCCATTTTAATCAACCTCAACTCATTTACTTCTACTCTTTAACACTTCCAAGAACAACAACACTTTCTATAACACTAACATTTTCCTCAAATCCAAGAAGGCTTCCCCAAAGCATCAAATAGCCATTAGAACAACAATAACAACATTAAATATTCATGAACATTTAAAGAAGGGAAGGTCATAACAACTCACATTAGGTTTTTAGGATGGAAGGTTGATCTTCTTAGCTTGATTTGTTCTTCTAGATGATCCATCCTCAAAATTGCTCTTAGACTTGGAAATGGTTAGAAGATGAGCTAGCTCCAAGACTTGGAAGGGAGCTTCCATGGATTGAGAGAGAAACTTCAAGGAGGAGAAGAAGAAGGGAGAAGGAGTATAATAATGATGATGATGGAGGGAGGTGGAGTGTATAAATGGTAAAGGAGAAAAAGGGGGGGGCCGGTCAAGAAGGAGGGGAAGGGAGGGGAATGTCAAGACAAGTATGGTCCCCCATATCATACTTTTAAAAGTTATCATCCTTTTATTTATTTCCCCTACACAACTAAACCTAACTACTCACATTTTATTTATTGTCAATTATTATACTTTCCCCAAGGACTTTATTTAATTTTCTCCATTATCTCATCCTATTATAAGAATCAATGATATAAAAAAATGAACACATAATATTAACAATAATTCTAAAAGCACACAATATGATGTTAAATTAGTGCCTAGGGTTAGGGTCGTTACAATAATGGTAATGGGAATGCCCTCTAAAATCGAGAGGATGGCTTGGGATTGGTCGGAGGTAATGGTGAGGGATATCCATGCTGTTTCTTTATTCACTCTGAGACTCCTCTTTGAGTAATGACCGGATCCTTTGACTTTCGCTTCTGAGAGAATCGCTGGGGACTAGGCTCTCTTTCTTTTCTTTTTTTTTATTTTTCTTTTTTTTTGTATCTTCTCTTTTTTTGTATTTTTGTCTCTCTCTTTTTTTTTCTTTCGAGAGGAGAATTTCAGCTAGTCCCCAGGATGGATCATTGCATTCGTCGTTCTTGAGCTTGGAGACGGTCGATCTTTCTTTGAATCATGGGAGCCTCAAGGTTAGTCCCTCTTTTCCTGGCGATGGCTAAATGGGTTTCAAAATATGCCGATCTTGAACCGAATGGGTATTGTTTAGTGAGGGTGAGGTAAAGGTTTAGGTTTTCCTAGGGGTGAAAGGTTTCAACCGCAGCCCCTACCGGATGATCCGAACGAGATCAAGTCTTTATTTGCTTTCTTAAGCTTACTTCGAGGAAGATCCGTGCAAATTCATCAAACAACGAGATTATGAAAGAGGTGTGAGCATATGGGACGCAAGATGGGGATATCAGTCGATTTTCTCGCTCCGATCAATTTAAATATTAGTCATTTCAAAGCATTAGTCGGTGAGCAGCACAAGTGATCATTTGGAATAAGACCATTTCAATCGAGTGTAACATGGGTGTGCTAGTAATGTCTCGAGTCTAGCAAGAATAGAAACAAAGATTTTTATCACTGTAAAGCAAAATTGGTCCAACTTGGACTCGACAGACTCATGTCCGACAGTGGACATTCTAGACCCTACGAGGACTGATCGACTGCTTCATCATTGGATGGACGGAAGAGCATCGTTGCCCTCGGTGCGGTGAGGACCCTTTTTCATCTTTCTGTCCTTCATAAGTCGCCCTTCTTATCTTTTAGCAATCTGAGCAAACAACCGGGCCTCCCGCTTGCGAGGAAAAATATCTTCAAGTGTAGCTCGTAACTCTTTGATGGACACACCTTTTACACTGCTGCTGACCCATGGGATATGAACTTCCAGATTTGTGGGCCATAGTCTTCTCTGCACCGAGCCTTTTGGATTCCAAATCAGATGGCCGACCGCTCGGGCACTTGAACTGCTTTCGTCTTGGGAATACGGACCAATGAGCGTCGGGAACGAGAGCGCACACCCAACTTGCCGTAGCCTTGCGGAGGTGAAGAGGCAAGAGCGTGTATAAGGCGAAGGATAGAGAGCTCTGAGATGGTACGGGAGAGGGAAGAATATGGAAGGAGATGGACTCATGCAACACTTTATTAATCTTCAAGTAGAAATCGGTGGCTTTTAAGTCCTAGGAACGGTTGGGAAAGGCTAATCCTTTATTTCACGCAATCTAGACCTCGGGGGAACCTAGGGACACATCATCCAAAAATACACCAAACGTATTGGTTCAAAATTAATAACAGGCGATAATACCTAAACAAAACCAAAGCATGTATGGGACGAACGAGCAGCCCCAATTTCTGGAGAAATTTGGGCAGCATAACGGGTATTCCTGAAGAATTTCAAGGAAAAATCCGGCATGACCTCTCGTCGGTGCACGTTGACAAAGCGACATGATCTCTCGTTAGAACATGTCCTGGGAACGACATGTCCTTTCGTGAAATCATGTTGCGTTTGGCAACATGCCCACACGTGCTAGGTTTCGGAATAGGTACGAAAGTCTATTAGGAATTTTGAAACAATCCATTTTATTGTATTTGAAAATGTCGTGTCAAAACCAACTGTTTGGGGTGAGGTTTAAAAGTGTGGCGCCACCTATAACGCGCTAGAGGGATAGGTTTGATATTAGGCGCTCAAGCATAGGCGACGTACATCACCGTCCGCGATGCCGTCAATCGCACCCGAGGGCTCTAGATCTACGTGAAGTAGTGTGTGGAATGGCTATGTTCCTTTATTTGCGAAAATGATGATTTTTTTTTATCATTATTTTTTTTTAATTGAAGAGGGTTGATAAAGGAAAAAACAACACACACACGCCCCACAGAGTACAATAATCAAAGATCAATAATCTGATCATGGGGGACTGCCCCACAATCACAACCTGTATCAGAGAAATCAAGTCCTGCAAAGTGGCCACCTTCTGTCGCGTGACACAGGATATGGAGGGCACTATCTGTCGCGTGACAGAAGGAGTCACATTCCCAGGATTCAAAACAGCAGCATAACCAGCCCCAGCCTCCAAGCATCAAAACAATGTCTCAAGCCCCAGCATCAGCAACACAATCAACAAAGATGGGATACAAGGGGGGAAAGGAATAAAGCAAAGCACGTAAAATGCATTTATACACATATGATGTCACAAAAAATGCACACACAAGTGAATGGAATAAATGTTGAACAATCACGAAAGTCTGACCCACTTTTTGAAAAACAAGTTTCCAATCCCCAGCAGAGTCGCCACTGAATGAACGCTCGCCGAAAAAATAGGAGTCGCCACGCCGTTTTAAGAGGAAACATTGAAAACCTTTTTAAGAGAGAAAATACGGGTTCGGGGGTCAAGTTACGTGTTGGGAAGAACCGAGAGTTCACCCAACACGCCTCGTCCGTAGACGAGTCTTTCAATGTTCAACAATCAAATCATCCAAATGTGTGTGCAAAGTGTGTATGACAAGATATGTATGAAATGCATTAAATTGCTTTGTTTTATTACTCAACAAGGAGGAAATACAACTTGTAAACCATTGACTCTGGGAGGCCACGTCCCACTTTACATCGAGGAACGAATACAGATTACAACTGAAAGTAGATCAACTGTAGATTGGTCATGTGTGTCGCGTGACACAGGTCAGTGGTGTTGCGTGACACATCAATACCGGTCTGCAGGGACCTTACAACTTGAAATCAGGAACAACGGAGATTTAATTCAGATCCCAACAACAATATCCAAATAATCCAGAAACAATGAATTCACAATGGATTTGACCAAGGGGATGTGGATATAGGGAGATCCACACTCCCTTGGCCAATAAACAACAAATACCACAAATCACATTATGGATATCAACAATACCAAGCTAAACAGTTAAACAGATAGATCGGCAGTTGGGACTTGATAATTGAGGACAACGAAATCGAATTATCAAGTCCGAGAAATAATTTGCAATGAAACAAATAATAGTAAAATGCGAGATAGAGGTGAGGGAAGTCGTTACCCTCGTAGTCCACGTTCCTTAAATCAAGTTAGATTTAAGGATCTTCAATCAGCTTTGGGACGGATTCGGACTCACAGACCAAGTTGCTCCGCAATTCCCAGTACGTACGTGCTTGGGCTCCGGAATGGAATTGGAAGCAGGGGAAGGGCAATCGGTTGGAACTAGTGGTTGTTGCCTGAGAAGAAGGTCGCCGGTTTGGGTAGAGAGAGATAGGCCGAGATGAAGGAGATTGAGGTTGTTGCTTGGCCAGAGTAAGAGGTAGAGTGGTGGTTTTGGTTGAGAAGAAAATAGATCGGGAAGCTTGAGAGGAATTGGATCACTGGTTGATTTGGGGATCAAAGAAGAAGGGAGAGGCTCTGGTTTGGGGTTAAAGGAGAGAAGGTTGCCGACGATTGGAGTGGTGAAGAAGGCGGCGGTTACAGGCTTGGGCTTAGAACAGGGGAAGCGTTGGTGGTTGTCGGCTTAGGATTTGGAATTGGAGGTGAGATTGGCCGGAGATTGGTGTTTGGATTGCCGGTGAGTTTGGATTTGTGTTGAAGACGACGCAGGGAGAGGGAGGTGTTTGCGTCTTCTGCGCTTAGAGAGAGAGAGGAGAGAGAGAGGGAGAGAAACTGTGAGTCTGTGTGTTGTGTGTGAGAAATGTGAGAGCTCCCCTTGACAAATGACAGTATTTGGCATTTATACGTCAATTGGGAAATTGGATTAATTGGTCGCACGACCCAACGTATCCAATTTCCATGCCTCAAGCTGTCGAACGACTGGGAACGCCAATAACCTAGGAACGCCAATAACCGATTCTGGCGCCAAAATCAGATTCTGGAACATTCTGGGTTAATACCCAAAAGGTCCAAACTGATTAATTCCTTTTAGGTCCTTTTGTCCGGGAAAAATACTAAAATATACTTCCTTCGCGGGAAACTTATAAAAAGTTCCCGAAAGTCTCGGAACGGACCGGGAATTTACCAAAACGCCCTTTAGTGCAATTTTATCATTTAAAATGCACCTAAAAAAGGATCGCGAATTGGATTGGCGTACTTACACTACCACCGGGAGTGCCCCGAAGGGTCTTAGAGGGGCAGCCTGAAGGCTTAGGGAGAGAGGAGAAGAGGGAGATGTATAAAATGAGGGAGGGGGAGCCCTCTATTTATAGGTGAGAAAAATATGCAAGAAGGTCCGTACAGACCTTCCATTAAATCCAAGATTTTGGTTTTCCCGGATTTGAGGGAATAATGTGGACTTTAAGAGGATTTTGTCATAATTATGTCTGGATGCAAAGAGGTCCGTACGGACCTTCTAGCATGCAAAGAGGTCCGTACGGACCATCTGTGCTTTTCCAAATTTTGCAAAATTCCTAAAATGTCCTTTTGTGCTTTTTTGTCCCAGAAAGGCCCCCCTTGATTTGGTTGGTGGTTTTTTGGGTTTTTGAGGGTTTTTTAGGGTTTTTTTAGGGTTACGGGTGCTCGAGACTGCGTTTTCGTGAGTTTGCGGTGTTTCCCGGGCGTTCGGAAGAGAGTGATCCAGATTGGGGTACTTACAACTGCACTGCAAGAAGTCAAGAAGCCTCCTGGCAAAACCAGTCACCCCATCCAGGCTTCTGACAGTCAGATCGTGGGTACGACCAGAAACCTGCAAATCAGGAAAGCCATTAAAAGACAGGAAAAACAGCACAGATGCAACATTTGCAGAAAGCAACTACAGTACAGAAAGAACATCACAGATGCAACATTTGCAGAAAGCAACTACAGTACAGAAAATCAGCAAGATACTCACAGAAGCACTGGGCTCGACTCTATATCGAGGCCTCACCTGCTCAGGAAAGGGAATCATCAACCGCCTGCGAGAACCACCAACACCCTCATATGCGAAGTGAGTGCGGGGGATCGAAGGATCTCTAGGATGTGCAAGGTCCTCACCCTCTCTGGCCAGCGCATGTGGGCTCCTCAGCCTCATCCTCCGAAAGATCTCGTAATCAGTGTCCTCAAGGACATTCTCAGCAAAAGGCACTCCCTGCCTATATCGATGCAACTCCTCCCCAGCTATGGACAAAGGAAACATCATATGGATGGGAGGATCCCTCAAAACCATGGGACCCGATCCCGGAGCATACTGGCAAGTCACTCTCTCGTCCAGATTCAGGATGTCACAATAAAGCCCCACTAGAAGCTTCCTCTGGCCCGTCACCTCCCTAGCAGCATTCACAACCGCCTGATCGAGCCGGATCCACCAAGTCAAGTTCACCCTCGGCGAGAAGTCCCGGTCCAGAGCCAAGGACACCACCTCATATGTCACCCTGGTGCTTTCCCTCGACTTCACCGGCTTCCTAGCCTCCTTCTGCCAGGTCAGCATAGCGGGAAACAAAGGAGCATACTCCTCTCTAATACTCCACCGATGTGGATGGAACACCTCAAAGCACCACACCTGAAAGACGACGGGAAAGATATGTTAGCTACAAAGCAAATACAGACAAATGAAAGCGAGAGAAGGAAGAGAAAAAGGGGACTCACATCCAACACAAACTGGAAACAGCAGAGCGAGTTATCCTCCCCCCGGGAATACTTGTCCAAGGCAAAGAAAAGCTCGGCCAAGCCAGCTTCTCCCCAGGGAAACCCTCTCACCGCCTCCAGATCAATCAAAGAGCCGAGCAAGGCAAACTAGCACGTCGTATTAGCGTTGGGAAAAATGGTTGCTGACAGAGCAAACCACAAGAACACCCTGGCCAACCGATCAGCGGTCATCCTCTCAGAACCCTCCAGATACTCAGCAATCCCTCTCCTCAGATGTCCCTCCATCAGGCCATACCGAATACCAATGCCCCTGGCATTCGTGATATCAAAGCCAAGCAGATCCGTCAGCTACTCCAGGGTGAACTCCTCAAACTACCCTATGGGATTGCCCTGGAACGACAACCCGGTGATCGCAGCAAAGTCAGAGGGAGTAATCGATGCCTCCCCCCACCTGAAGTGAAACGTATGGGTCGTGTCCAGCCAGTACTCGCTCAAAGCTACATGGATAACCTTGACCCTTTGCATCGAAGCCACAGCAGCCACTGCACTAATAAAGTCCCCCCAGGCCGGAATCAATCACCAGCTGCCGCGGACTCCTCTCTCCACCCCGAGCCAAGTCCCGAAACATTTCCCACAGCGCGCTAACAGCCTCGACATCTCCCCTACTCTTAGTAGTGGACAAATCAATCGGCCCTCGCCCCTGCAGGTAAACACAACAAATGTATGTTAATACAAAATAACGTACACAAAAATGTACATGTCATGTCAAAATCGCATAAATATATCAACACAAAGATATAATTCAATCATTTTCCTAAGATACCTCCGTCCCAAGTCAGAGTATTAACGGTTCAAGTCTCAAAAATCCCGTTTCATTAACGGTCCATTTTCCTAAAGATACCTCCGTCCCAAGTCGGAGTATTAGCGGTTCAAATCCCAAAATTCCCAAAACCATTCCGAAAAATCCGTAAAACCCGGAACTTTCAAAACCATTTCGAAAAATCCGTCAAACCCAGAACTTTCAAAACCATTTCAAAAAATACGTCAAACCCGTAACTTTCAAAACCATTTAGAAAAATCCGTCAAACCCGGAACTTTCAAATCATTTCGAAAAATCCGTCAAACCCGGAACTTTCAAAACCATTTCGAAAAATCTATCTAACCCGGAACATTAAAATCATTTCGAAAAATCCGTCAAATCTGGAACTTTCAAAGCATTTCAAAATTACTCCTTCCCGAATTAACTAACTTTAATTTTGGAAAACATAGCCAGACATGGAATTTTCCTACTGAATTTTCTACGTTGTCTACCCATAACCTCAATTGCACTAAGCAAAATTCAATTTCAACAAAAGGGCATCGCAAGGTCAAAAGCCCCAAATCGGGCACCAAGAACCCTAAGTCAATTCAAATCAATTCCAAAATTTCAAGAATTCAAAATTCAAAGGAATTCAAATAATGCTTACCTTCCTCGCAATCCCCTCCTTGGATTTGTGGCTATCCCGAGCTTCGTAAAACTCGGTCGGATCCAAAGGAAGCTCGATCGCTTGCACCATCCTCCTAAGCCTCCTCCTCTCGTTTTTGGTCCTCCTATGTCGACTCCTTCGTCCCAATCTCGCTTCCATAGGGATAATCTCTCAAGATTTTGACAAAGAATGGAAGAAATCACAAGATTTTCTCTCTTTTCACTCGGCCAAACTCTCAAATTTTCTCCCTTTCTTCCTTATGGCCGATAGCTCATTAAATTTGTCCAAATTGAAGAAGTGGCCATTCGGCCTGTTTTACGAGAGGGGCCATTTTGGCCCAAATGACCAATCAGCCCCTCATCTTTTCAAATTTGATACTTTTGCTCAAAAGTTATCAAATTTCTCAGTTAGACATCTCTAACGCCCCTCTCCCGAGCTTAAAATTCTAAGTTAGACATCTCTAACCCTCCTCTCCCGAGGTTAAATTTCTCAGTAAGACATCTCTAATGCCCCTCTCCCGAGGTTAAAATTCCCGTTAGACCTTTCAAGGTCCAATCTAAAAATTGCGACCTTTCACGGTCCAATCTCAAAATCACGACCTCTCACGGTTGTGATGATGTGCCACCGGATTTTTCCTTTCCTTTTGAAAATCAAAACGGAGACGGAGTCGCCACGCCATTTTTATTTTAAGGGCCAAAACTTTGAAAAATGCTCGAAAATGAGAGATTTGGGTTCGGAGGTCACGTTACACTCCGGGAAGAACGTTAGGGTTCACCCGGAATGCCTCGTAAAACGAGTCTTCCAAGCTTAAAAACCATTTGTGTGTGTGTGTGAGTGTGTTTCTTTGGCCAAAATAAATTCAAACTGATAAAACTAAAAATTGGAAACTCTTTATAAGGCATTAAACTAGTCCCATGATTTTTGGTATGATTTTAGGGTTGAGTTTTGGTACTCAAAAGATTTCATGAAGTTGAAAATCAATTCTGCCAGAATGAAAAAGGCAGTGGACACTTGATTTTAAAATGAATTTAAGGGCTTTAGAACTTCAAAATATGGGGAAAGTCCGAGAATGAAAGTTGTTCAAAACATCTTAAATAAGGTGACTGAAAAAGACATTTTCATTTGGAGATGATTTGATGGACCAAAACCGTATGGAAATCACAGATATGAAATCTGGATTTCCAGAGACTGATAAACTGACTTTTGGAAAATAATTTGAAAAATGGAGTTATACTCACGTGAAAATTAAAGTAAAAATATGTTTGAAATGCTACGGATGTTGGCTACAAAAAGTATTTTTTAGTCAACACCCAATTCCAAGTTCTTCTGTGTCCAAAAAATTAGACAATGGACTGAGGTCTTAGAACAACGCTACTGGACAGCAAGATGTTCTTGAAGGAAAATGTGATTTTAAAGGGGGTTTTGCATCCATGCTTGTCCCCATTTCCTTAGGATTTGATTAGTGATAACTAGACATTTTAGTGGTGATCTACTATATCAAACCATCCTTAGGGTACATTAGGACTTAAAGCACTTCATTTGCTTGGGAAGGGGAATTTTAACTTTGAAATCAAGATTTTTGTTGTGAAAATGGATTTTGGAAAACACTTTTGAGTGAATGATTTTGAGGAAGAACACTTTTAAGTGAGTAAGAAGTAATTTGGACCTTTTAAAGGGTCATCCATGGAAATTTATTCCAAGGTGACTACATTTTTAGGTCAAGCAAAGATGAACAACAAACAAGTTGATGAACAAACTACATTTTTGAAGTTTGAAATGCATGCATGGATGAGGGAAGTTTAAGGTAAGGAGAAGGAGGGTTTACCAATGATGGTTTAACCCTATCTTCCTTGGTTTGGAGTTTGACTTGGGGAGTATCAAGATTTGAATGTGTTTAGTGTTGGATGATAGAGTTGGTCAAAGAGAAAACAAGTAGATAACACTTAAGTCCTTTATGTTTTCTCTCTAATCCTCCTCTTTAGGGTTAACTTAAGCTTGAGCTTGTGTATGTTTAAGAATGATTTGAGAGTCTTTGGAGTGAGATTGGGAAAGACTCAAGAGAAAATGGTGACAATCTAAGGATTCCCACTGTTTTCTCTCTGTTTTTCGCCAGAGTATAGCTTCTGTGAGTGAATTGTGTTGTGTAAACTGAGAGAGAAGGGTTCAATTTATAGGCAACTGGGAGAGACATTTCGATCCGTGCGGATCTCTATGAAGCGTGCACTTTGTTCATCTCTGCGGTGCGTGTGCTTGACAGAGGAATATTTTTCAAATTAAGCAACCAGTTTTTGTTCCAGCAGCTTCCATTTTTGAATTTTTGGCTTTTGTAAGATTCTTTTCCATGCTTAACTCTAAATGGCAATCCCTAATTTACCCTTGATTTGTTAGAAAAGTTAGGAATTGTTAGAAATGTTAGGAATGTTAAGACTTTCGTTAATTTTCTAACGAAAATGCTAACAACTCAAATTGGAGCACTTACAGTAGCCCCTCGGCGATGGTGCTTTCGAAGGAAGCGGGGTCGTCGATAAGAGTAAGGCTCCATATTTGACAAGATGATCAAGTGATCGAGTGACTGAACCTGGTGATAGGCTACCTACGTATCCTTAAGAGGAATCAAGCCGGTCGTAGTTCGGGTCTTTCGATGTTGACCCTAGAGTGACTGTTTTAGGATGTCAACCTGGTGAGCGAGTTCTGCAGTCGATTGCTAAAAGAAACTCTGCTGAGGATGGGAAATGACCATTTTGGTCTGATGGCTAGAGCTGTATATCTACTCTGCTGGGGATAGGAATGACCATTTTGGTCTGATGGCTGAACCTAATGGTAGGCTACCTACGTATCCTTATGAGGAATCAAGCCAGTCGTAGTTCGGGTCTTTCGATGTTGACCCTAGAGCGACTGTTTTAGGATGTCAACCTGGCGAGCGAGTTACGCGGTCGATTCGAAAGAAACTCTGCTGAGGATGGGAAATGACCATTTTGGTCTGGTGGCTAGAGTTGTATATCCGCTCTGCTGGGGATAGGAATGACCATTTTGGTCTGATGGCTGAACCTAATGGTAGGCTACCTACGTATCCTTAAGAGGAATCAAGCCAGTCGTAGTTCGGGTCTTTCGATTTTGACCCTAGAGTGACTATTTTGTGGCGTCAACCTGGCGATGATGGCATTTTAGGTGCCTCGAACCTTGAAAGATGATGGCGTTTTAGGTGCCTCGGACCTTGAAGATGGCGTTTTAGGTACCTCAGACCTTGAAGATGATGGCGTTTTAGGTGCCTCGAACCTTGATTTGAAATGGTTTTCCCTTGATGGTTTGGGATAGATGGTCCTCTGGTGGACTTCATTTTAAGGGATCGGTCTTACGTCTGCTGCCGAAGGAAAGGATGACCGTGCTAGTCGAGTGGCTGGACCTATGGTAGGCTACCTACGTATCCCGATTGGGGAATCAAGCCCTTACGTAGTTCTAAAGGCTGCTGGGGGTAGGAATGAAGATTCCGTTGGCCTTTGCTGGGGAAAATGGGCTTACGTTTTTACGGCCGTTGATGATAATGAGGAAAGAAACGGGATTCCGTTAACTTTCGTTGGAGAGAGCGGGCTTACGTTTTACGGCCGTTGATGAAATTGATGAAAGAAACGGGATTCCGTTATCTTTCTTGGGGAAATCGGAGTTACGTTTTACTGCCGTTGATGAAATTGATGAATGAAACAGGATTCCTTTAACTTTCTTGGAGAAATCGGACTTACGTTTTACTGCCGTTGATGAAATTGATGAAAGAAACGGGATTCCGTTAACTTTCTTGAAGAAATCGGACTTACGTTTTACTGCCGTTGATGAAGTTGATGAAAGAAACGGGATTCCGTTATCTTTCTTAAAGAAATCGGACTTACATTTTACTGCCGGGGATGAAATTGATGAAAGAAACGGGATTCCGTTATCTTTCTCGGAGAAATCGGACTTACGTTTTACTGCCGGTGATGATAATGAGGAAAGAAACGGGATTCCGTTAACTTTCGCTGGAGAAATCGGACTTACATTTTACTGCCGTTGATGTTAATGAGGAAAGAAACGGGATTCCATTAACTTTCGCTGGAGAATTCGGACTTACGTTTTACTGTCGTGGGAAGAAACGGGATTCCGTTGGCTTTTGTCGGGGATGAACCTAAATTGAGGTTTAGTTCAGAAGTATGAACCTAAATGGGGACTTAGTCCAGGAGTATGAAGACTTAGTTCAGGAGTATGAACCTAAGTTGAGGTTTGGTTCAGGAGTATGAACCTAAATGGAGACTTAGTTCAGGAGTATGAACCTAAGTTGAGGTTTGGTTCAGGAGTATGAACCTAAATGGAGACTTAGTTCAGGAGTATGAACCTAAGTTGAGGTTTGGTTCATGGGTATGAACCTAAGTTGAGGTTTGGTTCAGGAGTATGAACCTAAATTGAGGTTTGGTTCAGGAGTATGAACCTAAATGGGAACATAGTTCAGGAGTATGAACCTATGTTGAGGTTTGGTTCAGGAGTATGAACCTAAGTTGAGGTTTGGTTCAGGAGTATGAACCTAAGCTGAGGTTTTGTACCTGAGAGAGACTATTTTTTTTTTTGAGGCTTGCCCATCTCGAGTCAAGCCCCTTTTTTGTGTAAGTCAATTTACTAACAAGTCCATCAATTCTCTGAAATTCCCTTAAAATCCCCCCAGAGACGCCTAATATTAACTATGGAGGGATAATCATCCAACTCTAACCACTGGGGGGAGTCGAACCCAGGATCTCCGTGTTGGTGTCCCAGTGCTCTGGCCATCAGGTCAAGTCCTGATGGTTCTGAGAGAGACTATTTGAAGGTGTTCTTGTTGGGGAAGAATCGAGTTTACGATAACTATCGGGGAAAAGGGTGACCGTGTTGGTCAAGTGGCTGGACCTATGGTAGGCTACCTACGTATCCCGGATGGGAAACAAGCCTGTACATAGTTCGTCAAAGAGGTGGCGATAACGAGAGGCCACAGGCTTTGTATCCAAGATTGACTGTTCTTAGGGGAGTCACCCCAGGTTTGACTGCATTTGGGGGTCACTCGGGTTTTGATGGTATTTGGGAGTGAAATTGTCAATGGCTTCACTGGAAAGAGATGTTACCGTAGATGTTACCCAACACCTTGGTTAACACACTGACGGACAGCACACACACACCAAAATAAATAGTTTATAAAAACTTTGTGCAGCGGAAATAAATAACACAAGATATAATTTTCTCAAGTTATATAAATATATAACTTGAGTGTGCCTAGATGGCGAAGACTTTATAATCAATATAGCAAAATTACAAAGCCGAAAGTTCCCTATTGCTAATACAATGATAATGCTCTATGGAACTAAATGAGACAAAGAACGAATCCTATCCTTAGCCAACACTCTCTTAAACACTCAGTGTTTAAGCTAGAATCACAAGGGAGGAAGGATATGCGAACCAAAGAACTTTGTCTCTCTTGTGCTATGGTGTGTGTGTTTGATATTTGGCCTCCTTCAAATGAAACACACCTAGCCTATTTATAGCCTTCCAATGCCTTGGAGGCTACTCCAAAATAACAGCCTTGGACCTTCAGATCGTGTGAGAGGAGTGGAGAGATTTCTTGGCTTGAATTCCTCTTCATACGCCAACTTCCCTAGAATGTAGCAACCGATTTCTTGAAGCCCAAGTCCATGCTTTATCCCTTGTACTCTCTTGCTTTCTTGGTATTGTACTCTTCAATTAATCAGCAACAACTCCATGACTTGGTCTTCCCACGTTTTTATTCCTTCATCAAATAATATGGACCAAGTAAACATTATTCGTAAATCTTCGTTTACGAATAATTCCTCCAACAACTTCTTCCTTGGATTTTAGCATTTAATCCAGCCATATATTTAACCCGAAATATGGACCAACAAACACATATATCTTGCTAATAATATTAGACATTAGGATATAAAATAATATGGAAAGAATTATTAAATTACAAATCATTACGATCGGGTAACACCCAATCGCGATGATAGCACCTGGTAACACCCACACCGCATTAACAATCTCCCCCATAATTTATAATTTCTTTCCAAACTCTAAAGTGCTGATCCCTGCAAGATATTGTTAGCCATCCAGAGCAACTTCATAGTTATCAACTCCCCCATAATCAAGGATTTAACAACTACAATGATTTATCACAAAAATACTAGTTATCAAAACATATTTTCCAAAATAAGTTTTCCAACTAACTAGTAACCTAAAGCACCAAAGATAAATCAAAGTTACTAAGCTACTCCATGTTCAAAACAACCCTAAAAGTTTAAGCACCATAAGCAAATAAAACAAACCACCAAAGTATTTAAAACATGTTCCAAATAAAAACATAAAAAGTAAATTGTTTTTCAACCACCAAAAATATCATCACCATAAGAGCGGCAACATCAACCTTCAGGCGATGTATTGTACTCACTCTTCTCGTTCATCATCGCCTTCATCTTCCTCCCCGATCATCCCCTTCTTCATCTCCGGCATCTAAGTCGGCACCATCGGTAACATCTCGCAAAGCAGCCACCACCGGCATCTCCAACACCACCACCACTTGGACCAGCTCCTTCAAAGACTATCAACTCCCCCAGGTTTGGGAAGAAACTGTTGGATGAATTCATCAAGAATCTCCTTGAGCTTTGTCCAACCTTGCACAATCTCGGAAATGGTAGAAGTTTGTTTGTGAAGAAACGCCAAAACCGTGGTCTTTGGTATTGTTGGTGAAGCATTCCCCAACAAATTGTATACATTAGCAAGAACATGAGAGCTGCATCATTACACGAAAAACTTGGAGATTTCGGAGTAACATTTGGGATAACAGATTGAGTAACACCCTTAGCGTAAAACCGCATCACTTGACCCAAATTCATTTATCTTTGACCAAGGAAGATCACTGTGTATCTCACACTCTTGGTATTCTTCTTAGTCAGCTGGGAATCTATAGCATAGAGATCAAGACTGGGTGTATACTCATCCGACTCTTCAATGGGCAATTTTTGAGATTTCAAAATTTGGAAGATTAAAGAAGGGTAAGGAAATATAGTAATGTCTTTTCTTCTACCCCACGAAGCCAAATGTTTGAAGATCAATCTACCCAAGTTCACTCTTCGATTCTTTCCTAACTTATACAAGATTTCAGGCTTGTTGCAATGTCACATATTGCTCGTTAGAAGTAGGAACCCAATTAAATATGCAAAGCTTGTGAAGCACGGCAAAGAGTGAAGTGAGACGGGAAGCAAGAAAATGAACTTTGGTTTTGGGATTAGGATTGGAGGGCCATTCATGCACGACATCATGAGAGATAAACCTAGCAATTTCATCCTTATGAACAATAGGACCATCATCATCCAAATTTGGGAGTCCTAAAGTCTTGTTGATCAAAGAAGGAGTAATAGAAAAAATTTTGTTCCTTAAAAACACCTTTCCAAATTGATCGGACTTTTCATTATCTAGGTTGGCATGAAGGTTGGCATAGAAATTTTTGACTATAGCTTCAACAAATTTCGAAGGATGCAAGTTAGCTTTCAAAAAATTTCTATCCTCCAAGAACCGAAATATACCATGCTTTTGAAATCAACCTCGTCAATGTGCTTTTCTTTGAGAATTTTCGTGTCACTATGCCTTAACCAAAACTCCATATTTTCTTTTCGATAAAACTCCAATGAGAAGTAAGGTTTTGGAAAAGCAAAGATTCACGTCATCAAACTCTTTCTCAAGGAAATCGAGAGGACTCAGAGAATAAGCAAACTCACTAATTGAAGACTTTGAAGCTTTAGAAACGAGAGGATGTTACCTTTGGTGTTGCGGCTTTCGGGTAACATCTTTGACAAAGATCCACTTGCTTTTGCCTTTAATGTTTCTTTTCTTAACTTCATACAAGGGTTCTTCTTCCTCAATCTCCCAATCTTCAAATGTCTCAACAGAATGGCTCTTTTCAAAGACGGCATGGAAGTCTTCATCCGAAACATGAGCCGAGGAGAGACCAAGTGAAGACTCCTCGAAACTTCAACAGGGATCGGAGGATGTGTTGGATTTAGAGGTCCCTTTGTGCCTCATTGCAGTGAGCCTACTTGAGCTCCTCTTTTTGACGGGTTGTGCCGAGGATTTGTGAGCAATGGCTTTTCTTTTTGGCTTTTTGGTTGATGGAACGGGTGGAAGAGGTGGTAAGGTCACAATGGGCAAGGGTTGCGCCATTGTTGTCACCAAAGGAGGATCATCAACCGACATTGTCATTGCCGGAGACACATTGAGAGGGGTGGTCGAAGTGTCCATGAGACTAGGACCACTTGAACCAACGCCCGGAGATACCTCCAAAGGGGCGGATTGCTTTTTGGTAGGGGTTGCCATGGTTAGGGTTTTAGGAAGGGTTTGGAATTTAGGAAGGTTGTTGATTTTGGAAGGTTTGAGAGTGAGGGATTGACGGTGACGAGGAAGGGGTATTTACCGTGTAGAGAGAAGGGGATTAGGGCGGTTAGAGAGAGAGGAGAAAAAATAGGAATTAGATTAGGAATTATTTTTTTCAAGACTTATCCTACTTCCTCTAATTATCTCCTATTTTAATTAATCTCCCCTATTTTTTAGCCACTAAAAATAATTACATTAAATATTTACCTAACCTCCCTTATTTCTAGCCACACAAAAATAACTACAATATTTACTCCCCTATTTTCTAGGCCACAAGAAAAACAAGTACAGAACTCCTCACAAAAATAAAGACATCCGGCCATTATTTTGAAAAAATATTTTTTTTTTTTTAAATATTTTTTTTTTAATTTTTTGAATTTTTAAATATATATAAAAAAAATAATAAACAAATACAAATATACCAAGTCCATATGGTTTTTGGAAAATCAAATCCCTAGATTTTAGGACTTAGATATTTGAGTTGTTTATCAAGAATAAATTGGTTAGTTAAAGACTTTTCAAACTTTTAAAACTCTTAAACAATAAAAAAAGACTTTCAAAGTTTAAAAAATTAATTAACTGAACCGAAAATAAAGAAATAAAAAACATAATATAGCACATACAAATATGTTAATGGCAATGATGGTAACATCTAGGATAACACATAAGATAAAAATCCCTTGTTAAATATATTTAGTTTCAAACACTTGAGGCATAATAAGCTGAGCATTTTAAACACTTTAGGCATAACAAGCTTGTTAGACCACGAGGCATAGCAATTTATATAATTCTTTTACACTTCTTTAAACAAGAAAGCATCGTAGTAACGAGCTCCGTGCTTCGAGTTTTATTTCAAGTGTAAAGACCAAGTGATTTATGCCTTTCAAGTAGGGTACACTGTAGTAGCGAACTCCATGTCCCTAATACTTAGCATAAATCACCTCATACATTCTCATTGGCAGAGTACATCGTTGCAAATAACACCGTGCCCCGAGCTCGAGAGAATAGTATGGATATATGCCTTTGCCTTTTATTTCTAAAAAAAAATTAGTGACTTTGTCACTTTAAGCATATGAAGGGAGTTTTATCAAGTGTGTTATTCAGTGGTGCTATCCTACCACAACAAAAAGGTCAGCATGTGCACCGTGAGAACTCTCATAGCTCACGTAACTATGGGAACCCTTACAAGCAGAGAGAATAAAACCAAACTAGCAAAAATATGCACTAGTATACATGTGTTACCCTGTGTTATCGGCACCCATGGTAACACCTTACTACTGAGAGGACAATTTTTTAGAGAATGCAAAGACCAAGAGATCTCTTTAGACTAGAGAATCTATCATGGTCTAAGGGTTTTGTGAAAATATCGGCAAGTTGATACTTTGTATCAATATGCTCTATATTTATTATCTTTTTATCTACCATATCTCTTAAAAAATGATGACGGATGTCAATATGTTTAGTACGGGAGTGTTGTACGGGATTTTTGGAAATATTAATAGCACTCAAATTATCACGGTATAAGGTCAAAATATTGCTATCAAGACCATAATCATCAAGCATGTGTTTTAACCAAATTAGTTGTGAACAACAACTACCACCGCTACATATTCCGATTCAAATGTGGATAATGAAACACAATTTTGTTTTCTACTATACCATGATACTAAATTATTTCCCAAGTAAAAACATCCCCCACTTGTACTTTTCCTATCATCCATATCCCCGCCCAATCCGAGTCACTAAAGCCTACTAAATTAGTATTAGTATCTTTACTATACCAAATCCCTAAATCACTAGTTCGAGAAACATATTTAATGATCTTTTTCACGGAATTTAGGTGAGACACTTTAGGATTGGATTGATATCTAGCACATACACACACACACGTACATCAAATCGGGCGACTAGAAGTAAGGTAAAGGAGACTACCAATCATGGAACGATATAGGGTTGGATCAACATCTTCTCCCACTTGATCTTTTCCAATCTTGAGAGAAGTGCCCATAGGAATTTTGAGCTCTTCGAACCTTCCAACCCAAACTTCTTCACCGGGTTCCTTGCATATTTGCTTTGGGAGATGAAAATCCCTTCACTTGATTGCTTACCTTCATGCCTAGAAAGAAGTTAAGTTCCCCCATCATGCTCATTTCAAATGTTGATGTCATAGCCTCTACAAAATCATTTAAACAAGTTTTTGATGTAGAGCCATATACTATGTCATCAACATAGATTTGAACCACGACAAGTTCTTTTCCATGTTTAAGAATGAATAAAGTCCTATCTGCTTCTCCTCTAGTAAAACCATATTCTAGTAAAAAACTAGTTAACCTACCATACCATGCACGTGGAGCTTGCTTCAACCCATAAAGAGCTTTATCAAGTCTATACACATGGTCTGGTTGAAATGGATCTTCAAAGCCTTTTGGTTGTTCAACAAAAACTTCCTCATCTAAGTATCCATTTAAAAAGGCTGCTTTGACGTCCATTTGAAACAATGTGATTTTAAGAAAACAAGCAATGGCCAATAAAAGTCTTATTGACTCAATTCTAGCCACAGGTGCAAAGGTCTCGTCATAGTCAATACCTTCCACTTGTGTATAGCCTTGAGCCACAAAACGAGCCTTGTTCCTAACAATGTTTCCATACTCATCGATCTTATTTTTGAAAATCCATTTTGTCCCAATAACATTAGTGTTTGAGGGATGGGGTACTAAAGACCAAACATTGTTACGAGCAAATTGATCAAGTTCATCTTGCATTGCTTGAATCCAAAAATTATCTTTTAAAGCTTCAATCACATTTTTAGGTTCTACAGATGAAGTAAAACAAGAGTATGTTACCTTTGAGTATGTGGTGGACATGCATACATACCTTACCATGTCACGGTCACTAATGGAATTCATACGTCTTGTTTGTACACCCTCATTCACCTCCCCAATTACTTGGGTTGTAGGATGATTCCTACTGATTCTAGGTGGAGGATCTCTTCTCACATTCTCGTGAACCCCTGTTTCAACTCCTTCTTGATCTTCATTTATTTGAATTTGGAATCGAGATGCTATCTCGAGGTGTTATCTCATCAATGGTAACACCACTGCTCGGTTTACGTGTTACTATCAGTGTTAGCACTCGTGGTAACACCCGTGGTAACACCTTCCTGACTGACTTCTTCCAACGGCTCCAAGGGTGTCTCTTGAACATTTTCTCCTGCAATACTTGAGTGATCATCAAAAACAATATTCATGGATTCTTGGATGGTTTTTAGCCTTAGATTAAATACCCTATATGCACGACTATTTGAAGCATAACCAAGAAAAATGGCCTTATCACTCTTAGAGTCCAATTTTGCTAAGTAGTCCCGATCATTGAGAATGTAACACACACAACCAAAGACATGAAAATAATGAACTTTTGGTTTTCTACCATTCAAAATTTCGTATGGAGTCATGGTTGTGCCGGGTCTTAGAAAAACTCTATTGGGCCGTGTGACAAGCCGTATTTAGTGCATCTGCCCAAAATCTTTTCGAAATTCTTTTTGAAAATAACATCACACGAGTCATTTCAAGTAAAGTCCTATTCTTCCTTTCGGCTACCCCATTTTGTTGAGGTGTTTTTGGGGCTGAAAATTCATGGTGAATACCTTTTCTTTCACAAAAATTTGAAAAAGAAACATTCTCAAATTCCCTCCCATGATCGGACCTAATTCGAAAAATTGAAGCACAAAACATGTTTTTGATCTTAGAGTGCAAGATTTTGAACTTTTCAAAAGTCTCGAGATTTTTCCCTTAAAAAATAAACCCATGTAAATCGTGAAAAATCATCAACAATGACGTAAGTATATTTCTTGCCCCCAAAACTTTCTATCTCAAGTGGACCCATTAGATCCATATGCAAGAGTTGAAAACAATGTGTAGTACCGGTGTGTTGCTCATTGTGTTGGGCAAAGACCATGGGTAACACGAGTTTGTTTCCCTTTGAGACAATCCTCACAAACAATTTTTGTTTAAGATCAAGACTAGGAATGCCTTGGACAAAGATCTAGATTAACAATCTTTTCTATGTTACGAAAGTGAACATGTCCCAACTTTTGATGCCACAATGTAGTGTTATCAAGTTTTGCCGAATGGCATACTTGCTTGTCTTCAACAAGATAACAATTATCACTAGATCTTGTACTGTCATTACACAATTGTTAATCTTGTCATAAACTTCACAAGTATCTTTATTAAATTTCACCTCTAAGTTGTCATCACAAAGTTGACTAATACTAATTAAATTAGTTACAAGTCCATCAACATGTAAGACATTCTTTAAGGTTGGAAATCCAGACACATTTAGTGTCCCTCTCCCAATGATATTACTCTTGCTCCCACCACCATAAGTTACACTACCCCCATGAATTGTTTCATAGTCTTTTAAAAACAATTTTGTTCCTCGTCATATGACGTGAACACCCACTATCAAAGTACCAAGAATCTTCAATATTTGTTTTTAAAGCGGTGTACACAACATCACATTTCGATTAGCTTTTGGTTTCCACACCTTTTTTGAATTTTTACCATTCGATCGGGGTGTGTTATCCCGTGTGATGGGCATGACACCTCGGGTAACACCAAGGGACTCGGACAGCTTTTTTCGAAACAATATGGCATTTATTTTTAAAATGTCCAGTGTGTGACAAGTATTGACACACCTTCCCTTTGTCACATGGTTCTTTTGAAGAAGAATCTTTGTCAAAAAACCGCTCCTTAACAAAACAATTCTCATTATCATTCATAGACAAAGTAGAAAGAATACTATTCAAAGATTCTTGAAAACCAATACCTACTGCGAGAGGTGTACTCAAGTTCAAGATCTCATCCAATTTGGTAGATCCGGTGTTGAGCTTCTTCAAGGTGGTTTCGGCTAGAGTCAAATTGCCCTTGACTCTTTCAAGCTCGATTTCTCTCTTTGTTGCTTGAACCTCCATATGAGTCACATAGGCCTGGAGTCCTTCATTCTTCTTGGTTAAGGACTTAACCAAATTGTTCTCTTTCTTCCATTCCACGAGCAATGCCTCGTAAAGGTCTTTTAATCCGGAAATGAGATCATCTTTGCTCTGCTCATCCTCTTGTGTACTTCTTTGTATCGGGGTTAGAAGAGCTAACAAAACAAACAACATTATTATCACATAATTCATCATACTGTCGGGTGTGATCACATATGTTATCTCAGATTGGATAACACCTTGGGTAACACTTGTCCTTTTCCGTGTTACTTACTCGTGACAAACATGGTTGTTTGATCGTAGATTCTACCTCCTGAGATGGTCCTTCATCCTCATCATCACTGAGAGAAACCCATAGGTTCTTACCTCTCTTCCTTAGAGTATTTGCACACTCATTGGAATAGTGACCCCAACCCGAGCAAGCATGACATTGAATGGATTCAATGTGCTTTGGATCAGACCTTAACTGATCTGATGATGCTCTTCTTAGGTTCAACTTTGGGTTAGATGGGAAAGTCCTTTTTGGCATCGAATCATAGACCTTGGTTTGCTTCTCCTTTGCTTTCACCTGCATTTTTTCATTGTTATACATTCTAACCATAGAATTGTATTTTCTAGCAAGTAAAGCAACACTAGCATTCTCATCAATTTCTTCAAAAACCTCATCTTCGTTTTCATCCAAAGAACTCGAGGCTTGAGTTTTCAAAACAACATTTTTCCCTTTAGATGCTTCACTTTGATCTAAGAGATTTAACTCAAAGTTTTTCAAAATACTCATTAAAGAATTGATATCCATAGTTGCAAGATTGTGAGCCTCTTCAATAGATGAAACTTTCATATTAAAACGCTCAGGAAGGTTTCTAATTGCTTTTGAGACAAGTTGTTTGTTGGTAAAAGGTTCACCCAACAATTGACACTCATTAGCAATATCAAATAATTTTTCAAAATAAGAAGGAATAGTTTCATTTTCACCCATCCTTAATCTTTCAAATCTGCTAGTAAGACCCCTAAGCTTAGTTTCACGCACACTGCCATCACCTTCACAAAAACGTTGTAAAATATCCCATGCTTCATTTGCAAAAAGTGGAACCCCATTTTTTTGAATAAGTTTGAAAATATGCATATCAACCCACTCAAAAATGGCATTAAGTGCCTTTTCATTGAAACTAGCTTGGTTGATCTCTTCCATGTTCCATTCGATTCGAGGTTTGACTTGTACGTCACCATCTTCATCAGCAGTGTAACATTGGTAAGGAGTAACCATTTGTTATAGATCGCCATGCTCGAAGATCAATTGATTTGATATGCGGCGTAGACGGATCTTCCAATAACAATAATTCGAGCCATCTAACACGGGAAGACGCTTATTATTAGGATTAGCCGGATCATAAGCCATGACACCTAGACCAAGCACTTAGTATCGTCAAGTGACTCGCTCCGATACCAATTGAAATTGTCAATGGCTTCACTTTGGAAAGAGATGTTACCGTAGATGTTACCCAACACCTTGGTTAACACACCGACGGACAAAGACACACACACCAAAATAAATAGTTTATAAAAACTTTGTGTAGCGGAAATAAATAACACAAGATATAATTTTCTCAAGTTATATAAATATATAACTTGAGTGTGCCTAGATGGCGAAGACTTTATAATCAATATAGCAAAATTACAAAGCCGAAAGTTCCCTATTGCTAATACAATGATAATGCTCTATGGAACTAAATGAGACAAAGAACGAATCCTATCCTTAGCCAACACTCTCTTAAACACTCAGTGTTTAAGCTAGAATCACAAGGGAGGAAGGATATGCGAACCAAAGAACTTTGTCTCTCTTGTGCTATGGTGTGTGTGTTTGATATTTAGCCTCCTTCAAATGAAACACACCTAGCCTATTTATAGCCTTCCAATGCCTTGGAGGCTACTCCAAAATAACAGCCTTGGACCTTCAGATCGTGTGAGAGGAGTGGAGAGATTTCTTGGCTTGAATTCCTCTTCATACGCCAACTTCCCTAGAATGTAGCAACCGATTTCTTGAAGCCCAAGTCCATGCTTTATCCCTTGTACTCTCTTGCTTTCTTGGTATTGTACTCTTCAATTAATCAGTAACAACTCCATGACTTGGTCTTCCCACGTTTTTATTCCTTCATCAAATAATATGGACCTAGTAAACATTATTCGTAAATCTTCGTTTACGAATAATTCCTCCAACAACTTCTTCCTTGATTTTAGCATTTAATCCAGCCATATATTTAACCTGAAATATGGACCAACAAACACATATATCTTGCTAATAATATTAGACATTAGGATATAAAATAATATGGAAAGAATTATTAAATTACAAATCATTACAGTCCGGGTAACACCCAACTGCCAGTGATAGCACCTGTGGTAACACCCACAGTCTGCATTAACAGGGAGTTACCCGAGGTTTGACTATTTTAGGGAGGTCGCCCGAAGATTGACTATTTTAGGAAAGTCGCCCGAGAGATTGACTATTTTAGGAAAGTCGCCCGAGGATTGACTATTTTAGGGAAGTCGCCCGAGGATTGACTATTTTAGGGAAGTCGCCCGAGGATTGACTATTTTAGGGAATTCGCCCGAAAATTGACTATTTTAGGGAAGTCGCTCGAGGTTTGACTATTTTAGGGAGGTCGCCCGAAGATTGACTATTTTAGGAAAGTCGCCCGAAAATTGACTATTTTAGGGAAGTCGCATGAGGTTTGACTATTTTAGGGAAGTCGTCCGAGGATTGACTATTTTAGGGAAGTCACCCGAAGATTGACTATTTTAGGGAAGTCGCCCGAAAATTGACTATTTTAGGGAAGTCGCCCGAGGTTTGACTATTTTAGGGAGGTCGCCCGAAGATTGACTATTTTAGGGAAGTCGCCCGAGAGATTGACTATTTTAGGGAAGTCGCCCGAGGATTGACTATTTTAGGGAAGTCTCCCGAGGATTGACTATTTTAGGGAAGTCTCCCGAGGATTGACTATTTTAGGAAAGTCACCCGATGATTTGCAGTTTAAATGAGATATACTTTCATACCTGTGCTGTGCTTACCTGTAGCTGCCGGAGGAACTGAGGCTACAACTGATGGTGATGAAGAGTTGTTGGATTGCCGTTCGCGGGGCGGTCTTTGTTGGTGATTTGCTGCATTTGTTAGTAGAGAGGAAGATGCATATATGACATTCATAATGACAGATGCATGCATAGAATCAAAATGATTATGAGAATATCACTGCATATGTTCGCGAGATGATGCATTCACTTGCTTTTTGGAGATGCACTTAGCCTAAGCTTTTGGTAGGGAAATTATGATTTATGATCTTCGATCACTTAGGATTGTTCCTATTGATTCAAGTTTTGCGCATGCTACATGAGCCCTGGGGAGATTTTTGTGGGGATGCATGGTGATGAGAGGGGATGCATTGGGATGTATGTGTCTGGAAACTGTTTGGAACTTATTTTGAGCAAGTGGGGGGTGAGAGTCCTCGATCGCGATTTAAACAGCGGTTGCTAATGAGGTTTTGTTAACAGTATCACATGGACTTCAATTTTGATGAGTTTGGATTCGGGTCCCGAGTCTTGGTTGAAATTTTCCCTCTTAATCTTGATCATTTGAAGCTGATGCCGACAGGCTCTAGAGTACGTCGATATGAGTGAAACTTCTTTCATTTGGGTGAGCTGTGACTTGGCCGAAACCTTGTTCGGAGAATGAAATTGCTAATGCCGGGAGAAACCCAGATCTTAAATTCCGATGCTACGGGAAGCTGCTATGTACCAAGTTTTGAAGCAGAAAATCTAGTTGTTGATGTGACTAGACCTTTCTTGTGACTTGATAAAATTCAGGTTCAAAGGACCAGCTTGACAAAGCCCCCGGATTCTATTAAAGCGAGAAAAGATCACTTCTTTGGCAAAGCCTCGGTTTGAAGAACTGAGTAGGCAAAGTCCAGATTTTGAAGAAGTGACTTGGCGAAGCCCCAATCTTATAACCTTGTTGTGATTCCGACATAATTAGCAGAGTCCCGATCTGATTGGTAATGCAAAGCGATCCTGAAAATAATCTGATAAAGATCGAATCTATCTCGTAGTAAAGAACCCAATGTGGACCCAAAGATGACTATAGAAGCCCCAGCTTGAAAAGCTGATACAGGAGAACCTGGGAGAACCGCTTAGCAAAGCCCCAACGTGAAGAAATTCAGAGCAGTCTTATTGCAGATAGAGTAATTATGTGGCCGAGGAGGCACCCATCTTTTCGGACTTTAGTCAACCAGTCACTGGACAAGACTCAGAAATGTTTACGTGCAGGGGCATATCTTTTGAAAGGTGGGAATGTCTCCCGAATTTGTGTATGACACTCTCACTTTTGGGTTTGACTCTTTTGAGAGAGTATAAGCATAACAAGGTGTGGAAAAGTGTATGGAAGCCCTTGCTGACAGAAAAACAGTGTTTGGCTCTATCTTCCTATAATGTAGAAAGAGATGACTTGTCGAGACACTTGAAAACTTGTCTTATTCGTGATGATCACAAAGCTGCTTAAAACCCTTTGTTAATGTTCGGGTTATTCAACCCCTAAATCTGATATGAACAAATATTTTGATTAATCACGAGGAGAAAGCCATCTGATATCGAGGATCAAGCTTGGAAGGATGGAAAGTGTATAGGAATGGTCCTTGATGAGATCGGATTTTTATGAGATTTGTTTGTGATTTCGACCGGACCAATTATGGTTGCCTACGTTCCCTCCATTATGAAGAGCTCAGGTCGCCGTAGTTCGGGCTTAACCCGATTGAAGAGAGAATGAATGTGAAAATTCGAGATTTTGAGGACCTTTGAGGATTTTCTGGGAATTAGAGAGTTAAAGAACATGTCCCCTTGGAGTGTCAATGAAATACACGGATGCGGAGCCCCAGTGGGACATCCACGGCAAGTGTTTGCGGAGGGGAAATGAAATATGCTCACATGAAGTGTCGAAAGGAAGGGTTGAATTTGCACAATCTTTGATTGAGAATCATTTGAGCCGAGATGGATTTGGCTCCCATTTAAGCAAGCAATGAAGCATTAATTTGATTTAGCTCTTGAAGATACTGGAATGAAATTACTATCCGGTAAGGACTGTAGCTGGGTTTCCGGGCTTCGATCGGCCGTTGGGTGATTTTGGAAGTCATGACCTCTTAAAGTGAGAGGTCGGCTGGGCCTTTTGCTGACTGAACCTCTAAAGATGAGAGGTTGGCTTGCAGGGATGTGTTTGGGAAATCTATAGCGGGGAAGATTGATTGCCTCTAAGAATGAGAGGTCAAATTTTGACTTTGGCCAAAGGCGAGGGTAATAGTAACGGGAATATCCTCTAAAAGCGAGAGGATGGCTTGGGATTGATTAAGGTAATGGTGAGAGGAAGTCCAAGCTATCGAGAACTTTTGCAAATCTTTCGAGAATTCGGGCTCCCTTTTTGATTATTGGAGAGCTTCTTGAGGAGTCGGGGACTTTTTACTGAATTGTGAGGATCGACAGTCCTTTTTTCTCTTTTTTTTTTTTTTTTTTTTGATGTTTGACTTGGAATGCCTCCTGAGGAATTGAGGATTATCTTTGTCCTTCCTTCATGGCTCGAGATATTTTGCGCATTGCCGACTCTCGAAGTTAACTTCTTGGCCTTGCTTGGACTTCTCTCAGTAAGGGGCAAAAATGATGGCTAAACAGGGTTTCAAAACACGCCGATCTTGAAATGGAAGGTATTGTTTGGTGATGGTGAGGTAATGGCTTTCCTATGGGTGAAAGGCTTCAATCGCAATCCCTACCGGATGACCTAATTGAGATTAAGTCTTCATTGCTTGCTTAAGCTTTAAATGAGAAAAGATCCGTGCAAATTCATCGAGCAATGAAATGACGAGGATGATGTGAGCATATGAGATGCAAGATGGGGAGTTGGTAAGCCCCAATTTGAGAAGGATATCAATTGATTTTCTCACTCCAATTAATTTGAATATTAATCATTTCAAAGAATTAGTGGTTGAGCAGCACAAGTGATCATCTAGGATAAAACCATTTCAATTAAGTGTAACGTGGGTGCGCAAGTGATGTCTCGAGTCTAGCAAGAAAAGAAAAAAGACTTATATAAAAGTTAGAGATTTAACTACTATGTCCAAAATGGACTACAACGACAAATGTCCAGGAAGGACTTAGGTGAAAGAGAAGTACTAGAACCTACGAAGGTTGACTAAAAGACTATTTTAGAGATAGGTAGCCCCTAGTCTAGCCGCTCTTTGCTGTTGGACCATGCATCTACTCTTCGACGCTAGAGATGGGAGCTATTGCAGATCATTCCACCAAGATTTCTTTGGCAATCCCTTGCTCAATCCAGCCATTTTCATTGCCTGCGATGACTGGTTCATCGATCTCACAAAAGGGCGAGTCAAATTCCATTGTGCCGCAATTCTTGAATCACCAAACTCGACCATGTTGACGCGCATGTTTTTATTTCTAGGGAACGGGTTATTGATAGTATTAGGCCCTTCAGGCACCTCTAACCTCCCTTGCTCAATCAACCCTTGGATTGCCTTTTTCAGGGGGACGCAATCATCTGTCAGGTGCCCATGGTACTGATGAAAGGCACAATGCTTGGAGGTATCCAACGGAGCATTGGGGTTTCTAGGCTGATAATTATCTAAAGGCCGGAGCAAACCTTCTTTTACCAAACCTCTGAAGATATCACTTAAAGGCATCCCGAGGTTTCCCAAGCCTTGGAACCGGGATCTGGATGCCTCAGGTTTCTTGGGAACAAAGGAAGTGGCATTGTTACAGTCCTGTCCCGCATAGCTAATTACTTCTTTACCTTTGGGCTGGGCAGGAGCAGTGCTGGAGGAAACAGCCCTGTATCTGTAAGTAGGTGCAACAACTTGCTGTTGATTGTAAGCCCTCTCAAATTTAGCCCCGGAATTGACCATTGCTCGTAAGTCCGAGTAGGGGAAGTGGCTAAGGGAAGTTCTCAAATGCGGCTTCAAGCATGACTGGAAGATGTCTAACTGCTCCTCGTCAGAGGGAGGAATGGCCATTTCACTGAGCTTCAAGTTCCACCTTTTATAAAAATCCCCAATATTCTCATCAGGGCGCTGCATTGTTGTCTGCAGGTCAACTCTGTTTGTCTCCCATTCCAAGTTGGCTTTATACTTATCTGTGAAAGTACCGGTAATCTGTTCCCAAGTAGCCCTAGCTTCAGGCTTCAATCGAAAGAACCATTTCAAAGCCCCTGACTTCAAAGAGAGACTGAAGTAGTCGGCCAACTGCTGGTTTGTGCATCCTTTAGCTTTCATTGCCAAAGTGTATGTATCCAGGTGAGTCTTCGGGCATGCAGTCCCATCAAACAGGTCTAGATTAGGCATCACAAACTTGTGAGGCAGGGGCACAATGGAGTCCGGGTCCGTAGGCCGGAAGGCAGCTTTCTTAGCAGTCAATTCAGCAATTTGTGCTTTCATCTCCTTGTGTTGTTCCATGAACCAGGCCAGGTGAGGGTCCTGTGGTGGAGCCATAGCGTTCAACCAGTGACTGAGCTGGAGAGAGGAGTTACCACTGGTGGCACACTGGTGGAAGGGATACCATATTCCGGGGCATAGGTGAAAACCTGTCCTTGGCCCAAATTACCCTCGGGAGTGTAGGTAGGAGCTTGGGCAAAGGGATAAAACCCAGCTGACTTCTTTGTTGGCTTTCCATTGGCAGAGAAGGTGGAGGCAGACCTGAGGTAGCCGGATAGCTCGGGTTTCCAGAGTGAGGCTTAAATGCGGGTTGTTGTCCCTGGTTGTTGAACTGCAGGCCTGGCTGAGGTGAGGGCGTATAAACAGGGGGGGTACTGCAGTCCTGGTGATTCTGATGAAACAGGGATGGAGGCTTGGTAACCCATTGAACCGTGAGTGAGAAATGGGTTTGTGAAGGCTGTGTGAGGAGCAGCTGAGCTAGCATCATTCTGAGGAGGATTCCCGACTTGTTGCCCCTGGACTGCATCGTGGTGGCATTCCAAACTGTTGGTGTGGCACTTTGAACTGTTGTTGCGAAGGTCCGGATTGATCGGTTCCAAACTGAGGCGGGATCCCAATTTGCTGTGGCATTCCGAGGTATCCCCAACCATTAGAAGACATTCCGTACTGATTTTGTCCCCACTGAGAGGCTGCGAACTGGCTCGTCCCGTCAGGCTGCATGGATCCAGTGGTCTGTAGTTGGGGAGCCGGGCCGACCTGCAGATTGAGGAGCATGGGCCCTGGTATTAGTACCGTAGGAGGTTGGTGGTGGCATCCTGGAGTAGTCGGGGCGACCAAGATTAGGATTGGGGTCCTCCTCTTCTTCCACGGTGAAGGTGCCATCAGGATTGAGGCTGGCGGCCAAACCATGGCTCTTAATAGCCTCCTTAAGGCTATTCAGCTGTGCTTCTTGTCGCAATCTCATCTGTTCGGCTAACTGATTCCATTGTTGTTCTGTTTGAGGAGTCCCAGGAGGCGGAATGGTGTTATCCCCATCGTTACCAGCTGATGCAGACATTCTGAAACTCGGAGTCGAAGCAAACGGTGAAGCTGATGATGCACTTGATTCTTCCCAACTGATCAGACGGTGACCCGGTACCCGAAACCAAGCTTTGTGAGGAGCTGCGGGGGAAAGATACGAGGGTTCAGACATTTGGGAATGAAGGAGGGTAGGTGTATGGGCTTTGGGCTCATGCAACATGCAATTATTTGTCCTTGTTTACTTGAAACATGTTTTATTAACCTAAGCGGTTGGAAAAGATTGCTCTTCTTTTTCGCAAACTACTCTGGATCCTGGATCAGTGGGCCCTGTCACTACGCCTGCGGACCCTCAACCTGTAACCTCGAACAATGGTTCCGTAGGGCAAGCAGGTCCCACCGACCGAAAAGAACGATCCTAAAGTCTGGCAGGTAATCGAGTCTTAACGAGCATTCGATGTAAATTACGGACAAAGCTGACGTCAAAGTCAAGATCGTGTCCGAGAGCTCGACGAAAAGTCGGCATGGTTTTGACTGATAAATGTCCATAATTGATCTTGACCCGTCGTTAGTTAGGCCGTAATTAGGCATGGAATAATCATTAATTCTTGATGACTCAAGGTGTCATCTTTGGGAGTCAGTGTATAATTTGTGCCAGTCAGAGTCAAAGTCAAGGCGCCAGTCAATATCTGGTCAAAGTCCGTGATGGAAAACCGGCAGGACTTCGACTGATTAGGGTCCCCGAAAGATATTGACTTGGTAGGCCGACTAAGACTTGAAAGGAAAGGTCTATACACAGACTGGGCATGACACAGACCAGACTAAAAACCAACCGGGTCTCGAACAAAGTGTGTCACGGACAAGTGCATGGTCGACACGAGGCTCCATGGGATGTTTGGGTAGTCCCGTGCTCGCACCGAGAGGCGTAATAAGGCCAAACGGGCTGCTACTGGGATTTTCCCGGGTTAAGGACGTAGTGTGCAGTGTAAGGCCAAGTGCGCGTAGTGTGCAAGCAGTCTATCTTCTTTTTTTGAGTAAAATAGAAATTTTCCCATGTGTCTTAAAAAGTATGATGCTTGCACAAAAATGATTTTTTTTTTTGAAAGTTTTTTTTTGAAAATCTTTTTTTTTTTGAATTTTTTTTTTTGAAAATCTTTTTTTTAAAGCAAATGAACACATAAGCACATAAGCACAAAATTCAAAATTCAAACAATTTAAGGAAACGGGTCCAACAGTCAAAATTTTGACTTTTCCGAGGCGGCCAAAACAACACGAAATGTGTAAAATCAACACACACACACAAAAAAAATGGTTTCAAATGTCGGGACGGAAGCTTGACCCACAAAAGTTTTTCTTTTTTTTTTTGAAAAGATAAAAATCAATTTCATCCCCAGCGGAGTCGCCACTGTGATGATGTGCCACCGGATTTTTCCTTTCCTTTTGAAAATCGAAACGGAGACGGAGTCGCCACGCCATTTTTATTTTAAGGGTCAAAACTTTGAAAAATGCCCGAAAATGAGAGATTTGGGTTCGGAGGTCACGTTACAATCCGGGAAGAACGTTAGGGTTCACCCGGAATGCCTCGTAAAACGAGTCTTCCAAGCTTAAAAATCATTTGTGTGTGTGTGAGTGTGTTTCTTTGGCCAAAATAAATTCAAACTAAGAAAACTAAAAATTGGAAACTCTTTATAAGGCATTAAACTAGTCCCATGATTTTTGGTATGATTTTAGGGTTGAGTTTTGGTACTCAAAAGATTTCTTGAAGTTGAAAATCAATTCTGCCAGAATGAAAAAGGCAGTGGACACTTGATTTTAAAATGAATTTAAGGGCTTTAGAACTTCAAAATCTGGGGAAAGTCCGAGAATGAAAGTTGTTCAAAACATCTTAAATAAGGTTACTGAAAAATACTTTTTCATTTGGAGATGATTTGATGGACCAAAACCTTCTGTAAATCACAGATATGAAATCTGGATTTCCAGAGACTGATAAACTGACTTTTGGAAAATAATTTGAAAAAGGGAGTTATACTCACGATAAAAATAAATTAAAAATATTTATGGAATTATACCGATGTTGGCTACAAAAAGTATTTTGTAGTCAACACCCAATTCCAAGTTCTTATGTGTACAAAAAATTATAAAATGGACTGAGGTCTTAGAACAATACTACTGGACAGCAAGATGTTCTTGAAGGAAAATGTGATTTTAAAGGGGGTTTTGCATCCATGCTTGTCCCCATTTCCTTAGGCTTTGATTAGTGATCACTATACATTTTAGTGGTGATCTACTATATCAAACCATCCTTAGGGTACATTAAGACTTAAAGCACTTCATTTGCTTGGGAAGGGGAATTTTAACTTTGAAATCAAGATTTTTGTTGTGAAAATGGATTTTGGAAAACACTTTTGAGTGAATGATTTTGAGGAAGAACACTTTTAAGTGAGTAAGAAGTAATTTGGACCTTTTAAATGGTCATCCATGGAAATTTATTCCAAGGTGACTACATTTTTAGGTCAAGCAAAGATGAAAAACAAACAAGTTGATGAACAAACTACATTTTTGAAGTTTGAAATGCATGCATGGATGAGGGAAGTTTAAGGTAAGGAGAAGGAGGGTTTACCAATGATGGTTTAACCCTATCTTCCTTGGTTTGGAGTTTAACTTGAGGAGTATCAAGATTTGAATGTGTTTAGTGTTGGATGATAGAGTTGGTCAAAGAGAAAACAAGTAGATAACACTTAAGTCCTTTATGTTTTCTCTCTAATCCTCCTCTTTAGGGTTGACTTAAGCTTGAGCTTGTGTATGTTTAAGAATGATTTGAGAGTGTTTGGAGTGAGATTGGGAAAGACTCAAGAGAAAATGGTGGCAATCTAAGGATTCCCACTGTTTTCTCTCTGTTTTTCGCCAGAGTATAGCTTCTGTGAGTGAATTGTGTTGTGTAAACTGAGAGAGAAGGGTTCAATTTATAGGCAACTGGGAGAGACATTTCGATCCGCGCGGATTTCTATGAAGCGTGCACTGTTCATCTGCGTCAATGCAGGCTTTGGACAGGAGGAATATTTTTCAAATTAAGCAACCAGTTTTTGTTCCAGCAGCTTCCATTTTTGAATTTTTAGCTTTTGTAAGATTCTTTTCCATGCTTAACTCTAAATGGCAATCCCTAATTTACCCTTGCTTTGTTAGAAAAGTTAGGAATTGTTAGAAATGTTAGGAATGTTAAGACTTTCGTTAATTTTCTAACGAAAATGCTAACAACTTAAATTGGAGCACTTACAACGGTCCAATCTCAAGATCGCGACCTTTCACGGTCCACTCTCAAAATCGTGACCTATCACGGTCCAATCTCAAAACCGCAACCTTTCACGGTCCAATCTCCAGATCGCGATCTCTCACGGTCCAATCTCAAAATCGCGACCTCTCACGGTCGAATCTCAAAATCGCGACCTTTCACGGTCCAGTCTCAAGATCGCGACCTTTCTCGGTCCAATCGACAATCTCTCTCCGGCCGTCAATCATAAGCCCGACCATCTCATTTTCAACGGCAATCATTGTAAGCCCATACAATAATCCCTCTTCGGCCGCCATCGTAAGCCCGAACATTCTTCCCCAGCAGGATCATAAGACCATCCTTCTAAAGGAACGTCAATCAATCTCCTCAGTTCCTAACCGACTTTGTTAGAACTCTGGCCACTTTCCCCCAGCAATGTGTCATCCTCCCCTGAGGTCAAATTCCATTTCTAACCCCGTCGTTAGAACGTCAATCCTTCCTTCGAACTCAGACCGTGTTGTTAAAAATGCCAGTTTAACACAACCGTTCATGTCATTCCGTTCCTAACCCTATCGTTAGAACGTCAATCCTTCCTTCGAACTCAGATCGTGTTTTTAAAAACTCCAGTATAACACAACCATTCTTGTAATTCCGTTCCTAACCCCGTCGTTAGAACGTCAATTCTTCCTTTGAACTCAGACCGTGTTGTTAAAAATGCCAGTTTAACACTACCGTTCCTGCCATTTCATCAGATCCCCAGCATAAGATCTCGTGACCCAGCGTCAATTTGTTAAGTCCCTTAAATATAACAAACAGGAACTACGATCGGCTTGATACCTCCGTGGATACGTAGGAATCCTTGCTATAGGGTCCAACCATTTGACCATCCAGGTCTCTCCATAAGGCATCTCCCTGATTTGAGATCCTTATCTTTTTTCGACGACCCCACTTCCTCCGTAAGTGGCGTCGCCGAGGGGCTAATGTAAGTACCTAAATCCGGATCGTTACAATTCGTTAACTGACACTTTCCAAGTTTACAAGAATCCGTTAACTCACACATTCCAAGTTAACGAGACTTTCAAGGACTGCCCCGTGCATCCAAAATCCAAAGTGTATTCAACACATGTTCACACACGTGAAAATACCAATTTTACAGAAATATGCAATTTCTGGGACTTTTCGGGATTGTTTCGACATTTTCTCGGACAGTTATTTAAAAAATAGTCAAAATCTGACTTAACGAAGCAAATTGGCTTGCTTAATGACTAAGCAGGGACACATGGCCAACATGCAAGCTCCCTCTTGTCAACATCAATCAGATTCAAGGCTGAAAAGACCAAAATACCCTCAAATTGAAGGTCTGGCCGTCCGGCATGTTCTTCAAGATTAACAAATCAGTCTCAACCAATCTCCAAATACCCAAGAAGTCCCTGAAACTGAGGAACTGGCCGGACGGCCTGTTCTTCCATTTCAACCCCTATAAATACAGCCTCTCCCCTTCATTAAATAAGGACCAAAAATTTAGTTCTCCTGCATATTACCTTGGTTCCAGCAACAAAACACCTCCCTGAGCCCCAAAAACACCTCGATTTGCGTGAAAACCACGTTTTCCAAGCCAAACACATCCAAAACACCTTTCAAACACCATTCCATATCCCATATACATCCTCCCAAGCAAAAGAGTCAACACCTAGCCATTGGTAACACTCTCACTCTCAAACTCTACTTCGCCTCGTTTTACGCGTCATACGCTATCTTCGATCCGATCAAAGTTTCCAAAATGTAGACGAAATGCCGTCTACGGATCTCGAGATGATCCTCCCTCTATCATCTTTTCTCCCTCGAGAAAAGTGATTTAGGGTTAAAATAGAGATCTTGACCCGTTTTTACTTTTATTTAATTTACCGTCCAAACTGTTTGGTTCGTCGATCGTCATTTTCATCTTTTGAACCGTTAGGTTCGTTGATTGTCATTTAGCGTCCGAATCGTTCGATCTGTCGATATTGTCATTTACATATCTCTCTTTACAAGTGAAAACCATTTGGTTTGTTGATAGTATTTACTTTCAAATGTCCGAGTCACAAAATGACTTGTCGATCACTTTTTATTTATCATCATTTTCATCAAAAAAAGGGTAACATTATAATGCGCAGTTCAAGACCAAAGTTTGTCATTCAAACTCCCTTTTCAAACTCCCTCAAAATCAAGGTTTGCCATGCAAAACTCCTTTTCAAAATCAACGTTTGTCATTAAAACTAAGATTCAAGTTTGTCATTCAAACTCATTTTCAAAAGTAACACGAACACACACATACGCACGAATTTCGAGAAAGGTAGAAAGACTTGTCATGCGAGGCATTTTGGGTGATCTCAAGATACTCTTCTCGAAACGTAACCTGACCTCTGGACCTAACAATCTCTGTTGAAACAGCCTTTTCCTAAGTTTTGGCTCTCAATAAAAACGACCTCCTTTTCAAACAGCCTTTTCCTATGTTTTGACTCCCAATCAAAACGACCTCCTTTTCAAACGGCCTCTTCCTAAGTTTTGGCTCCCAATGAAAATGACCTCCTTTTCAAACAGCCTTTTCCTAAGTTTTGGCTCCCAATCAAAATGACCTCCTTTTCAAACAAGCCTTTTTTCAAAGTTTTGGCTCATAATACAAAACGGCGTGGCGACTCTCTTTTCCGTGAAATCAAAAACCGCTCGCTCGCAACCCGCGCGATCCGGGTAATTTCAGCAGTTTCAAAAGATCCGGGAGTTGATTAATATGGGTGAAGTTTTGTTAGAGAAGGTTCAGACCACAGAGAATGTTGCTGATATGTTGACAAAGCCGGTTACTACTAACAAGTTCAAGCAATTCTTGGATTTGTTGAACATCTCTATGTTAGAGATGGGGAGGTTCGATGTCTACACAGGATGGTTCGGGCATTGGTTTCTTGTATCTTCTGTTGGGTTAGGTGAATGCTCGCCAAGGTGGAGATTGTTGGATGTGATGGCTCGATGTGCTGGTGATGGATAAAATTCCACTTGGTAATAAACCTTGGAAGTACAAGTTACCGAAGTAGTAGTACAAGTAAGGGTCAAACTACAGAGACTTGCGTGTTCAAACAAGTTGATTTAATTAATGCAGAAAGTAACCAAAGGGTTTGGTTTTGATTGATTAATTAAACTAATAAAGCAATAAACTAAAATACTGAAACTGAAGAAAACAAGCAAACAAATAACAAGGATTTAACCAGATTAAAAGAATTCACGGATTGGATCTCATAGTTGCCTTCTTTCTATGCTAGTGTTTTTTAGATAATAAAAATAACAATATCGTTCAAAGACTCTTTCACTCTACTAAGGGTTGGGACGTTTGATGTTCAAATTGCAACCCTAATATTTCTATCGTATTGTAAATGCTGCTAGGTCAAAACAATATTTAAGAAATTCATTAAGCAAATAAGAAATATTTGAATCTAGGTTTTCTTGAATTCCGCTAGGTCAACAATTAAACATAATTAATGATATGGTGACCTTTATATAAATTGTCCACGCTTGTGCAACAATCTAAACCAAATAAATGGAATGATAAATATTTCATCAAATAAGAACGAGAAAGTTTGGAAGAATTAAAATAGAACTAGCATAGAAATTTGACAACTACTACATCCAATCCATGAAAAAGAGAAATTAGCTACTCATATTCATGATCGAAATCACAAAATTAAAAAAAAGAAACATAAAATCCTCGGATCTTGGTACAATGAAAAATATGTTTTTCTTTATTTCTTGGCAACAGTGATTCGCCCCCTTTCAAAAACCAATTATGTTAATATATCTACGTAGGTTGCTGAAGCGTGGCCAACAGCCATGCCAACCAGCCCAAAACCAGGCCCTGTTCGCCTAAATTCGGCCCAATCCAGCTCTGATCCGGACGCAATCCGCCTCTGAGACGAGTTGTGCTTTCAAGCACGAGTCGTGCTCTTCCCTGACTCGTGATCACGAGTCGTGCCAACTGAACCAAGTCATTCTGATCGTGCTCAAGCCTTTCATTCATGCCACTTGAGCGATCGCCCAATTGCCCTTGGCCACAGTCCAGCCAAGCCTCGGCCAGCTGCTTGCTTGGCCGGCCACAGCCTTGTCTTCCTCGGCCATAACTTCCTTTGTCTCGGCCAGCCTGCCTTGTCTTGGCCCAATTTTGTGCAGCCTAGCTTGGATTCGTTTCGCAACAATTGCACAGTCGCACTTTGGTCACTATACTTTTCAGGCTTTCACTTTAGTCCTCGAACTTTTATATTTTCACTTTGGCCCCTGAACTTTATAATTTCAAATTCCTCCCCAATTTTCCATAATTCTATTTTAGTCCCTGAATTTCCAAAATAAGCTTTTTCTTCTCCTTTTCTGTTAAATTTCACTTCAGTCCCTATACTTATAGAACACTAATATACACATTAAATTTCAAGGTTTCGAACATAAAATAAGCTAGGAACATATCTTTTGGATGGGTAAAACTACATCCATCGAATACCCCCAAACTCATATTTTGCTCGTCCTCGAGTAAAACAAAACTAAACAAAAACAAAACTACCCTAACAAATAAAAAGTATCAACAAAAAATACTTTTGATATGTTCTCAATACATACAAGGTTGCCGGCCAAACAAGTCTCAGATTCTCACTAAATATGTTAAACAAGTGCCAATAAGAATATGCAATTACAATTACATTAATGCATCTATCCCACAATTTTCCACCTCGGCCTGAATGATGAATGAAATATGGGAGATCATGATCACTAAGATAGGATTGTTTATGGATTCACTAAAACATGCCCTACGTCACAGATAAAAATATAATTTACAAGGATACTCATATGCACGATTACACACTTGTCAACCCGATTACTCAATATTGAACACGAATTATGGCTTTAGGTTAATCCACCACAATTGTGGGGATAGGTTCACGGGTACAAACGAATGAATGGACATACAAACACAAGAATTTGGAACTAAAAGTCTTCAATTGCATGTTACTTCTTCCGAAATTTCAGCTTTCGCTCACCTTTGTTGCAATAACAATCTACATACTATTAATTTCACTCATTCTATTTTCTATTTTACATTTCATAATCACAACACCTCATCAACTCTGTTTGATGTGATGGCTCTATGTCCTGGCAAGAGGCCGACGCCCTCTGGCGGATGTGTAGACTGATAACGGGCCTTAAAGGGGAGTGCGGGGGCTTGGCCCCCACGGTATGGACTGCAGGCTTTTTTATTTGGGCTTCCTTTATTATAACCCTAGTATGTAACATTGCACATAATATTATCCGAGGTATAATAAGAGGCGGCAGGTTCATAACCCACTACTACATTTCGAAGCTAATGTAACGCATCTAATGCAACGACAGAGCTAATGTAACGCATCTAATGCAACGCCAGAGCTAATGTAACGAGTCTAATGCAACGACAGAGCTAATGTAACGGCACATTTTTATTAATGCAACGGCTATGACATCGGCGTTGCGTTAGGATATTTGGCGTTACATTAGATCTTTCTAATGCAACAGCTTAGTTAGTAATGCAACGCCTAAAGCCAAACATGAATTATGCGGGCTTTAATATTTTTCCTAAATTAATATTTCCCTCATTTTTTAATGGGAAAAATTGAAGACCACAAAACTCGGCAGCCCTACCTTTGTCGTCGGCATCGTCACAATCCTTCGATACAGGTAACACTCTTCTCTCTTCTCTCTTCTCTCCTCTGATTCAATTTGTGCCCTAAACCCTTCCCATCCATCCAATTTTGATTTTGCCCTAAATCTTCCCTTCCAACTGATTTTGATTTCCCCCAATATTCATGCCCTAAGTTTCTAATTTTCATGAACACGAGTTGATTAGAAGACAAGGGTTAGAACAAAAGTGGAAATCAAGTTGTGTAATTTTATTGGGTTTCCCAAATGTCTAAGCTATATCAGTTTAGGGCATCAATTATTTTCCTTCATTGAGAGAAACAGCTTAGATTTGTTGTGATAGTGGATTTCTTCAACTAATTGCTGAATATTAATACATGTTGTATAATGTGTTCTATTAATTACCTTGTTTCTATATATTTCTCTTCGTATTACGCTTCTCTAGAAATGGATAATGTGTGTGTGTTTGACATCTTTGTTGGATAATAATGCTCTAAGTAAGCTAAGAAGTCAAATTGATCCTTCGCTTCAAGTACCCAAAGAAACTAAAGAAGACAAGAACTATAACGACCCTAACCCTAGGCACAATTTTAGTATTATATTATATGCTTTTAATATTATTATTAATATTATGTGTTCATTTTTTATATTTGATTTCTTATATTAGGATGAGATAATTGAAAAATTAAATAAAGCATCTTGGGAGAAGTATAATAATAGGAATGGATAAAATAAATAAAATGTGGGTAGTTATTTTCTTTGGGTAGGGGAAATATAAAATAGAAAAAGAAAGTAAGAAGGAGGTTAATTGTAGGGGGGCCATTCCTCCCCTTAATTTCCTCACCCCTTTTTCCCTTAAAAGTCAAAAGCCCCTTACCCCCTTCCATACTTCCTCCATCCCCTCACTTCACCTCATCATTCTCTCTCTCTCCTTCATCTTCTTCATTCTTCCTTCTTCCAATTTTCCATGGAAACTCCCTCTCCCTAAATTCCTTCCAAAAATTCTATTAAATTCAATTCTTCTCCATTTGAAGATTTAATTGTACTTTCGTGTTCGGTATGAAGAGGGAAGTACATTGAGCTAAGAAGATCCTTAATCCACTTCATAATTGCTAGGTAAGTTATTATGACTTCCTTCTAAATATTGCCATTTTATGTGCTAATGAATGCTTTGATGAAAGAAAAGGAATTTGGAAATTTTAAATGATGTTATTTGTGTAAAATGGATTATTTAATGTTGACTTGATTTTAGTTATGAGATGGGGGCCTAAGTTGGAAGAATGAAGGTAAAATGAGAGTAAGAGGTTAATGACTTGAATGGGGTTATCATAATCTTTACTTCTATTTAATGATTCATGAACTATTTGGTGTTGTATTGTGATTAAAATGGTTATTTGATGCTTTGGAAAACCTTCTTGGAGATGAGGAAATGATTAATGTTTGGAAAGATATTGTTGTTCATAAGAGTTGAGTAAGAGTACAAGAAAATGGGTTGAGTGGAACTTAGAGGGTTAATCTTGAAATGTGGTAGTGAAATTGGTGGAAAATCAAGTGTTAAATGACCTAGGTTTAGGCTAGGTTAAATTGGGTTGAAATGATTTAGAATGATGTAGTAAACATTTGGGATTTCCTTCATGAGCACCTAAGATGAGAAAGATTGATAAAAGGAAAAGAACATAGGCAAAAGTGGGTTAGAAATCTGGGCAAGGCTGAAAAGGGACTTGGGCGGTCGCCCATGTTGGGCTTGAGCGGCCGCCCATGCCAGCAGAAAGTGTAAACCTTATTAGACCCTCTTGGGCGGTCGCCCATAGTGACTTGGGCGGTCGCCCATGTCACCAGAATTTCCTCAGTTTCCCTTCTTGCTGATTTTTACCAATAACCTCGTGGCTTGAATCCCAACCATTATAAATTAGTAGAACCTAGTACAACCCGAATATGAATTAATCCTTGTTAACCTAAGTTAAAGTAGAATACCTTGGCTAGGCCATAATGTCTTATTTGATCAAAATGGAATTGTTGGAAGTGGGTCTTGCACTGTTATGAATATTATTCAAGGATGAGTAATGACTTCGTAATAATGGTTTATGGTTCAGGGTGGCCTTATGTGCTCCCATACCTTGGTGATTAGTTGAACAGTGTAGAGACTATAATCACATTATTGTGTTGGTTAGAAATATATATGTGTTACATCGTTGTACTGTATGGCCAGTGTGGATTATTTGGCATATTGATATATTGTATCCCAATTGTGGATTATTTGGCATATTGATATATTGTATCCCAATTGTGGATTATTTGGCAGGTTGATTATATGGTATCCCGGTGTGGATTATGTGGTTATATGGATACCTTACTTGAATTTATATTCGTTAATGGTATTATGCATAGTGTATTACATGAACTGTTGCACTATAGTATGGATGTAACATGAGTATATTTTACCATGTTGTTATATGATTATCCCTTTTGTGGATTATATTTCAAGTATCTATTATGTGCTTGAACGTGTTGATACTCGGGGGTATAATGGAATTCAATCAATTATTGATTTGTTCTATAAGTGATTGAAGGTCCATCATACCTGGGACCGTTCCCCTCTTTGGCCACAGAGTGGGCTGTGCAAGCTACTGTATTGAGCAAGAAAAAGCCCTTACGGTTATGCTGCGATTTGTTGTACCGGTGGAATGCTCTGTATGAAGCCAAGCTTTACAGTAGCGCTGATAGTATATGATACTCTAAATTAGGGGTCATACACTACAAGAAAACTGACAGATACTGACGGAAATTAGTGACGGAAATAAATCCGTCACTAATACCGACGGATTAGTGACGAAATAGCAACGACCTGGGGTGAAAAACAAAAAACGAAATTAGGACGAGATTACCGACGGATTTAGTGACGGATATGCCGACGGATTCCATTTCGTCTCTAATCCGTCACCATTTTGGCGCCAAAAATTTGCGCACTTTTTTACCGACGAATTTGTGACGGAATGGCGACGGATATTTTTACTGACGGATTTGAGTCGTTGCTAAATTATTTAAAACAAATATTAAATTTATATTTTAGGTTAGCAACGGATTAGTGACGGAATTAATTACCGACGGATTAAAATCCGTCGGTAAATTAATTACATATTATTACCGACGAATTTGAGTCGTTGCTAAATTATTTAAAATAATCATTAAATTTATATTTTAGGTTAGCGACGGATTAGTGACGAAATTAATTACCGACGGATTAAAATCCGTCGGTAAATTATTTAAAATAATTATTAAATTTATATTTTAGGTTAGCGACGGATTAGTGACGAATTTGATTACCGACGGATTAAAATCCGTCAGTAAATCAATTACATATTATTACCGACGAATTTGAGTCGTTGCTAAATTATTTAAAATAATTGTTAAATTTATATTTTAGATTAGCGACGGATTAGTGACGGATTTGACTATCGACGGATTAAAATCCGCCAGTAAATCCAGGGCCGGCCTTGATGCAAGACATGTGAGGCTTCAGCCTAGGGCCACCAAAAATACTAGTATAATTAGGGCCACAAAATTTCACAAAACATTACTTCTCCTAGTGGTTAAGGGCCTCCTCATAGTTGCCAAGCCACCAGGGATCAAAACATGGCATTGTCACTTTTGATATTTTTACCCAATTATTTTTATTTGGGCTTTGTAATGAAGGACTACTAAAAATTTGGCCTAGGGCCTCATTTGCAACAAGGCCGGCCCTAGGTAAATCAATTACATATTGTTACCACCACTATCACTACTACCACTACTACTGCTACCACCCCTACTATCGCTCCTACCACTACTACTATCACTATTACTACCACTCCTACCACTAGCTACTACCATCACTACCATCACCACCACTACTACTACTACCAGTATCAGTACCACTACCATTACCACCACTATCACTACCACCACTACTACTGCTACTACCACTACCACTACCACTAGTACTACCATTACCACCACTACTACCACTACCATTACTACCACCACGTGCCTACACCACCACCACTACCGCCACCAACACCTCCACTACTGCTACTACCACCACTACTACCACTCCTACCACTACCACTACTACCACTACTACCATCACCACCACCACCACTACTACCACCACCACCACTACCACCGGTCCACCACCAACACCACCACTACCACTACTACTACTACCACCATTACTACCACTACCACCACTACTATCGCTACTACCCCTACTACTAACACTACTACCACTACCACCACTACTACCGCTACTTCCCCTACAACTAACACTACTACCACTACCACCACTACTATCACTACTATCGCTACTACCCCTACTACTAACACTACTACCACTACCATCACTACTACCGCTGCTACCCCTACAACTAACACTACTACCACTACCGCCACTACTATCACTACTACCCCTACTAATACCACTACTACCAAATTGACGGCTCTAGTTAGTAGTGATTTTTTTTTTATAAAAATTAAGATTTTTTAAAGAAATAAAAGTATATAATAAAAGAGAGACGGACAATAACATATATATATATATATTTTAATTTTTTAATATTTATTTTGAATAAATAAAAGTTATATATAAATTTTGTTTAGAAATCTATATTACAATAGAGAATGAGGGTAACCGCCGAGACAAAGAGCGGTTGAGATTGAATCTCACAAATTGATCCGATGGTCCGAGTCATTTTCCCCAAAACTATTTTTAACTTCCTTACTCATTAAAAAAATAAAAAAAAAACTACCCACTCATTGCTAAAAAAATTCCAGAATTAACCTCCCACTTATTGCACTCATTTTTTTAATTTTAATTTTAAACATTAAATTGTGTTACTTAAAATAATAATGATAGTATAATAGATTTTTGATTAAAAAATAATTGATGCAAATAAAAAAAAAGAAAAAATTGTTTTTGGAAAATTAGGCGCCTCATCGTATTCACTTCCCGCCTCCGCCAATTGCTGAAAAAAATCAAAAACCCATCTCTCTCAAATTCTACCGTATTCCCCATTTCGTTTCCCCTCTTTGCCGTTTTCTCTCTACCCGTGCCATAATCGACCTCTTCAATCGACGTTAGGTTAGGGCGGCCAAGCTGCATTCAGGATGTGACAGTAGCCGGCGACGAGTTCACTCCTTCGTCCTCCGACCGGCGACGGTCATCATCTCAGGTATCAAACTCTCTCCCTTCGTCTAATACCGTGGCTAATACCATGGTTCCAGTTGCTAATACCTTGGTTCCAACAGATTTCACACCCTTCGTTCTCTCTCTTGCTCTTCTCCGGCCTCTCTTCCAAATAAGGTATTCCGATTCCTGTTATTTCAATTAAATTATGAGTTGAATCTCTAATCCTAAAACCCCAGATTTGTTAATTGTTTGGAATTTACAAATTTAGGAAAAGATATATCCGTTATTGATTTGCTTATTGTGTTGCAATTTATTAGCTAAAGATATATATGTTTCAATTGCTCTGTTTACTGGTAGTGTATTTATCTATCTCCCTGTTAACTCTAATTTTGTTGTTTTCATGCACTCTTTTATGAATATAGGAATTAAAAATGAACCTCGATCGTAGTTGGATGTACAAACGATTTGAGAATGGATTTTTAACAAACTCTTTTGTTGAAGGAGTAGAGACTTTTGTTGAATACGCAATTAATCAGACAGGATGGAACGACGGGGATAGAATTAAGTGCCCATGTAAGCTAGAAAAGTGTCAAAATAGAAGATTTCTTGATGTAGAAATGGTGAAGTATCACTTGGTGAAACATGGGTTTGTTCCAAATTATTATGTTTGGACATTCCAAGGGGAAACAAATATAAACCCTACTGAGAATCAAAGTATTGAAGTCGGGGTGTCATCGTCTACTGATGAAGCTGTACCTGACGCTTATACCACTATGGTTTTAGATGCAGCTGGCCCTGATTTTAATGTTGATGATGACGTCGAAGAGCCACCAAATCCCCAGGCTAAAAAGTTCTATGATATGTTGGAAGCTTCTAAAAACCAGTTGTGGCCTGGGTGTGAGAAGCACTCTGAATTATCTCTTATAGCTCGATTGATGAGTTTGAAGTCTGAGAACCGAATGTCCGAAAAATGTTTTAATCAAGTAACCGAGATCATCAAGGAGGTTTTCCCTGAGCCTAACTTAGTCCCAGATAACTTCTATGCAAGTAAGAAGTTAATGCGCGGAATGGGGTTACCGGTCGAGAAGATCGATTGCTGTGTTGAAGGTTGCATGATCTATTGGGGTGAGGATTCAAATTTGACCACTTGCAAATTTTGTGATCATCCCCGGTTTAAAAAAGCTCGTCGAGGGGATACAAAGCGCCAAAAAACCAATATAGCATACAAGAAAATGTATTATTTTCCATTGACTCCTCGCCTCCAAAGGTTGTACGCATCCAATGTATTATTTTCCATTGCTTCTGCCACACCTATGATACATGACACTCTTCCTGTTGCTACTGTAGTTTTTGGCAGGTAATATATTTTTATTTTATGCATCATTCTCTCTCTTTCTTTGTATGTGTCTGGTCATTGCACGTGCTTTTTTATGTGGATATTGACATCTTGTCTTTCTACTCGTTGATATTGCATCTTTTATGAGAATGTTCTTATTAACCTGACATTTTTATAGGTTGATGCCCGATCGAATTGCACGACGAATTACTAAGATCTTTCAGAAGGCCGTAAGCTCAAAGGGATTCAACTGGAAAAGTGTTCCAACCGAAACCAAAGAGAGCTATTTCACTGAACTTAAGGTACATTCATTACTTTATTGAACCAACTATTTGTTTGTATACATTTATTTTCTAATATATAACCTATTTGTTTGCAGAAAGAATTTCGATGGCCCGAGGAGGAAGAGACTATTATTAAGAAAGCTTTTATGAAGCAGGTTGCGAAACTTTATGCTAGTATGGTGAGCTCATGGAAGACTAAATGGAAGGATTCAAAGACTAAACCGGAATGTGTATCTGAGGCAGATTGGCCTAAGTGGTTGGAATATTGGAATAAACCGGAAGTCGGCGAAAAAGCAAAAAAATTCAGAAAATCGGAAGAAGGAGGTAAATAATAGCTGCTCTAAGCATGTTGGAGGCTCTAAACCTGCTGTATCCTACTTCATGGAGCCGGTACGTACATTATATCTAATTACACACTCCCTCCGTCCCACCCAAAATGACTCATTTTAATATCGAGATGATGACAAATATGCATGTTTGCCGCTAGACCGATGAGTAGCATACTACGGTGAGTTTGCTTATCATTTCATACTCTTAAATGTTGATAAGCCATTATGAGTAGTTTCTATGGCTTGATTATCTTCAGTGAACTGCCGTTGGTACATACCTTGTGCGTTATCGTTTCTTGGACTGTGCTTCTTTAGTCGGTTTTCGTACTTGCTCGGCTTTGTTTGGAATAGCGATAGTTTGGAAAGGATCGAGTATTAATGTTTGGCATCCCCATCGAGGCTTCTCTGTTTCTCGCAAGTCTGTTTCTGCCAAATGTTAAACACACGTGTCTTATACTTATAGGCACAGTTCAACACATGACTTATAGGAATGCCCATTCTTGAATTTTGCCCTTGCAACACCAGCTATAGAAAACACATGGCCTGCCTCCATTTCCGCCTCAAACCATTTCTCGGGCATCTTTATATTCCTTTCTCTCAAGCATCACACAACCCAACTGGTGGAAAGCGAGTGCTTTTCCCAATTTTCATTTGCACATTCCCAGAGCCTCTCTAATATCATTACTTGTCATATTTGATTTTATGTCATCTTCCATTGCAACCTGGCTTAGTAGACTGTATAATAAAAATGAAGAGTGCCGGATAAAGCCAATCTTTCTCTCCCCTCTCGGATTAGAAAAGAACTTCATCACATTCGGATTATGGGTCGACCGGGTAGCTCTCTCAAGAACACCTGCAAACAAGCAAACCACTAAAAGATACGCAGTTTCCTCTAAACCGTACTCAATAAGCAACGATGCCCGCTCCATATCAATGACCATTTCTCGACAAATACCCATCACACGCAGACTTCATTTCGTCACAACAAAACCTATTTGCCAAATGATAAGAGCTCCAAAATGACCTCCGGACCAAAACCCTCCAAACTTTTCATCCTACTGAATTTCTCCGCAGCTTTCATAGCCTCAGCAGAAATACCCGTTTGCGAAATATTAATTTTTTCTCTCCTCGATTCTTGGAAGCTACCATATAACATAGCCTTAAAAGGACGAGAAAGAGAAGCAATATTAAATCTATTACACCTAACCTCATCCTCCCCAAAGCAAAACGAGATATCGCAATCCTCCTCTGAAGTTGAACATTCCTCTTCCTCAACACAAAATTCAGTATCATCATCTTCCCTCAAACCTCTAGGGCAAGAACAAGGATCAAAAACCGATTCTGGTGCATATCCAGACACCAAAGCAGCCTTAGGGCATTCAATAATCTGCCCACAACATTCCATTAGGACTCTGAGCTAAGGATGTTTTTTTGTTTTGACAGACAGATCCGTAGCATTCCCTGTTGTGCAGCTTGTTGTTTTCTTCTTATGATGAATTCTGATATGGTTAACTTTCCCGACAGGATTTTGTCATTCTTGAAATTTATAATTGTTGGAAATTCTTTCAGTGGTGTAGGGATCACCATTACCACCCTTCATTTAAAAAAATGATTTTGCATCGTTTTTAATTTCTAATGTTATTGAGTATATTATGATGAGTTGATGAAGCTTTGATGAAACGATAATTCCAACTCTGTATTTTCTTGCTATTTTCGTGCTTGATTTGCCGATATTTATACGCTCGACGAGATTATCATTTGATTGTTAGGATATAGCAAAAAATATAATAATTCACAATTAATCTTCCCGTATAGGTATGAACTATCTATATGCTCTGTGTTCATCTTAGCAATTGTTCTTTGGTTCATTTGTGAATGTATTGCTTAGTGATGATCCATGCAAACCTGGAAAACGTAAGTAGTTTATGCATATCCGTATGGGAGAAACTCTAGGGTGGAACAAAACTTAGGTTTCTAGTTACTATGGTACCTGATTTGCATGGTATAGTTATGATATTATTTCTGGTGGCTTTTGTTTTAGCTTGCTTGATACTGACCACAAGTTTTGAGTGATCTTTTGATTTTTGTATACGTAGTTTTGTCTTTAAAGCTTAGTGATGATCCATGCAAACCTGGATAACGTAAGTAGTTTATGCATATCATTAAAGCTTATGTTGCTCTTTCCAGCTCATACTCCTTGAGCGAGTATTGAATCTGCTGTGAGACTGTTCTTTATTAGACACGTTCGCTGCACATATGCCATTATGAGTAGTTTCTATTTCTATGAATGCAATGAAAATGATGCAATTCATTCTGCCTCTGTCAAACAACGACCTATGCATCGATTTTTATCTCAATCGAATGTTTTCATACAGTACATTCTTTCTCTGTCAAGCTAAGGCATTGGTACGATCAATCATTTCATTTTTTTTCCTACTAGACTCTTTCTTTGTTTGTAGACGACATATTACGCTAGAGTACCTGTTAGAAATAATATGTGGGAATGAATTACGAGGACCGAAGTGTGCCTGTTTTGAGTCTAGAAGAATATATTGAAATGTTTGTTGACTTCTTTTCTATCTCCATAATATTCTTGTTTGTAATGCGGCAAAAAAGAAAGGAAGGTGGCAAGCCTACTTTATTCGAGCTTCGAAACAAATGCATATGCGTAAAGATGGCACATACTCGGATGACCATTCTAAGAATATTTGTGTAAGTATATTATAAGTGTATTAATTTGTTTATTTTTTGTGATTATTGCTTATAATAAGATATATTATATTCTGAAGATGGAGTATGAACGCCTAATTAACGAGGCATCAGTTGAAAACGATGGAGATTTAACTACCGAAGAAAAAGATGAAGTTTATTTGAAGCTTGTAGGGGGTGTTAAAAAGCAACGTGTTTTTGGTATTGGTTCTATGAGCTCCTCCTATGCTAGCGACAGTCGGAGTAAAGCCTCTTTTATACCAGGAACGGGTGTCGAGCAAGCTGTGTATGAGACAGAAATGATGAATGTGAAAAATGAGTTGATGGAAGAGAAAGAACAAAGGAAGCAATTGGGGCAAAAATTAGAAGATGATAAGAAACTTACGGAGGAAAAGCTAGCGAAAATGCAAAATGATTTTCAGCAAAAACTAAATCAAGTGCTAGAGCGTGTCAATAGCGCAACTCGGGATCGCACTCTTTAGTCTTTTAGTTGTTTTTAGTTATTGATACTTCAAAATATTTAGTATTATGTTTTATGTTGAACGAATGTTATAACATGATTGGCTAGTATGTTTAATTTGAAATATTAAATATTTTTGGTTGTTTTATATCAATTTAGTGTGACGACGTTTTGGAATTAATAATGCATCGATATATGAAGCAGGTATCCCCGTTCCGAATCAGAAAAAATGATAAAAATATTCATATATTTTAGTGATGGAATAATCCGTCAGTAATATTAAATAATAAAAATTACTATTACAGCATAAAAAATAGTGACGGAATATTCCGTCAGTAATATTAATAATAAAAATAATAATTACAGCATCATAAATAATAGCAACGAAATGATCCGTCGATAACCCGTCACTAAAATGGTCCAAAAAAAAAACCCGACCATTTAAATAGCGACGGAATGATCCGTCGATAATCCGTCACTAAAATGGTCCAAAAAAATAAAATGACCATTTAAATAACGACGGAATAATCCGTCGATAATCCGTCACAAAAATGGTCCAAAAAATAAAACGACCGTTTAAATAGCGAAGGAATTTTCCGTCACTAATTCGTCGGCATAATGCTTTAAATTGGTCGTTTATTTTACCAAATTACCGACGGATTTTAAAACGTTAGTGACGGAAATATCCGTCGCTAAATCTGATTGAGAACCGTCAGTAATCCGTCAAAAAATTTAGTGACGCACGTTTTAACATCGGATTTTTTTTGTCTAAAATCCGTCACTAAATTGATTTAGTGACGGATTTTTGGCATTTAGTGACGGATTTTTCCGTCAGTAACTGCCGTTTTTCTTGTAGTGATATATGTATCCTGTTTTCTTATATGGATCTCTGGGGTATGAGACCTATAAGCGGTGAATGTGCATGGGGGCAATTCACCAAAGAGTGGAGTTTTACTCCCACGTTGTACGACTTATTGTTCAGACGGGAAAGGTAAAATGAGGTAACGTAAGGTGTTTACCGCTTTCATAATGTGTTACGTGCTACCATGCTATGTGTTGCATCTTGTTTGGCATCTTGCTGCATTCATAATAGCTTATTGAGATTTATTCTCACCCCTTCCCTTTCTTGCTTTAGATTGTTTTGAGGCCGAGAACAGGTGACCTGAACCAGTGAGGCCGGGAAAGGAGTTGGACTCTTGCTTTTGGGACTTATCAGGATAGGTATATGAGAGGGTTGTTGGGAACATATTTAAGTATTACTCTTTTATAAGTTGTAGGGAAAACTCTTTTGTCAAACAATGTTAATTAGGATTTTCAATGTAATTAATCAAGTATGGTTATTAAAGTATTTGTTTAAATTCCTCCAAGTGGAGATATTATTATTTGATTTTGTTTATGGGAAAATTTAGAATTGGTTTTCTTGTAAAGGCAAATAAAAGTTTTAAAAATATAAGATGGGTTTTCTTAGTTTGAGCTTCTCAAGCTCGGGACACGCGTTAGGTCCCGGGTTGGGGTGCTCGCGGTTGAGTATCGAGCTTAGTTTAGAGGTCAAGGGTAGATGTCTAAACTAAGGGGGAATGTGTGGAAATTGACGCCGAGTGTTTAATGCAGGAGTTCGTTCTAATGGCCGAAAGCAATAAGGATCAGCGAAAGGTTCTAGAAACTGAAGGAGATATGGGTATAGGTGGAATTCAGGATGAAGAGATGATGAAATTTGTAATGACCCTAACCCTAGGCACAATTTTAGTATAATATCATATGCTTTTAATATTATTGTTAATATTATGTTTTCATTTTATATACTTGATTTCTTGCATTAGGATAAAATGATAGAGAAATAAAATATTGTTCTAGGGGATGATATAAAAATAGAAAATGAATAAAGAGTAAGAGGAGGTTAAAATGGGTAAAATAAATAATTGGGGTAAAAGGTTTAATTTAAAATGATGAAAGTCTTGGAATAGTGAGGGAGGGGGACACTATCCCTTAAAACCCTCCCCTCTTACCTCCTAAGTCAAGGATCCCCCTTACCTCCCTTACTTTTCTTACATACCTCCCCATACCTTCCATACTTCCTCCTTACTTTTCCCCCACTCCCTCTATCCTCCTCCATCATTCTTCTCCATTTTCTTCTTACCATTTCCATGGAAGCTCCATGTGAAAGCCTCAACTTCCAAGATCTCTAGCAAGGCCATTTCTCATCCATTTTCAAATCCAAGAGTACTTTTGAGGTTGGGAAAACTAGAGGAATCAATCAAGCTAAGAAAATCATCTTTTCATCCAAAAATCCTAAGGTGAGTTATTATGACCTTTCCCTTCATTAAATGTTCATGAACTATTGAATGTTGTTGTTGTTGTTATATTGATTTATTGAGTGCCTTGGAACCCTTCTTGGAATTGGGAATTGGTAATTGACATAGAATGATGCTCTTGTTCATAGAAGTGGATTTAGAGTGTAAGAAATGGATGGAGTTAGTTTAGAAGGTTTAACTTGAAATGTGTTAGGAAAAGGGGTTGGAAATCTTGTGGAAAATAAGCTAGGTTTATGTTATTGTGGGTTTAAATGATTTAGGGTGAGGTTTGAAAAGTTAGGAAACTCTTTTGGTGATCATGAAATTAAAGAAGATTAAAAAAGGGAAAAGAACCTAGGTAAACAAGGGTTTGGAAAATTATATGGCTGGACAGGGGTCTTGGGCGGTCGCCCAAGTGGTGATGAGCGGCCGCCCATCTAGGCAGAATTGGGACTCTTGGAAATCCCTCTTGGGCGGTCGCCCAAGAGGCTATGTGCGGGCACCCAAGAGGGCAGTAAGTTGGGTTGTTTTGAAAACCACTTGGGCGGTCGCCCAAGTGGCATGAGCGGTCGCCCATAATGCCAGAACCTTCTTAGCCTCCTTTCTTACTGATTTACCAACAACTTAGTGGCATGAATACTAACCACTATAAATTAATGGAACCAAATCAAATTCGGATATGAATCAACCCTTCTCAACCTAGATTAATGTAGGAGTTGGGCCACTTAAGCATTGTGACTCCCACTTGATAAATTTAGCTTGAATCTTTATAGAGCCTTTGTAACAGGGATTATTGTCCGAAAAATGGTGGTTAAGCTTGATTCGTACTTCACCAATGTGGTTAGAACTTGGGAAGTAGATAGTGAACTTTTATTATTGTTATCTGAGATTGTGTAATGACTTTCACTTGGTAAAGTTAGCTTGGATCTTTATAGAGATCATTTATTATTGAATATTGTCTAAGTGTGGTTAATTACGGATACTTTGTTACTTCACTTGAATACTTATTCATGGTTGGTATTATGCTTAGTGTATTACATAAATGTTGCACTATGATATTGGTTGAACATGAGTATATTTTACCATGTTGCTATGTTGTTTATCCCCTTTGTGGATTATAGTTCAAGTATCTATTATGTGCTTGAACGTGTTTATATTTTATGTGATTGGGGGGTATAATGGAATTCAATCAATTATTGATTTGTTCTCTAAGTGATTGAAGGTCCATCATACCTGTGACCTCTCCCCCTCTGCGGCCACAGACTGGGGTTATAGCATCTGTATTGAGCCGAAAGCCTTACAGAGTTGCTACTATCTTATTTGGTTCCCTGAAAAACGGGTCTTATAAGATGTGAATATGCCTAAGCAGTTCACAGGAGATGAGTTATAATCATAACTGTCTCGGTTATATGATATTGGTTCTGGTGGATATGCATTCACAGAAATAGTGGAGTATTATGCCCACAGTGATACGACTTATGATTCAGACGGGAAAGGTAAACAAAGGTAACGGAAGGTGTTTACTGTTTTACCAATATGTGAGATGTACCTTGTTATGTGTTGCATCTTACCTGGCATATTGCTGCATTCATAATAGCTTGCTGAGATTTATTCTCACCCCTCTCCCTTTAATGTTTTTAGATCCTGAGACAGGCGGACCGGCCAAGTGAGGACGGAAAGGAGTTTGGATGTGGTATTTTGGGATTTGTCGGGGTATGTATAGGTTGGCATAGAAGATATATTTTGTATAATTCCTTTATGGAGTTTGTGTGTATAAAACTGGGTTTCTACGTTATAACCAAAGTCTTTTGTAATTAAAACAGGTTGTTACTTTTAAAGTTATTCAACTCTTCCTTTCATGTAGAGAGGAATGAAGTTATTTTGAAATGGTTATGTTCAGTATGTTTAAGTTGTAAGTTAAATCAAAGTTATTAAAAAGTTTTAAAAAGGTTTAGGTGGTTTGAGTCCTTTTGGGGACGCTCTAGCTCGGGACACGGGTTAGGTTCCGGGTTGGGGTTCTCACAGTTGGTATCAGAGCTCGGTTATAGTTCTCGGGTAGAGTCTAGCTGAGTGAGAGTGTGTGATAATTTATGCCGAGTGTTTAATGCAGGAGTTTAGTCAATGGCTGGAAATGAGGATGATCAGCACCAGGTTTCGGGCATTGTTGGTAATGCCGGGGGTGATGGAAATCCGAATGTTGAGACGATGAACATGTTCCGAGGATTTTTGCAAAATATGGCAGCACAAGGACAAGTACAGCAGCATCAAGAAGGCAGACATGGGCATGGTTTGGAAAAATTCGTCAAGATGATACCTCCAAGCTTTAGTGGAGACCCAGATCCGGTGACGACGGAGAGATGGCTTAAAGTTATGAATAAAATCTTCTTGGCAATGGAGAGCTCAGATGCAGAAAAGGTGAGATGCGCAGTCTTCAAGTTAGAAGGACCTGCAGAGCATTGGTGGCAAGTAGTAAAGGACGGCTGGGATCGGGATCTTACACCGCAGACTTGGGAGAACTTCACACGCAAGTTCCGAGATCATTTTATTCCAATGGTTACAAGAGATAAGAAGGAAGTTGAGTTTTTGAGATTAGAGCAAGGAGCAATGACCGTGGCGCAGTACTCAGCAAGGTTTACGGAGCTAGCTCGCTATTGTCCACATTTGGTGCCGGAAGAAGAGAGAAGGATATATCAATTTGTGAAGGGATTAAGGCTAGAGTTTAGGAAACAGTTATTGACTCACGACTTCACAGATTTCCAAACAGCAGTGAATAAAGCCTATCGAATAGAGAATGACATTGACGAGCACCGGGGTAAATCTGAGGGTGGAAGTGGAAGTAAACAGAGATTTCAAGGCCAAGGTTCTGGATATAGTAGAAGGCAACAGAGAGGATCAGCATCGGGATTAGCAAGAGGAGAAGAAGCGGCGACTACAACAACTCGTTCGACTTCAAATCAGGTAAGGATTGTATGTGGTTATTGCAAGAAGATGGGTTATCCCGAAGACAAGTGTTGGAGTAAACAAGGGAAATGCTTGAATTGTGGAGAAATGGGGCATTACAAGAAAAATTGTCCTGTATTTCATCAGAGGTTAGCTTCGGGTGCCGATCATAGGGGGCAAAGAGGTGGAATGAAAAGGGACAATGAAGGGAATCCAAAAAGGTGATGTTTAAAGTTGAATCCTTGTTTTGAGTCTTGGAGGGATAGATCCCTCAGCTGCCTTTAGAGGTAATATACCTGTCTCAGAAGTAGGGGTCATACTTTTATAGATCCCGGTTCATTTTATGCATATTTGGCATTGCATTTTGCTTGAATGTGGCATATATTGCATAAGATTTGTTTATGTGTTAGAGGTTTCTGCTCTTATGAGAGAGTACCTCGAATCTTCTTTGGTTTACCACTAGAGTAATGTGGTCATAACTGAGCATGTATTGCCAGTTGATTTAGTATGATTATCAATGTGTGATTTTGATGTATACTTGGCCTAGATTGGTTGAGTAATGACCGTGCATTGATAGACTGTCGTATGAAGCGAGTCTTCTTTTCTATGCCTAATTGGTTTATATGGTATTAGATATAGATAAGCCTTTATGTGGTATCCTTGCTATGTATGCATTAATGATTGAAAAATTTTGGTTAAAGAGCGGGAAGATTAATTGGTATGTGATAGACTTGGGTAAGAAGTCTTCGAAAAATGTTATGTGCTAATTAGAAACACTTTAGATGTGCTTTATCAGAATATTCCATGGCGGCAGTTGAAGAAGTGAAATTATATGTTGAGTTAATGTTAAAGCCTAATACCTATATCAAAAGTCTCTTATAGAAGGGAACTAGATATGATGTGGAGTTAATGAATAAGATTTTTTTTTTTAAACCTTATCTTGATAGCTTTGTTGAATGCTTAATTGAAGTTGAGTAGAACATAAAAATAAATTGTGAATTTTGTTATCTACTCTTCAAGAAAAGAATTTGTGTGTGAAGTGTAATAATGGTGAGTTGACTTGGGAATATTCCCGTCATGAGTCCGTAGTTTTAGGATTGAAAGGGGTGCTACCAAGGGAGTATCATTAGATTCTTGAGAATTGTATTATTGTTGATTTAGTTAACCTGGAAAGAGGTATCCATGATGTAAGATGGCCACAAGGTTGAATCGTATAGGTAGCGATGAAGAATAGGTTGACTGCTGATCTGATCCTTAACTGACTAATGGATGTGAGAACTTGACGATTTTAATTGCGTATCAATGGAAGGTTAAAATTGTGATATTGTGAAATGGGAAAGTGATAATTTATGTTTAGAGGAAGTGAAACAGGAAGAGAAGAATTTCCTTATTTTCAACTTGGAAGTGACTGAGATTATTTTGCGTTTTACAAGTGGAAATTTTAATTATGTGCAACTAAATCTGAGATATGTTACCGATCATAAAAGTTTAAAGTATTTGTGGGTTCGGAAGGAATTTAACAATAAGCAGAGTCGAGGGTGGAAATTATTAGAAAGACTTAAATGGTGTTATAACTTGTTATTGGGAAAGTTATTGTGATTGCCAATGCGATTAGCTGAAAGGTTTATGTGTCAACGAGTATATCTTTTGAGTTGCAAAGTGAGATATGATTGCGAATATTCAAGTTACACTTATAGTGTGGAGACTTTAGAGGAAGTCCAACCATGATTCAGAAGTTAAGAGGATTATCAACTAGTTCAAGATGGGAAGACCAAGAATTTTGTATCGAATTGGGATGAAAATTTCAACCTCAACTCGGAATGTGCTTACCGTGACTGCAAGAGATTAGAAGACCAGTTTTAGAGGAAGACAATAGATCTAGAATTGCGATTCATCAGGAGAGTTCGAAGAGGTATCAAGATTTGAAGAAGAGTTAGAAGATTCGAATGGGAAAGCATTGCGATGGAATTTTGTAACTGGACTACCTTCAACGTCGATGAAGATGGGTGTGTTGGAGTAATAGTGGATGGATAGATCAAGTCGGTTTACTTTCTACCTATACCAACGAAAAATTCGAGGGAGAAATTAAAACATGGTGCATGCGGAAGATTGAATTATTTCATGGAGTACTAATCAACATTTTACCAGATCGGGATCGAGGATTCTTTGTGCTTTTGGGAAGCTGGGTACAAGGTTTTGAATTCCAAGTCAAGTTTCAGTGATGCGTTTCATCCTCAGGCAGATGTGCAGACAGAGAAGACTATCCAGATTCTTGAGAATAAGTTGTGTGTTGTGTGATGGATTTCTTTTCAACTTGAGGAGTTTAATTAACCTTAGTGAGTTTGCGTATATTAGTAGATTTCAGTTCAGTATTGAGTTGGTAACGTATGGAACATTGTATGGGAGAAATTATCTTCATGATTCCTCATGTGTATGGAGTTCTTCGACTTATATAGGGAGGTCACCATCTCTAAGTGATCAGTAAGGTAAGCAAGTTTAAAATTCGGGACGAATTTTCTTTAAGGGGGAGTGAGTGTAATGACCCTAACTCTAGGCACAATTTTAGTATAATATCATATGCTTTTAATATTATTGTTAATATTAAGTTTTCATTTTATATACTTGATTTCTTGCATTAGGCTAAAATGATAGAGAAATAAAATAATGTTCTAGGGGATGATATAAAAATAGAAAATGAATAAAGAGTAAGAGGAGGTTAAAATGGGTAAAATAAATAATTGGGATAAAAGGTTTAATTTAAAATAATGAAAGTCTTGGAATAGTAAGGGAGGGGGACACTATCCCTTAAAACCCTCCCCTCTTACCTCCTAAGTCAAGGACCCCCCTTACCTCCCTTACTTTTCTTACATACCTCCCCATACCTTCCATACTTCCTCCTTACTTTTCCCCCACTCCCTCTATCCTCCTCCATCATTCTTCTCCATTTTCTTCTTACCATTTCCATGGAAGCTCCATGTGAAAGCCTCAACTTCCAAGATCTCTAGAAAGGCCATTTCTCATCCATTTTCAAATCCAAGAGTACTTTTGAGGTTGGGACAACTAGAGGAATCAATCAAGCTAAGAAAATCATCTTTTCATCCAAAAATCCTAAGGTGAGTTATTATGACCTTTCCCTTCATTAAATGTTCATGAACTATTGAATGTTGTTGTTGTTGTTATATTGATTTGTTGAGTGCCTTGGAACCCTTCTTGGAATTGGGAATTGGTAATTGACATAGAATGATGCTCTTGTTCATAGAAGTGGATTTAGAGTGTAAGAAATGGATGGAGTTCGTTTAGAAGGTTTAACTTGAAATGTGTTAGGAAAAGGGGTTGGAAATCTTGTGGAAAATAAGCTAGGTTTATGTTATTGTGGGTTTAAATGATTTAGGGTGAGGTTTGAAAAGTTAGGAAACTCTTTTGGTGATCATGAAATTAAAGAAGATTAAAAAAGGGAAAAGAACCTAGGTAAACAAGGGTTTGGAAAATTATATGGCTGGACAGGGGTCTTGGGCGGTCGCCCAAGTGGTGGTGATGAGCGGCCGCCCATCTAGGCAGAATTGGGACTCTTGGAAATCCCTCTTGGGCGGTCGCCCAAGAGGCTATGTGCGGGCGCCCAAGAGGGCAGTAAGTTGGGTTGTTTTGAAAACCACTTGGGCGGTCGCCCAAGTGGCATGGGCGGTCGTCCATAATGCCAGAACCTTCTTAGCCTCCTTTCTTACTGATTTACCAACAACTTAGTGGCATGAATACTAACCACTATAAATTAATGGAACCAAATCAAATTCGGATATGAATCAACCCTTCTCAACCTAGATTAATGTAGGAGTTGGGCCACTTAAGCATTGTGACTCCCACTTGATAAATTTAGCTTGAATCTTTATAGAGCCTTTGTAACAGGGATTATTGTCCGGAAAATGGTGGTTAAGCTTGATTTGTACTTCACCAATGTGGTTAGAACTTGGGAAGTAGATAGTGAACTTTTATTATTGTTATCTGAGATTGTGTAATGACTTTCACTTGGTAAAGTTAGCTTGGATCCTTATAGAGATCATTTATTATTGAATATTGTCTAAGTGTGGTTAATTACGGATACTTTGTTACTTCACTTGAATACTTATTCATGGTTGGTATTATGCTTAGTGTATTACATAAATGTTGCACTATGATATTGGTTGAACATGAGTATATTTTACCATGTTGCTATGTTGTTTATCCCCTTTGTGGATTATAGTTCAAGTATCTATTATGTGCTTGAACGTGTTTATATTTTATGTGATTGGGGGGTATAATGGAATTCAATCAATTATTGATTTGTTCTCTAAGTGATTGAAGGTCCATCATACCTGTGACCTCTCCCCTCTGCGGCCACGGCATCTGGGTTATAGCATCTGTATTGAGCCGAAAGCCTTACAGAGTTGCTACTATCTTATTTGGTTCCCTGAAAAACGGGTCTTATAAGATGTGAATATGCCTAAGCAGTTCACAGGAGATGAGTTATAATCATAACTGTCTCGGTTATATGATATTGGTTCTGGTGGATATGCATTCACAGAAATAGTGGAGTATTATGCCCACAGTGATACGACTTATGATTCAGACGGGAAAGGTAAACAAAGGTAACGAAAGGTGTTTACTGTTTTACCAATATGTGAGATGTACCTTGTTATGTGTTGCATCTTACCTGGCATATTGCTGCATTCATAATAGCTTGCTGAGATTTATTCTCACCCCTCTCCCTTTAATGTTTTTAGATCCTGAGACAGGCGGACCGGCCAAGTGAGGACGGAAAGGAGTTTGGACGTGGTATTTTGGGATTTGTCGGGGTATGTATAGGTTGGCATAGAAGATATATTTTGTATAATTCCTTTATGGATTTTGTGTGTATAAAACTGGGTTTCTACGTTATAACCAAAGTCTTTTGTAATTAAAACAGGTTGTTACTTTTAAAGTTATTCAACTCTTCCTTTCATGTAGAGAGGAACGAAGTTATTTTGAAATGGTTATGTTCAGTATGTTTAAGTTGTAAGTTAAATCAAAGTTATTAAAAAGTTTTAAAAAGGTTTAGGTGGTTTGAGTCCTTTTGCGGACGCTCTTGCTCGGGACACGGGTTAGGTTCCGGGTTGGGGTCCTCACAAAATTATTTAGGATGTTTGTACAGAATATGGAGACTAGAGGATCAGTTCCGAATCAACCTGAGGGATGTCTAAGTGATGGATGGAAAAGGTTTGTGAAGATGAATCCACCGAGTTTTAATGGATATCCGGGTCCGTTAAAGGCAGAAAAATGGTTAGAGAGAATGAACAAAATCTTTGAGGTTATGGAGAGTTGCAACGAAGAGAAAGTTAGGTATGCCGTTTTCAAACTTGAAGGTCCAGCTGATCAGTGGTGGCAGAATTTGAAGGGAAGTTGGGAGCGGGATCATACGCCCCAGACTTGGGATAATTTTACTCAACAGTTCGAGGACTATTTCATTTCAATGGTTACAAGGGATAAGAAGGAGATTGAATTCTTAGGACTAAAACAAGGGAACATGACGGTGGATCAGTATTCAGTCCGGTTTGAGGAATTAGCTAGGTGTTGCCCTCATTTGGTATCGCATGAAGTGAAAAGGGTTCAGAAGTTTGTAACAGGTTTGAGGAGTGAGTTTAGGAAGAAATTATGGATTGATAGTTTCACCGATTATCAGACAGTCATAGATAGAGCATATAAGGTCGAGAAGGACATTGAGGAAAATAGTGGAAGATCCGGAAGTGGGATTAGAAATAAACCAAAGTATCTAGGACAAGGATCCAAAATTACTAAAGGACAATCAAGGACTTCAACTTCAGGGAGTATGAGAGGAGAACTTGTTGTAGCTTCTTCGTCAAGGCCAATATCAAAACAGTATGGGATGATTTGTAAATTTTGCAAGAAGATGGGTCATTCTGAAGACAAGTGTTGGAGTAAGCAAGGGAAATGCTTGAAGTGTGGAGAAATGGGTCACTTTAGGAGGAATTGCCCACGAGTGCAGCGAGGACGAGCTTCAAGCAGCGGTCAGCCGGGTGGACGACAAAGAGGTGGTACCAAAAGAGATAACGAAGGGGAACCAAAAGAGAAGGTCTGTGATCGAGAGTGTGTTTCGGGTCCAGGAGAGATAGATTCCTCAGAGGTCACTAGAGGTAAATTCCCTGTCTCAGAAGTTAGGGGTCATATTTTATAGATCCTGTTTCATATCATTATGTGTGGCATAGCATTTTGCTTCTATGTGGCATACATTGTTTGAGATATTGTCTTATTGTTAGAGGATTCTGCTCTGATGAGAGGATACCTCGAATCTCCCTTGATTTACCCCGATAGTCATGTGGTCATGGCTGAGCATGTATTACCAGTTGATTCGGTATGATTACCGATTTGTAATTATGAGATATACTTGACCTGGAGGGTTAAGTAGTTGTTGTGCATTGGTAGACTATCATAAGAAGTGAGTCTCCTTTTCTAGACCTAAATTGATTATATTGGTAGTTAATATAAACAAACCCTTATATGGTACTCTTGTTATGTAAGCATTAAAGACAGAAAGTTTTGGTTAAAAGTGTGAAGGATATTTGGTATGTGTTAGACTTGCACAAGGAGTCTTTTCAAAGAGTTTATGTGCTAGTTGTGAGTAGATGGTAAATGTGTTTCCGTCAAAGTATCTCATGTATTGATTCTAAGTATGATAATCGGAATTTTAATCTTTATCTTGAAGGCTTTATGGTAGTTATGATTGATGAGCTCCTTGGGTATTTAACGTTACGAGAGGATCATAAAGATAATGTGTGAGTTGTGTTATTTACCTTTAGTAGAAATTCATCGTTTGAGAAGTTTAGCAAATGTGAGTGGGCTCGCAAGGATTTTATATTTTGGGTTATATAGTCTTGAGTTTGAAGGTTACCATGGATATTACCAGGATTGAGTCCGTGATCTTTGGGTTGGCAAGTATTATCGAAGAAATTTTAAGGAGTTCTTGAGAATTGAACAATCGTTGCTTTAGTTAACTCTAATGGATGTATAAATGGTGTAGGATGTAATAAGTATGAATTATATTGATAGAGATGGAGAATAGATTGGCTATAGATCCGATCCTTATCTTACTTAATGGATGTGAGGACTTTGTGAAATTTTAAGTGCGTATTAAAGGAGAATTAGATGGTGATATTATGAGAATTGGGAAAGTAATAGCGTATGCTTCGAGGAAGTTGGCCTAGATAAACCAGAATTTTCTTACCCTCTACTCGAGAGTGGCTGCAATTGTTTTATGTGAGAACCTTACCTTTTTGAAGCTCTCTTGTGGAATCTGTTACCGATCCAAAGAGTTGGAGGATTTAGTTACTTAAAAGGAAGAGATTAGAAGACTATCCAAACTCTTGAAGAATAGATGGTGTGTGGAGTGATAGATTTCTTTTCAACTTGAAATGTTCGGTTAATCTTAGCGGAGTTGAGTATAATAGCAGTTTTGGTTTAGCATTGAAGGGGTACTGTATAAAATGTGATATGGAAAATTTATTTGTATGATCCTTCGTGTGAATGGAGTTCTTCAATTAATGATGTTAAGGCGGATTTGACCTATGTGGGGAAAACGTTGAAGAGTTATTAGAATTACAATTTCGGGATTAAATTCTAGAATATTTGGGTTGTGAGAATGTATAGAAGAATCATGACATTAAGGAAACTATTTGAAGGTTGTAATTTGAAATGCCTGGGGAAGTAGCCTTTGTTATTGATCATTAAGGTAATCAGGTTTAAAATTCAGGACGAAATTTCTTTAAGGGGGAGTGAGTGTAACGACCCTAACCCTAGGCACAATTTTAGTATTATATTATATGCTTTAAAATATTATTATTAATATTATGTGTTCATTTTTTATATTTGATTTCTTATATTAGGATGAGATAATTGAGAAATTAAATAAAGTATCTTGGGAGAAGTATAATAATAGGAATGGATAAAATAAATAAAATATGGGTAGTTATTTTCTTTGGGTAGGGGAAATATAAAATAGAAAAAGAAAGTAAGAAGGAGGTTAATTGTAGGGGGGCCATTCCTCCCCTTAATTTCCTCACCCCTTTTTTCCTTAAAAGTCAAAAGCCCCTTACCCCCTTCCATACTTCCTCCATCCCCTCACTTCACCTCATCATTCTCTCTCTCTCCTTCATCTTCTTCATTCTTCCTTCTTCCAATTTTCCATGGAAACTCCCTCTCCCTAAATTCCTTCCAAAAATTCTATTAAATTCAATTCTTCTCCATTTGAAGATTTAATTGTACTTTCGTGTTCGGTATGAAGAGGGAAGCACATTGAGCTAAGAAGATCCTTAATCCACTTCATAATTGCTAGGTAAGTTATTATGACTTCCTTCTAAATATTTCCATTTTATGTGCTAATGAATGCTTTGATGAAAGAAAAGGAATTTGGAAATTTTAAATGATATTATTTGTGTAAAATGGATTATTTAATGTTGACTTGATTTTAGTTATGAGGTGGGGGCCTAAGTTGGAAGAATGAAGGTAAAATGAGAGTAAGAGGTTAATGACTTGAATGGGGTTATCATAATCTTTATTTCTATTTAATGATTCATGAACTATTTGGTGTTGTATTGTGATTAAAATGGTTATTTGATGCTTTGGAAAACCTTCTTGGAGATGAGGAAATGATTAATGTTTGGAAAGATATTGTTGTTCATAAGAGTTGAGTAAGAGTACAAGAAAATGGGTTGAGTGGAACTTAGAGGGTTAATCTTGAAATGTGGTAGTGAAATTGGTGGAAAATCAAGTGTTAAATGACCTAGGTTTAGGCTAGGTTAAATTGGGTTGAAATGATTTAGAATGATGTAGTAAACATTTGGGATTTCCTTCATGAGCACCTAAGATGAGAAAGATTGATAAAAGGAAAAGAACATAGGCAAAAGTGGGTTAGAAATCTGGGCAAGGCTGAAAAGGGACTTGGGCGGTCGCCCATGTTGGGCTTGAGCGGCCGCCCATGCCAGCAGAAAGTGTAAACCTTATTAGACCCTCTTGGGCGGTCGCCCATAGTGACTTGGGCGGTCGCCCATGTCACCAGAATTTCCTCAGTTTCCCTTCTTGCTGATTTTTACCAATAACCTCGTGGCTTGAATCCCAACCATTATAAATTAGTAGAACCTAGTACAACCCGGATATGAATTAATCCTTTTTAACCTAAGTTAAAGTAGAATACCTTGGCTAGGCCATAATGTCTTATTTGATCAAAATGGAATTGTTGGAAGTAGGTCTTGCACTGTTATGAATATTATTCAAGGATGAGTAATGACTTCATAATAATGGTTTATGGTTCAGGGTGGCCTTATGTGCTCCCATACCTTGGTGATTAGTTGAACAGTGTAGAGACTATAATCACATTATTGTGTTGGTTAGAAATATATATGTGTTACATCGTTGTACTGTATAGCCAGTGTGAATTATTTGGCATATTGATATATTGTATCCCAATTGTGGATTATTTGGCATATTGATATATTGTATCCCAATTGTGGATTATTTGGCTGGTTGATTATATGGTATCCCGGTGTGGATTATGTGGTTATATGGATACCTTACTTGAATTTATATTCGTTAATGGTATTATGCATAGTGTATTACATGAACTGTTGCACTATAGTATGGATGTAACATGAGTATATTTTACCATGTTGTTATATAATTATCCCTTTTGTGGATTATATTTCAAATATCTATTATGTGCTTGAACGTGTTGATACTCGGGGGTATAATGGAATTCAATCAATTATTGATTTGTTCTATAAGTGATTGAAGGTCCATCATACCTGGGACCGTTCCCCTCTGTGGCCACAGAGTGGGCTGTGCAAGCTACTGTATTGAGCAAGAAAAAGCCCTTACGGTTATGCTGCGATTTGGTGTACCGGTGGAATGCTCTGTATGAAGCCAAGCTTTACAGTAGCGCTGATAGTATATGATACTCTAAATTAGGGGTCATATATGTATCCTGTTTTCTTATATGGATCTCTGGGGTATGAGACCTATAAGCGGTGAATGTGCATGGGGGCAATTCACCAAAGAGTGGAGTTTTACTCCCACGTTGTACGACTTATTGTTCAGACGGGAAAGGTAAAATGAGGTAACGTAAGGTGTTTACCGCTTTCATAATGTGTTACGTGCTACCATGCTATGTGTTGCATCTTGTTTGGCATCTTGCTGCATTCATAATAGCTTATTGAGATTTATTCTCACCCCTTCCCTTTTACTGCTTTAGATTGTGCTGAGAACAGGTGACCCGAACGGTGAGGCCTGTGGAAAGAGTTGGACTCTTGCTTTTGGGACTTATCAGGATAGGTATATGAGAGGGTTGTTGGGAACATATTTAAGTATTACTCTTTTATAAGTTGTAGGGAAAACTCTTTTATCAAACAATGTTAATTAGGATTTTCAATGTAATTAATCAAGTATGGTTATTAAAGTATTTGTTTAAATTCCTCCAAGTGGAGATATTATTATTTGATTTTGTTTATGGGAAAATTTAGAATTGGTTTTCTTGTAAAGGCAAATAAAAGTTTTAAAAATATAAGATGGGTTTTCTTAGTTTGAGCTTCTCAAGCTCGGGACACGCGTTAGGTCCCGGGTTGGGGTGCTCACAAGAACTACTTAGGAAGAGTGAATATATAAGTCGAGATGGATTGATCTTTTGATGCTTCAGAGGTTCAATGGTTTGTGGATGTGGTCATACAGCTGCCTATGGATTTATTTGTTTCTAAGTAAGATTAAGTCTTTGAGATGGCAAAGTAACAAACCCTTAAACATGCATAGGAACACCCCCACACACACACGCACACACTGTAGTGGATGAAACCTTGGATTCTATGGAGTAGTTGCTCTAAGTCCCTTTTGAAAGTCAAATTGCACAATTTTAGTTTTCCTTACTTTCTGTAAATATAGTTATTGGTTGTTTATATGTCACCTTTCACGTGTTAAGGGAGATGAACTTGAATTTCATGTGTTAAGGGAGATGAACTTAACTTAAATTGGTGATTTTGATATATACATATAGCTGCAGACTCCAAAGCACCAAGCAGAACAATGACGCTTTGTTTCTCTATGTTTAGGGCCAAATATCTTGGCATCATCAATTGGTTGGAAGTTGCTAGTGAGGATTATATTTGTGGTTCTTCATTGCATCACAGCGTGTCATATGTATCTCTTTTAACCTCTCTTTGTATATTAATTTGTTCTTCTCTTGTATTGATCATTTAGTATCACCATTTCGAGCATACAATCATAAAATTTATTGATTTGATTTTTTAGAGATAGTGGCATTCACGGAAAATATGCAATGAAGTGGAAATTATCATAGATATCTCTTTCAGTATGCACGTGGCACAGCTAGGAATGATATACCTGAAGGGAAAAATCAAATTATTTATGTGAAGCCTCAAACATGCGAAGGTAAAGTTTTCCATATCCAACATCTCCTAAAGATGAGGAATCCTTTAGAGGACTCGAGAAGTTGCTCAATTTGAGATGCTTGGGTTGTGGGAAGGTAAATCAGTGCAAGATGGTTGGTAATGCAGTCTACTAGTTGCAGTCATTGTGGCTATATCTGGGCAGAGCAAGTTACTGGTATATGTTCTGAAGCTTCAGTCATACTTATACACGACCATTTGGTCTCAAAAAAGGGAGATTCGAACTCATGAAAAGTAATTATGTAGGTTTTTTTTGCAGTAGACCATTTATGATTTTACACTATGTACTAAAATTGGTTTTGTGATTTAAAAATCTTATTATACATGTGCGATTATGCCCTTCTCACACTGCATGATTTTTTATATCATTGCCTGGAATGGCTTGTATTTGTTATATATCTTTCAGTCCTCTTTGTTAGGAAGATTTTCCCAGAAGCATTTGTTCAGGTAACTTCGCATGGTAATCTCAGAGGTTCTCATGAATGTGAATTTTATTGGAACCTATCTGAGTCCTACTTTTATGCATCCTTGCATCATATTATATATGAAAGTATATGTTCCTTTTTAGCTCAGAACTATGATGTAATTGGTTGCTTGTAGTTTGTCCAGATCGTGCACATGCTATTTTGCTGAAACAATTGAATATAGATTGAATCTTTCTACGCTAAGCGGTTCATGGATTAACCACTCTAGAGATATATGTTCCTCCTACTTCGACTCGATTTAGAGATATACAGGGTTGAGCTTCTTATCTGCATTAGCACCAGATGCACTTTTACTAAATGTTACTTCATGAAGTGATATAATTTCTCAATTGGTAAAAGGCTCAGTCCAGGAATTAGTGGGGCACTTACAATCTATGTTCACTTAACTTGAGCACGAGAGGGCTTAGGTGTAAATTTCATCAGACTTCTTCCTTTGCTTTCTTCCCCTTTCCTGCTATGAAAACATGTATTTTGGGCCATCATGGGGTCATCGAGTAGACTTGGATTGATCCCTTATTTGAGTCAATTTCTTTTATTGGGTCAAGGGGAGTCATTAAGTGATTAGGAATGCAGAAATAACTCTTTTATTGGATCAAGGGGAGTCCTTAAGTGGATGTTTTGGTTTGGAAATGTATTTTGGACACGTATTTACCGTGTGTTTTATGCAGGAACAACTAAGTCCCTTTTTACTGCAACTTTGTGAGAGATCACCTAATTTGTAATGGTTTTGTGCGAAGAACTGACAGGATGACTCACTCTATATATAGTTAAAGTTTACAGCCATGTTTTGTTGTTCTAATTAGTTGTATTTTCACTTGCAGGTTCATAGTTAGCATTGGAAGCATTACAATTCAACATGGTGGAGGCTTTGTTTTGTTGGTGCATCTTTTTGTGTTTGTAATTACTATGTGTCGATGGAACTTATCTACTTTTCTTTGTTATGTTAAAAACTTGTTAGGTTTTTACCACTTATATTATGTAATTAGTATGTGTCGATGACACGTTGTCATGTGTACATATATATATTATGTATCTTTTGGAAATGAAGTTTGTCAATACATGTTAATTATCATATCAATTAATTTTTTATATAATATTTTTTATTATTTAATTGTATATATATTACTATTAGTAATCAATATTAATACATAACAACAGCCGTTACATTAGGTGTGCATCTAATTTTTGGCGTTACATTAGGTATTCAACTACTTTTTAAATTGGCGTTGCATTAGGTACTCATCTACTTTTTGGCGTTGCATTAGGTATTTATATAGTTTTAAAATTGGCGTTGCATCAGGTATTTACCTAATGCAACGCCAAAGCTCTGGCGTTACATTATCTTACTATGTCGTTGCATTAGACCTAATGCAAGGCAAGAGAATGGAACAGCCATTTGGCGTTACATTAGGCCTAATGTAACGGTTTTTGGGCCCTAATGCAATGAAAATTGGTGTTACATTAGCCCAGGAATGTAGTAGTGACCCCAAAATTCGATCTCTCTCTTTCAATTCCCAATTGCTTTTATATATTATTATTGTCAATTGCTTCCGTTGCGTTGCACAACAAACTCATTATTTCTTTTCTTATTATACTATTATTTTTTATTTATCGTGTCCAAAATTTTGATTTATATTCACGTGAGATGGAGGGATTATATTTCATAAGTGTAATTTTGGTAATTGGTAGACTATTTTTTATAATTTGTCGTAATTCGATGACAATATTAGCGAGGTGTTAATTTTTGTTTGAAATGGATTCAAAGTCATTTGACTTGCAAATGATGTTTTAAGGGACGTCATTTGCAAGTAAAAACACCTTAAAACGTTAAGGTACGTTTTAAAGTGTTTATAAAGCTATACCTATCCCAATTTTTTTAAAAATTTTTGATTATTTTTAACGAATTAAAATCATGTTACTTGCATATAAAGTTTTATGGTGTTTTTAAAGCTATAGATATCCGATTAGTTTCTACAACATATAATTTTTTTCAAATATGTTTGGGGCGCGAATTATTTATATTAATTTTAATAATAATTAATTAAAAATATTTAAAATATAGAAAACACAAGAAACATAATCCCAAAATAATAGTACTCCTCACATTTGTTTCCTATGAAGTAAATCCTACACGTGGATTGTCGGGTTCATGAAAATATTCAATGGGAAATAGAGAGCAGAATTGGGGGGAGGGTGGATGTGGAAAGGGTGATGGGGGAAGTTGGTGGAGTGGTGGAGGAAAGAAACGAGAGGGGGAAGATGGAATGACAAGGTGGGGAGTAAAATTTATATTGAATTATTTTTCTCGTTTTTCTATTTTTGATATTTATAATATTAAAAATTAATATAAAATAACCAATCAACAAAAAAATGTAAAATAAATGTAGCAGATTTAAATGTTAGCTTCAAGTTTCTTAAATTTGGCATCCCAAAAATATGCCCTGATTTTCATTTGAATCACTTGTATGTTATAATCAGCATGTTGAAATTTCCTAATAAGATATGTAAACTATTACATTACAGTTTTCTATCACTGTTTGTAGATAGTAGTGTTCTAAAAGACCCCGCTTAAGGGCGCCTAGGCCCCTCTCCAACGCCTAGTTCTAAGCCTCGCCTAGGTCCCACTTAATCTCGACTAATTCAGGCCCAAGCCTGCTGGCTAGGCGGCTCAGCGCGCTAGCATCCGCCTAACGCTTTTTAGAACCTTGGTAGATAGAATGTTGCATTTCTGTAATTTTTCTCATCAAAGTAGTGTATAATTCAAAAGCCAATTGTCTTTGGAATTGAAGTATTTTAAGTAAATCAGGATATGGCCAGCTGATATTTGTTTTAGATCAATAACAGGAATGACTTTGAAAATTGAAAGTGTTTTCGGCATTAGTTCTGGTGGATGTACTCCTATATAGTTTGTAGGCAAGGTTTTAACCTTGTCACACCAGATTGATTCAAACAAATTCCTCCTCCCATTTGTGGTTGGATAGAGAAAACTTAAAGTTTGTTGTATTTAAATAAAATTAGTACCTCTTTTTGTAAGAATTAAGAATGTACAGATGGCTTATTTATAGAGAGATTTTCTTTAACTAATACCTACAGACAAAAATGTTTAAACTAACATTTCTTTTGAAAATCATATTGAAGGCAAGGCTACTTTATCATCAGATGGCTTTAATGCTTCAACAAGCTCCCCCACCCGTAGCCGAAATCAAGTCTGGTTGACAATGTGAACTCTTTGAGCACATAACAATGGAAAAATAGGTTCTATACTTTGCGTTAAATTTTACTATCATTTTTTATACTGTAAAGTTTTTTGTTATTATAAAAATTGACCCCCCCCCCTAACATTAATTTTAATTTTAGATCCGTCCCTGGTATGCATTTTTATTTTTTTCAATTTAAACATACTACTTACTTTTTTTTTTTTTTTTAACATACTACTTACTTCATCACACAGAAGCAAAGCTCCGCGAGAGCCGTGCCAAATTCAATCAAAACCGAGTCAAAAAGACTTGATGCAAAAAAATTAACCTCATATTAAACAAACATGATTTTCAAACCACTCCAACTCCAAAATGTTTGGTCTTTAGTCTAATCAAAAAAAAATTACACCAAACGAAGCAGAATGTTGAAAATTGAATTAAATTTATTTAACAACAAACATTGAATGATATCTCAGAATCAAAATTTATTGGGATTGGAGTCCTAAACTACAAGGAAGAAAAGGGGCCAAAGTCGGAGGAGTTGCTGAATCCAGGAGGAAATTCGGGGAAGACATTCTGCCGTGATGGGCGACCGCCCATGGGGGGGGTGGGCGACCGCCCATGAGTACAGAAGGTTTGGGCTCGTGGAATTTTGGCTTGGGCGACCGCCCATGGTGCCTTGGGCGACCGCCCATGTGTCGGGTGAAAATTCTGCAGCTTGATTTTGTTTCCTTTTCTGATTAGAACTCTTCTTAAATTAGATTTAGGGTTCCTTGTATAACTATATAAGCATAATTTCGGCCTAGAACACATTGTAGCAACATATTAGAGAGGAGACTAATACATATTGGCTTGGCAATTGCCCCCGGACGTAGTTCACGAGTTGGTGAATGAACCGGGTAAACAACTCTTGTGTTCTTGTGTGTGATTGTTTCTTTCTTGTACGTGTGGGTGTGTTGATTTCTTTGTTTTGATTGCAACGGGGGAGCACCAATTTCACAACAACTGGTATCAGAGCTTTGGTTCGAAAGATTCAAAATCTTTTCATTAGTTTATAAATTTTGAATCGCGTTCTTGGGGATTTTGATGAAGCAGTCATGATGAAGAACTCAATCGAGAAATTCAACGGTGTGAATTTCACGTTTTGAAAGACAAGGATTGAAGACTACCTTTATTGTAAGGATCTTCATGGACCCTTGAAGGCGAAACCCGAAGACATGTCACAAGGGGATTGGGAGACGTTGGATCGGAAGGCGTTAGGAGCGGTAAGGAGTGCCCTAACCGACGACGTTGCACGGAACGCTATGGAGGCCAAGACAACGGTGGAGTTGCTCTGGCTGTCGGACATGTATGAGAAGCCGTCGAATATCAATAAGGTGCATTTGATAAAGAGGTTTGCGAATGCGAAGATGTCGAGAGGGGCGGACGGCGGCAAGTCATATCGGCAATTTCAAAGGTATGGTGGACCAATTGAAAAGTGTTGATATTACTTTCTCCGATGAAGTGCTAGCTTGTTTTCTACTAAAGTCATTGCACGATAGTTGGGAGGTTCTTGTCACAATGATTAGTACGTCGAAAACGGCATTGGTGTATACGGAGGTTAGAGATCTCATCCTTGAAGAGGAGTTGCGAAGGAAAGAGAAAGGGGAGAATCTTCCGTAGATGGGGCTGCACTTAGGGTGGAGAGAAATAGGGAAGACCGAAAAAAGGGAAAAAGGTCAAGTGCTACAATTGTGGTGAATTGGGGCATATATCGGTTATATTTGTCAGGAAAAGATGATGGTGCTAACGTGGTGGATGATGGTGGTGATGTATTAATCCTATGGGAGGAGCCGATCGGGTGAAGATTGGGTGTTGGATTACGGAGCTTCTTGTCATGCTAGTGGAGATGCGAGAATCAATGAAGCGATATAAAGCTGGAGATTTTGGGGTTCTCTATCTTGGTGATGGTCAACCATTGAAGATCAAAGGTAAGGGGATGTGATGATGAAGACACCTAATGGGAACGTTTCTGACTACACGACGTGATGCATGTTCGGATTTGAGGAGGAGGGTGATTTACGTGGGACAACTTGACCGGTGAAGGGTATGGTGTTTCTTTCATTGGTGGGTCTTGGGAAGTCACAAAAGGGGCTAAGGTGTTGGCTCACGGGGTTAAGGGGAAGATGTTGTACTCTATCTACAATATCGATGTTCGTTCCGGTGTGAGCAAGAGGCTAAAGAACCGGCCTGTTGGTGTAAAAAGGGGAGACATCAAGAAACGGTATGTTGGGGAGGACTCAAAGTTGATCAACGTGGTGTGGAAGTCCAAGGGCCCTAACGAGAGCGGTTTGAGACCAAGAACAAGTCGATGCAAGAAACAAGGTGTGTCCAAGTTTCAAGGGAGGCATTGCGAGGAAGGTGGGTGCGGAGGGAGAAGGCGAAGTTAGACTTGCGGGGAGAAATCAAGGTAGAAGCTGATTTGGGGAGGCAAGAATCATCTAACACGGAGAGGTTGAAACGTCGCTTGGTTTCAACTCGCCTTAGTACTTGAGAAGAGGAGAGGTAGTGTCAAGCCAATATGGATGAGGGGAAATGTGTTCGAAGGTCTTTACTCGTGGTGGGAGTTAATGGGTGATTTTATGTTTGTTAGTTTAGTCTCCGGTGGGAGATTGTTGGGATTGGAGTCCTAAACTACAAGGAAGAAAAAGGGGTCTAAGTCGGAGGAGTTCTTTGAATCGGGAGGAAGTCGGGGAGAAGACATTCTGCCGTGATGGGCGACCGCCACGTGGGGGGTGACCGGCAGCCCATGAGTACGAAGGTTTGGGCTCGTGGAATTTTGGCTTGGGCGACCGCCCGTGGTGCCTTGGGCGACCGCCCATGTGTCGGGTGAAAATTTGGCACGGCTTTGATTTTGTTTCCTTTTCTGATTAGAACTCTTCTTAAATTAGATTTAGGGTTCCTTATATAACTATATAAGCATAATTTCGGCCTAGAACACATTGTAGCAACATATTAGAGAGGAGACTAATACATATTGGCTTGGCAATTGCCTCCGGACGTAGTTCACGAGTTGGTGAATGAACCGGGTAAACAACTCTTGTGTTCTTGTGTGTGATTGTTTCTTTCTTGTACGTGTGGGTGTGTTGATTTCTTTGTTTTGATTGTAACGGGGGAGCACCAATTTCAGAACAAAATTATCATCAATTGAAAGCATACAAACACACTTTAACCCGATTAACTTATATGCTTACCATTTCTTACCAAAATAAGATTCATTGTAATAAATGGGAAGACATTGAAAGAAGAAAGTTCTTAAACCCTCTTACACATCCAATATTTTCATGTCCTTTTCTCTTTGTATGGAATAGTAATTCAGAATATAATTTGAAGATAATATTTAGATCTCTGCATTTTCGCTGGCTTTGGGCATGCTATGTTTTTGGTGTGTGCCCTCAAGACAATAGGGTTCCTCTCAATCTCTCACCTATTCGCTATGGGCAGTACCTAAATAATAGGTACTAATAACTTTATATAGCTACACACATATATCTATACTCCCTCCGTCCCACTATACTTGACACTTCTTTCCATTTTGGGCCGTCCCACTATACTTGACACCTTCCAAAAATAACCAAGTTTTTATATTTTTATATTCACTCTACCCCACCACTCATTTTCTTTCTTCATTTTCTATCACACATTTATTCAATCAACACTACTATTTACCCCACTCATTCTCTCTCTTCATTTTCCACCACACATTTTTTTTATTTTATTCTTTTTCCTTGATTTTTGAACCCACCCCTTGGGTGTCAAGTATAGTGGGACGGGGGGAGTATATCATTAAAAATAATATTATATTATAATATGTTAACGTATATAGGTTCATTAGTTATTCAAACTTTTATAACATTATTCTATTTTTATTATTCGTTATATACTCCCTCCGTCCGCTTACAAAGTTCACACTTTCTATTTTGAGCGTCCGTTTACAAAGTTCACACTTTGTTTCTTTCCTAAAAAGGAAACCTTAAATCACTATTCTCTCCACTCATTCTCTCTCCTACATTATTTTAATACTCACAAACCATTATAATTTACTATTCCCTCCACTCATTCTCTCTCCTATTTTATTTTCACACTCACAACACTTTCAATATAATACTTCCTCCTTAATTAACGTGTAAACAGTAAGTGTGAACTTACTAGGCGGACGGAGGGAGTATATATTTTTTTTCATTTTAATCAATGAGAAAAAAAAATTAAACTAACATTTTCAACTTGAGAATATGTGTGTAAATTAAATATGAAAATATTTATAATTGATCCAGTTTATAGATTAAAAAATTACAATGAAATTTTAGAAAATTACTTTATGTCTTCAAATTTAAAAGATATTTACCGATTACGCATAACGAAATTAAAAAAAAAACTATAACCATATGAAAACAATAAATATAAAACAGAGATTATAAATGACAAATTTCTATCTTTTATTTGATATAGTGAAAGGGTAATCGAGAGAGATATTATGTAAAACTAAAATTTAAACTTGTAATTTATAAATTTATAGATAAAATATAAATATAAATGTTACTTCTTTCTCTTTTGGATTTCTCATAACAAATGTTATAATTTAAAAATAAAAACTTGATAGTAATATTTATTAAATGAGACTTACTTGTAACACTCAAAACAAAAATCCAATTAGTATTTATTACCCAACTTTTCTTTAGTACTATATTTTTCATATTTACAACACATACTTCACTATTTACTATACTCCCTCCGTTCCACTATAATTTTCTCGATTACCGTTTGCATAAGAATTAAGAAAGAATGTAGTGGAATATGTGTTGTAAATATAAAAGTGAGGTAAGAGAGAAAAATTAGGATATAAATAATAAGATGCTTTGACCAATAAGTCCCTCGTATAAATGAAAACGATCAATAAAATCAAACATTTTCAAATTATACCAATAAGTCCTCATAATTTTGTTGGACCATAATATCCTTCGGTCAACTCACGCGCCCACCCATCACGAATCACCTCCATGCCCAGCCCAGTCAGCACCTCTCTCTCTCTCTCTCTCTCTCTCTCTCTCTCTCTCTCTCTCTCTCTCTCTCTCTCTCTCTCTCTCTCTCTATATATATATATATATATATATATATATATATATATATATATATATATATATATATATATATATATATATTCTTCTTTTTTACGTTTTTCTTCTTTTATCTACTTTCTTCCTCTCTCTTTATCTCTCTCTTTCTTTTTTTTTCTCTAAAATTTTTAAAATACAATATCTCAAAATTTAAAAGTCGAAAAAGTAATTCAAAATTACTGTTTTAATCGCATCGCCAAGACGAATCAAACAAGTTTACTCACCATATATTTCAATTTTATAAATAAAATAAAATTATTTTTCACTTATAAAAATCTGAAAAAATCATTTATCATTTGTTCACACATGAGTATAAAACTGTATAATGGATTTCACATTTATAAACTAAGAAATCAATTTCACATTTTTGATGTAAATAACTGTAAAATGATTTTCACATTTATAAACTGAGAATTCTATTTCACTATTTTAATGTAAATAACTGTATAATGGTTTTCACATTTATAAACTGAGAATTGTATTTCACAGTTATATAAAAATGTGAAATGATTAGGACATGTATATGAGTTGTGTATTTAAATAGCATCGCCAAGACGAATCAAACAAGTTTACTCATCATATATTTCAAAATTTATAAATAAAATAATTATTTTTCACTTGTAAAAATTTGAGAAAATCATTTATAAACTGAGAAGTCTATTTCACAGTTTTGATGTAAATAACTGTATAATGGTTGTCACACTTATAAACTGAGAAGTCTATTTCACAGTTTTGATGTAAATAACTGTATAATGGTTTACTTATTTATAAACTGAGAAGTCTATTTCACAGTTTTGATGTAAAAAATTGTATAATGGTTTTCACATTTATAAACTGAGAAGTCTATTTCACAGTTTTGATGTAAATAACTGTATAATGGTTTTCACAGTTATAAACTGAGAAGTCTATTTCACAGTTTTGATGTAAATAACTGTATAATGGTTTTCACATTTATAAACTGAGAAGTATATTTCACAGTTATATAAAAATATGAAATACACATCATAGTTATTTCACAAACAATGTATACGAATGAACAACTTTGAAAACCTATAAAACATTAATCATAAGTATTAATCAAAATTCCCGAGTAAAATGACAAACTTGTATGTGTGCATAAATGAATAATCATCTCATCTCCTAATAACATCTCCATTGAATCTATAGATAAACTAAATTTCAGGACCAAAACAAAGCATGAAAATTGATACATAACCAATTGACTTATTGATCAGTAAATCAACTACCTCCCTCCATCGCAACTGCCAATCAGAATTCCCTATTATGGGACGAGAAGGAATCTGCCCCGTTAATCCATTATATTGAACCGCTAGAACATTTAGCTTCTGCAAGAACCCTACTTCTGTTGGTATGCTACCATTTAACTGGTTACAACATAGCTCCAGAACTAAAAAAGAACCAAATTTATATTGATATGAGCTGGAATTTGGTATAGATCATAACCCCAAATACTCTTTTCCCAGATTGAACATCATTGAATTGCTTCACTAAGTTTGAGCTAATTCAATCAATTCATGATCACAAACATTCAATTTGAATCTCAGTTACAAGCTACAAATGCTATTAGATCAAGAAAATCACACCAATATATTCAAAACAGACAAGAACAAGTTCTCTTTTCTCCATTTTGTTGAGAACTTGACCAGAAATCTTCAAGAAAAATGACATCTTTTCTCCAGTTTGAATGAATAAATACAGGTGAGTGACCACACAAAAAACATTTACACTTGTACTAAAAAACCTACCTCTGCACACACACACACACACACACCCATTAAAATAGAAACCCATGTCTATGCTAATACAAACAAACATTTATATACATATTAATACACTTCTATGTACACAGTCACCCACAAAATAGATCGCCTTGACTGCAGAACCCTAATACAAAATCTGCGAGACTTATCTTCCAATCAAGTGATACACAACACCTCCAGATCAATCAATTCTACATCAATTCAATTTATAGAATTTACAAAAAAAAGAGGAATTGCTTTTGCTGACCTTAATTGACAAGAACGCGAGAGTTGTGAGCGTCTTTACGATTCAATTGATTGACGGACTGTTGCAAATGGACGGACTGTTGCGATTCAAAAAACATTTACACTTGCGATCTAGCCATGGAGTTCGTCGGTGGTGGAGAAGTTGGAACGGTTGCTCATAGAGAGAGAAGAGAGAAGAGGAGATTGCGCTGCATAGAGAGAGAAAGAAAATGATTTAGGGGTAGTTTGGCCATTTAAATTGTTATAAATAGGATTAGGGACTCTACGGTCGTTTTGATTTCAATTCTTGGATCATAAGGTAGAATTCGAAATGTATAGTTTTTATTGATAAATTACATCCTATCTCAAGGTCTTATTGGTAAAAATCTCAAATAATAATTGAATTGATGTTGTGATTATAAAATCTGGGTCCCATTAATATAAAAGTAATATAAAATTTTATTTTAGAAATTGTGTAGTTTGTAATAAAAAGTGAAATGAGAAAAATGTGTAGTTTGTAGTGGGACGAAGGAGTGTTATATAGTATGTTATGAGATAGATGGAGTACATATTATACATATAAAATAACATGAATACTTAAAATTTAATCTTATAATTTAGAGATAAAATACAAATAAAAATAGATTTACAAGAATACCACTTAAAAGTAAATTTGATGGAAATTTATGTCGATTGATTGAGATAGAATTTTTTGGGCATAAACAAGTAAACTGCAAACAATTACTGTCTCATTTATAAAAAGTTACTCAATTGTAAAGTTATGTGCTTCAATTGTAAGAGGCAAAACTAGCATTTGGGCCACCCAACTTTAACATACTATTTACATAAGCCACCCAAGTTCCAAGATTTTCAATAATGTGACTCAATTTCAACACATTTATCACATAGGTCACCAAAGTAAAAAAAAAATAAAAATTCAACCTTGCCACCCAAATACCTAAATATATGCAAAAGACCCAAAAAATTGATTTCAGTTAAATTTTTCCGTTAGTTTCTCCCATAATGTCGGCTATACCACTAAAAAAAGACTATAAATAATATTTTTAATTTATAAATTGTTGATTGTTGATTGTAATTTAAATTTTAAATAATAACTGAACGTAATAAAAGTGATGCGCTAGGCTCAATGTCCAAAGCCCAATGTTTCAACCATTACAAAGATATAGTTAATGAATAGGCCAACCCAGTTGTTGCAACCCCAACAGCAGATCAGTCGACCAAGTTCATTGTCCGACCATCCTTGGTCAGGAACTAGATTCGTCCGACATACGATCATCTACTTGTACAATCTCTGCCCAGCCAAGACACGAAGTAAGGTCGACCTCAAATACTCATACTATCTCGACCAAACAAACACGTGCGTCTATCCACGACTCTATTTGTAACCACCTCCAACAATCATGGAGACCGTTATGCCAACATTATTTCCGCTATTCAAGGGATTCCTAATGATCCTATGGCGCCACTATATACACCAAACTAAATACAACGTAAAAAGATAATGTCATCTTCACTATTTGAGATTTAAGTCGTTCAACACAGTTTATTACGAACTAAACGCTTTATCTCATCATCACACCGGAGGGTATTAGCCGGAGACAATCCCGGCTAGTCGTTTGTTCGTAGTTTCAGTTCTCATTAGCTGGAATACAACCTATTGTTGTACTAAGGCTGATCTGAAACATTTCCTGCATCATCAGTTTACTTCCATTGCCGGGAAACGAAAATACTAGATCCTGAAACCTTGATTAATCACAAATATGGTATCTGACGGACACACTGCTACTGCCTCAAGCGAGCCAATGCACGAGAATGTTAGGGAAAACCTCGATGCAGTTACTAGGAACTGCACTGCCAACTTGACTCCTACTCCACCTGGACACCCCACAAGGAGGGCCACCCGTTCAAACAGCGTGGCAGATGGGATATGCATACAAGATATGAGGAGGGACAAGAGGCCCATGCCTAACCAAGGGGCGAGCCAGGAGGCTAAGAGGACCCAAATGGGTCGAACAACTGCAGGCGACATTGCAGGACCATCAGTTTCTCACCTTAGTAGGAAGGAGATCCTGCTAGAGCGAGTTAGGGTGCTGCAGAACATGCTAGAGGTCCAGAAGAACGAATTGCTCGAGCTACCCGAGTCTCCTAAAAAGGATGATAGAAGATCACAAAGGGTAGCTCCTTCTCTGACCTCACACAGGCGCCTTAATGGAGTCCCTAGACAATCTGGGGAAGAAAGGAGAAGTGAAATGCCTCCCCTACCCACATCTCTTTGGATAGGACTGGCGACCTAAGGGATAGGTCCAATTAGCAAAGGGAACAAGAGGCCGACTCAGCTCAGAGAAGGAAGATCGAGGCTGACAGAGCTCTGCGTAGTAGGTTACCCCCAAGAGGAGATCGATCGCTTCATAGGAGAGATAGGAGAGAGAGGACTCCCCCGAGGGGTGAGAGACAAAGGACCCACTCTAGGAGGGAACACCATTAAGAGGAAAGACAAAAGTCTAATTCTATCTCCCACCAGAGAGGTGACCTGGATGTTAGGGATCTTCTCAATCTGAAAAGAAGGTTAGATGAAATGGAGGCAGATCGAAAGGCGACAGATGGCAAGGTCGAATGGAATGATTGTACTCTTCGCCCTTGGCTAAGGACATGCTTGACAAAGGTCCACCTGCAGGGTTTAAGTTACCAGTGATAGAAAAATATTCAGCCACGACCAATGCCTTGAATCATATGCAGGAATTTGAGGCCACTATATGTTTGGTCTCCTCTGAGGATGATGTGATATGCAAGGCATTAACTAGCACCTTCACAGCTGCGGAAAGACCGACTTGGTTCTCGCGGGTCCGTCAACCGGGGTTGCATCACTTCATGGAGTTATATGAGGAGGAAGTTCTTAGAGAGATTCTCTACAGCGGGGGCCCGCAAGAAAACGGTTACGAACCTCAACAATATGACTCAGGGTAAGCCAGAGATTACCATGAGTTATTTCACACGGTTCAAGGAGTTGGTCGATCAAATTGAGGAAGACCTTACAGATAGGAAGGTCATTAACTGATTCAGAAATGGGGTGTCCTCACGTGATTTGGATTATGAGCTCCAAGTTAGGAGAGCGACTACGAGGAATGAATTGTTTGAAAGGGCCTATGATATGGCCGTGGCTGAGGAACGAAAGGAAATGGAAAAAGAAAGGAGCTCGAAGCATTCCGAAGCTGGTGAGTTGACAAAAGGGGGGCTAGCTAAGAATGATAACCACAAAAAGGGGAAAAAGAACTAGGGCGACTGAGAGAGTCCTCGAAAGCTTCACCCGACTCACAGTTAGTCGGACATAAATTATGAATACGGAGTAATGTATGAGCTTGAAAAGGATCATCCAAAAGTGGGTGAACAAGGGCAGATTCGATAGGTTTGTGAAAGGAGATTGTCCTGCAAGAGGAGATCGACCTACTAGGGGCGTACTAGAGCCAAGGCAGCCAAGATTGACTCTGGGAGTAATTGCTGAGGAGACGAGCAACACGGCGCTCAAAATCAAGATCTTCCAACAGAGTAAAGCTCCATATGTCCCACCTAGAAACTATGTACAAGATGAGGTGATCAATTTCTACCCGTACGAGCTGGAAATTAGCATAACAACGAGAGAGCGAATATTGGTGATACAAGAGGTAATTGATGACTACATATCCAGTAGAATTTCGGTCGATACAGGGGCATGCAAAGACATCCTTTACTACAAAACTTTCTTGGATATGGGTTGGAAAGATGTCAGGTTGTCTCCTTATTCAGGTCGAATGGATGGCTTCACCAACCACAGGGTCGACGCAAATGATCAGATCAAGATGGAAGTGGACATCAGACAGCATCCTTTGAGGACTACATCTAAGGTAACATTTATAGTAATTGACGTTATAAGTGATTACCATGCTATACTAAGAATACCTGGACAGGTCACCCTAGGAATGGTGCCCTCCATCCCTTATCAAAGGGTCAAATTCCCTACTATGATGGGAGTTGGGTGCGTTCTAAGCACAGCTAGGGAGTATCTGGATCACATGCTCCGTTCCAAAAAAAAAAAGAGGGAGTTAGAGATTGACACTCAAGAGGCCAGTTGGAAGCTTACAAAGTCTGTCAGCACGACCTCCAGGCTGGCCTCCATTCGATGTGTAGAGGAAGGAAATGGACTTATTGCTAGAAGAGGCAAACTATCCCTCACATGACTTAGTCATGATTGAGCCAACACATCCCCCAGAAAGCAAAAAAGCCACATCAGATACAGTTTTTGTCGACCAGATCATCACTGGCGACATATGCCTCCAGATCAACCAAAACTTAGGGGCCACCAATGGAGAGGTAGCTGCCGAGCTAGATGATATGATCGAGGTAGAAGCTCCATACTTGGGTGCCGAGGAAAGAATAAGGGTAAGAGAAATTATCATTGAGACTCTACAGTTTAGGGATGGCACGGAGCTAGAGCCAGTGGACGAGCTGGAGGAGATAGAAGCCAACCCATCTTACCCCTATTAGAAAATAAAGATAGGGAGACAGCTGTCACCAGAGGAAAAGGTAGAGATAGTTGACCATGAAATTCAAAATCTAAAAGTTAAGGATTTTTGCTCGCGACAAAGAGGTTGACAAACTTCTCAGTGCAGGTATAATCAAGGAGGCGTCCTACACAATTTGGCTAGCAAATGTGGTGATGGAGAAGGCCAACGGAAAGAGGAGGATATGTGTCGACTTCACAAACTTAAATGTGGCTTGCCCAAAAGACAGTTACCCACTTCCTCGAATAGAAAAGTAGGTTGACTCAATTGTTGGGCATGCGAATCTCAGTTTCCTTGATGCATACTCGGGCTACCATCAGATCAGAATGCACAAGGATGATAATGAAAAAACAGCCTTTCAAGCAGCTGGAGTAGTGTATTGTTACACCTAGATGCTGTTTGGGTTGAAGAATGCTGGAGCTACATATTAGAGGCCGAAACATGGAGGTCTACATCGACGACATGGTCATCAAAACTAAGGTTGGTCGTCATGTGGTGGACCTAAGGGAAATGTTCGCCAATCTACGAGCAAACGACATGAAATTGAACCCGAGCAAGTGTGTGTTTGGGGTGACAGAATGCATGTTTCTGGGCTTCATGGTATCACAGAGGGGTATTGAAGCCAATCCGGAGAAGATCAAGGCCTTAGTGGAAATGTAGGAACCTACTTGTATCAAAGAAGTTTAACGTTTAAATGGTAGGGTCGCTACTTTGGGTCGCTTTATAGCCAAGTCAGCTGAGAGATCTCTCCCATTTTTCAAAACATTGAGGGGGACAAAAACCTTCGAGTGGACGGCCGAATGTTTCTCTTCGTTCCAACAACTCAAAGAGTACCTCGCATCTCCACTATTCCTTAGTAGCCCGATTCAAGGAGAAAGCTTGTACGTCTACCTATCAGCTGGAGATCGAGTAGTGGCTGCAGTTTTGATCAAAGAGGAGAATGGCACTCAGAAACCAGTTTATTATGTGCGTAAGGCCTTGTTCAACGTAGAAGAGAGATACTTTAATGTTGAAAAGGTAGCCTATGCCTTAGTAATAGCGGCTAGAAAGCTGCGAGCTTACTTCTCTGCTCACCCTATTGCCGTGTTGACCAATGCTCCATTAAGGAAGATATTACATAAGCCAGAAAGCTCAGGTCGACTACTCAACATGTCTATAGAGTTGACAGAATTTGACATCGAGTACAGGCCTCCCAAAACTGTACAAGCCTAACCTCTGGTTAATTTTTTGGTCGAAATTACGTTCACCAAAGAGGATAATACAGAGGAAGCCCAAAAAAAGAGCTCGAAGGGGAAGGAGCCATCAAACCAACAGAAAGTGAGTTTACCCGATGATTGCTGCTACAAAGAATGTTAGTGGAGCTGGAATTGTATTGATCTAGCCAGAAAGTGGTAGAGCGTTTGAAAAAGCCTTAAGGTTCAAATTCCAAGCCTCCAACAACCAGGCCGAGTATGAGGCCCTGATTACAGTGCCAGATGCTTTGGGGCGACCAAAATTATTGCCTACAGTGACTCTCAACTCATTGTGCATCAAGTAAAGGGAGAGTATGAGGTGCTTAATACTGTTCTGATAAAGTATTGCGAGCTGGTGAAGGTTATCCAAGACTTGGAATTTTGGGAAATATAGAGGGTAGGCCGTGAAGAAAATGAATTGGTTAATCTACTCTCCAAGTTGGCCACTTCAGACGAGCAACATGGCCAACCAATATCATACTTAGAGCATCCATCATAAGAAGGAGTACAGGTTCTATGATCGATCAACAACTCTAAGTGTTGGATTGAGGAGATAAAAGCCTACATCGAAACGGGCGAGCTACCAGTTTACGAGCAGAAAGCTAGAACGATAAGGAAAAAATCCCTAGGTTCACTATACATGGGGACGCATTGTTCAGAAGTTCCTTCATCAAGCCATTATTGAGGTGTGTTCATCCTATGGAGGTCTCTCAACTCTTGCTCGAAGTAAATAGTGGAATCTGTGGGGGATACCCGGGGGGCCAGGACTTTAGCAGATAAGATACTCACATTGGGGTATTACTGGCCTCATATAAGGGAAGAGGCTCGTGAGTTTGTGTAGAAGTGTGATAAGTGCCAAAGATATGCCGACCTACCAAGGCTCCCAACAACTGAACAAACACCCGTAGTTGCAGCTTGGCCGTTCAACATGTGCGGGGTAGATTTGATCAGACCCTTCCCACCCGCCCGTGGAAATTGCAAGTATGTGATCGTTTCTATTGACTACTTCACCAAATGGATTGAGGCAAAACCGTTGATAAAGATAACGGAAGAGAACGCCATCAACTTCATCCATGATTACATCTGGTGTCGCTTTGGGGTGCCACACTCAATTGTTTCGGACAACGACCTACAATTTTCAACTGCTTTTAAAACAGATATAAAGAGATTGGGCGTCAAACACTGGAAATCATCATTCGCCTATTCCCAAGGTAATGGGCAAGCTGAGGCGGCCAACAAGTTAGTATTGACAGCCCTAAGTAAGGGCCTACTTGAACGAGTAGGCAGATGGTTAGATGAACTACCCCTTGCTCTTTGGGTTGTCTGCATAACTACCAGGGGTCCTAATGGGGAAACCTAATTTGCTCTTACTTTTGGGTCGGAGGCCATGGCACCCATTGAGTTATGAATTCCTACAACAAAGGTGGCTTTGTTTAATCAGAATCAGAATGACTCCAACAGATTGATCATCCTAGACCTATTAGATGAGAAACGTATGACTACCCAGCTTAGAATGGTCAATTACAAACAGAAGACTAAGGGGTATCACGATAAGAAAGTCAAAAGGAGGTCGTTCAGTGTGGGAGACTATGTCTTACGAAAGATCAAGGTAACTGGAAGGAAAGCAGAACATAATAAGTTATCTCCAAACTGGGAAAGACCCTACATCATCACTAGAGTTGTTAAGGAGGGGACCTACATGATTGGCCATCCGGGTGGTGACGAGCTGAAACATCCTTGGCATGCTAGCCACTTAGTTAAATATTAATTTTGATTGAGCTCTCTATGTAACGAACCACTTCATCAATAAAAGGGGTTACCCCCATGAAGTTTTGTCCACATTACTATGTTGTACTTGCAACATATTCAATTCAGGTCTGACTCTTAGTCGATCTCGAATTATCAAACAAACTGGACTAAAGTCTTAAGTTAATATCGTTCTTAAACAGGTTCAACTGAAGACTTAGGTCAGTATCCTTCTCAAACAGACTCGACTAAAGTCTTAAGTCAACCTCATTCTTAAACAGAATCCATTGAAGACTTAGGTTAGTCTCATTCTCAAACAGGCTCGACTAAAATCTTAAGTCAACCTCCCTTTTACACAGTTTTGACTGAATACTTAAATCAGTCTCATTCTCAAATAAGCTCGACTAAAACCTTAATCAACTTTGTTATATAAGCAGGTTCGACCGAAGACTTGGTCAATCTCGTTTGCAAAATTGATCAGACTAAGATTTTAGTCGATCTCTTACTTATTCTAGTTCGACATTAAAGAAAAGGACATGGATCAACACAAACGATTCAATGTCAACTAGCATTAAGAAGTTAATCCCCCAAAAAGCGGGCCAGGATTAACAAAATACAAAATATCACTAAGTCAGAATTCCTCCCAAACCGGGCTAAGGCATGAACATATTAAAGGAAAAAAACAAGAAATTGTTTGAAACTTGTCCATTACACAAATAAAAACACCAAGGATTCAATCTTGTTGATTGTCCTCTGGCTGCTCCTGTCCTTGCTCTTGTTGTTGCTGCTGCTCACTTTGCTCGGCTTCATCAAATACTTGGTCTTGAGTGACCTCTTCATCCTCATCAGCTTCATCAGCCTCCTCAAGCTCCTAGAGAACGGAATTGAAATTCATTGGCTCAACTGGGGAACATCCCAAGACTTTATGTAATATCTCAAAAATTTAAGTATTTTGTTTTGGAACTTGTTATATTTTTGGATATTTAAATGGGCCAGTTAAAAATATTGAGTTAATGAGTATGGGTTATTGTTTACGTTTATTTGAGACGGAGGAAGTATTAGTTTTGATTTGTAATTAATTTAGGTCAAATTATATTCTAAATGAAAGTGGGCCATTTAGGTGAAATACGTTGGAGAAGAAATAAATGGGCTTGACCCATTTTGGGAAAATGTATTTACTGTAAGAAAGTAATTATAGTAGAATTAGTATAAGTATATTTTTCCTAACCCTAAACCTAAACAATTAAAAAGTTCCTACTACTGCTGATAAATTGAGAAGAATGGCTACAACAAATAATGAAGAGGCGGTGTCGACAGTGAAATTTGGGGTGGTAGCTCCAGCCACAATATGATCTGGTAAATTTGATCGGGTATTGAGGTTTGATTCGAAAGCAATTATTTTGGTGATCCGGTCTAAGGGTTTTGAGGTAAGAGAGACTATGCAGTGTCGATTCCATGTCAGTTCAGCATATGATTGTTCTTGCAAATATGTCCTAGCGTTGTGCTCCGTTTCATTGATACGTATTTCGATTGTTCGGTCATATTTGAGAAATTGCTTTGCTATTTAAATTGTTAATGAATTATATCGATTTTATTGATAGCGTGCTATATGTGTTTTGGGTCGAAATAAGATTCAATATTTGTCATATGAATAGTTTCAATGTGCTAATTTATGTGACAGTTGCAGTGGGTTATTGATTGAGTATTTGATTGTGTTGGTTCGGCTCTAAGAGTGAGCGCCAATGATTGAGAATGTGATCGTTATTGTTAGACCACTGCCTCGGAACATAATTAGTACACTAGACTGTGAAATATGATTGATTGAGATTTGGTTTATGAAAATGAGTCTTATTGGCATGTCCATATTCTTAATATCATGGACATTGTTAATTGATAATTGTGTTTCATTGAACTCTCTGATAGTGCATATCCCCTCTCTACTGAGCATTCCCCAAGCTCACCCCTCTCCAGTTTAATTTTGCAGTTGTGACAGTTGATCGAGGAACGAGAAATAAAGATTGGATTGGAGCAGCTTTAGAATATTTGAGGTTGTAAGATAATATTATTTTTGTAGAAATTTGGAGATGTTAATTGTAATAATTGATATTTATGAATTGTAAGTAATTGTGAAAACTCGGGTCGTTAAGTTGGTATCAGAGCATTGGGATTAGATCTTGAAAGGGAATTAGGATTATGATACCGGAATACTTCCGGGTGCTAGAATGATATTGAGATTTTGAGGACTTTAGAAAGATTAGGTTTTTCTTGAAGTCAATGAGTTATCCTTTGCTACATAGGATTTGTGCAACGGAAGCCCTAATGGAATGAGGAGAAGAAGTTTAAGTTAGAATTCGAGGGCGAATTCCTTTTAAGGTGGAAAGAATATAATATCTCGAAAATTTAAGTATTTTATTTTGGAACTTAGTTATATTTTTGGATATTTAAATGGGCCAGTTAAAAATATTGAGTTAATGAGTATGGGTTATTGTTTATGTTTATTTGAGACGGAGGAATTATTAGTTTTGATTTGTAATTAATTTGGGTCAAATTATATTCTAAATGAAAGTGGGCCATTTAGGTGAAATACGTTAGAGAAGAAATAAATGGGCTTGACCCATTTTGGGAAAATGCATTTACCGTAAGAAAGTAATTAGAGTAAAAGTAGTATAAGTATATTTTTCCTAACCCTAAACCTAAACAATTAAAAAGTTCCTACTACTGCTGATAAATTGAGAAGAATGGCTGCAGCAAATAATGAAGAGGCGGTGTCGACATAGAAATTTGGGGTGGTGGCGCCAGCCACAATATGATCCGGTTAATTTGATCGGGTATTGAGGTTTGATTCGAAAGCAATTATTTTGGTGATCCGGTCTAAGGGTTTTGAGGTAAGAGAGACTATGCAGTGTCGATTCCATGTCAGTTCAGCATGTGATTGTTTTGCAAATATGTCCTATGGTTGTGCTCCGTTTCATTGATACGTATTTCGATTGTTCGGTCATATTTGAGAAATTTCTTTCCTATTTAAATTGTTAATGAAGTATATCGATTTTAATGATAGCATGCTATATGTGTTTTGGGTCGAAATGAGATTCAATATTTGTCATATGAATAGTTTCAATGTGCTAATTTATGTGACGGTTACAGTGGGTTATTGACTGAGTATTGATTGTGTTGGTTTGGCTTCGAGAGTGAGCGCCAACGATTGAGAATGTGATCGTTATTGTTAGACCACTGCCCCGAACATAATTAGTACACTGGACTGTGAAATATGATTGATTGAGATTTGGTTTATGAAAATGAGTCTTATTGGCATGTCTATATTCTTAATATCATGGACATTGTTAATTGATAATTGTGTTTCATTTAACTCTGTGATACTGCGTATCCCCTCTCTGCTGAGCATTCCCCAAGCTCACCCCTCTCCAGTTTGATTTTGCAGTTGTAACAGTTGATCGAGGATCGAGAAATAAAGATTGGATAGGAGTAGCTTAAGAATATTTGAGGTTGTTAGATAATATTATTTTGTAGAATTTTGGAGATGTTAATTGTAATAATTGATATTTACGAATTGTAAGTAATTGTGAAAACTCGGGTCGTTAAGTTGGTATCAGAGCATTGGGATTAGATCTTTAAAGGGAATTAGGATTATGATACTGGAATACTTTCGGGTGCTAGAATGGTATTGAGATTTTGAGGACTTTAGAAAAATTAGGTTTTTCTTGAAGTTAATGAGTTATCTTTTGCTACGTAGGATTTGTGCAACGGAAGCCCTAATGGAATGAAGAGAAGAAGTTTAAGATAGAATTCGAGGACGAATTCCTTTTAAGGGGGAAAGAATGTAATATCTCTAAAATTTATGTATTTTATTTTGGAACTTAGTTATATTTTTGGATATTTAAATGGGCCAGTTAAAAATATTGAGTTAATGAGTATGGGTTATTGTTTACGTTTATTTGAGACGGAGGAAGTATTAGTTTTGATTTGTAATTAATTTGGGTTAAAATATATTCTAAATGAAAGTGGGACATTTAGATGAAATATGTTGGAGAAGAAATAAATGGGCTTGACCCATTTTGGGAAAATGCATTTACCGTAACAAAGTAATTAGAGTAGAAGTAGTATAAGTATATTTTTCCAAACCCTAAACCTAAACAATTAAAAAGTTCCTACTACTGCTGATAAATTGAGAAGAATGGCTGCAGCAAATAATGAAGAGGCGGTGTCGACAGTGAAATTTGGGGTGGTGGCTCCATCCACAATATTATCTGGTAAATTTGATCGGGTATTGAGGTTTGATTCGAAAGCAATTATTTTTGTGATCCGGTCTAAGGTTTTTGAGGTAAGAGAGACTATGCTGTAACGACCCCAACCCTAGGCACTCATTTTTAATATTTAATTATATGCTTTTAATATTCATGCTAGCTTTATGTGTTCAATTATGTCCTTTAAATTCTTAAATTTAGATAAAGTGGGTGAAAAGTAAATTTAGGATCTTATAAGAATTTATTGGTCATTAAATAAAGAAACTTGTGGAAATAATAAAAATGGAAAATTAATAAAATGATAAATAATGTGGGGAGGTTAAATGAGTAGGATAATTAATGGGATAAGATTTATTTTAATTTAAAAATGATTTGGGTGAAAGCCTTGCTATTTTTCCCATGGGGGGCCATTTTGTAGAACCCTTCCTCCCTTGCCAAGTGTCCATCTCCCACCTCCTCTCTTACTCCCTTCACCTTTTGGCCCCTACACACTCTTACTACCCTCCCTTCTCCCTCATTTTTCATTGATCAACCTAGAGAAAATGATGAAGCTCCATTGAAGCCTTGCCCAAGATTTGCTCCAAGACAAATCTTCATCCAAAATCCAATCTAAGAGCACCTTTGAAGTGGAATCACCTAGAGGAACTCATCAAGTTGAAAAGATTAAGCATTTCCTTCTAAAATCCAAGTAAGTTGTTATGACTTCTCTTCTCATGAATGCTCATGAATATTTCTTGTGGTTCTTGTTCTTATGTTGGTGATTTCTTGCTTGGGAAACCTATTGGGAGTTGAATGTGTTGATTTAGAACCTTGTTGGGTTTGTAGAAATATTGTGAGTTATGGAAGTTGAATGGATCTAGGTTTAAAACTTGATTTCATGGAGTTAAAGGAGTAGATTAAAGTTACCCCAAGTTGGAAATGCCCTTTAGGTTCATAACTTAGGATGCATTTGGTTGGAATCTTGGGATTTTAGAGCCATTGTTGTTATTCTTCTTGCTTGTACCAGTGCAGGCCGAGGACGAGTCGTCCCTTGGACGAAGGGAAGTCGTGACCTAAGGGGACGCCGGGTTCGGTGGGGGTAAATTGGGGACGAGTCGTGCCCTGGGGGCGAGTCGTCCCCTGGCAATTTTCTCACCTCAACTTTATAGCTATTCAAACCTAATCAAACTCGAACCATAATGAAATCCTTTTTAACCTAGATTAAAGTAGAATACTTTGGCTTCACAATGACATTCTAAGTGATCAAGATGGAATAGTGGAAGTACTTTAAATGTTGCTAGGAAACGTTAGCTAACCTAGTTTGGTAACTAGACAATTATGATTCCAACTTGGTAGATTCAACTTAGACCCTTAAAGAGGCTAAGTATTATTGTATAATGACCTTGTAGGATGGATTGATGATATTTTCTTGCCTTACATTGAGTTCATATACATTGATTATATTATGCATTGTGTGTGATCAAATCTTTGCACTACGATTATTGGTTGAACATGAGTATATTTTACCATGTTGATATATTGTTATCCCTTTTTGTGGAATTTATTCATGTATCTATTATGTGCTTGATAATGTTGAATACTTGATATAGTATTGCTATCTTCATGATATCTTTGTTGTAGTATGTATCCCTACTTTGGATCATACAATGTTTGGTTAAGCAAGTATGTTATTGTAGCTTAGTTATGTAAATCAGTGGTATTGATTTAATTGTTTGTTGGGCAATGCTATGGATTTATAATGGCACCGAAGCCGAGTTCATTATAATTCATACATTGCCGAGTTTGTCCCCCTTGTGTGGGATTTGTGGGCTAGCATCTCCTTTTGAGGTAGATGGTCTAGTTTTCACCGGGGATACGTTGTGTGTCCGAGTCCCAGTCTTGTTATTGTTCATGGTTCGGAACCGCTTCATCGATTCTTCTTTGCTCGGATGTGTATATCCTTTTGGAGATGAAACCTTGGCTCGGTATCCTTCTAAGTGTTACTTTATCGTACTTATGTGTTGCGATATATTCATCTTTGAGTGGTCGTTGTCTCCAACCGGTATGGGACGGTTGGCGGCGAGCCTCTCGGGTTATATGAATATGTCTTTTGATGTGTTGCCATGCTACGTGTTGCATCTTGTATGGCATCTTGCCGCATCCATAATAGCTTCTTTGAGATTTATTCTCACCCCTCTCCCTTTCTTGTTTTAGATCCCGAGACGGGAGGACCGCCCAAGTAAGGACGGAGAGGAGTTTGGAGTAATCTTTTGGGGTATTGTCAGGGTATGTTTAGGGTGACGTCTAAATTGTATTTTGGTAATTCCATTCTTGGAGTTTGTAATTATAAACCTTAAACTCTACGTCATAACCTTAAATCTTTTGTAACTAAACAGTTAACTATTTTCAAAGTTAGTTATCTCCTCCTCCGATGTGGAGTAGAGTGGAGTTCTTTTGAAATGTTATGTTATTCATGTTCATGTTTGAAAGTCAAAGTAAAGTTTTAAAAGTTTAGTGTTTTGGGTTAGTTTGGGGACGCACCAACTCGGGACACGTGTAGGTTCCGGGTCGGGGTCCTCACAGTTGGTATCAGAGCTCGGTTAGAGTTCTCGGGTAGAGTCTAGCTGAGTGAGAGTGTGCGATAACTTACGTCGAGAGTTTAATGCAGGAATTTGTTCAAAGGTAGAAAAATGATATTAATCAACTAAGGAATCAAGGAAGGTGAGTTAAGGAAAGATAGATTTCCCCACCATCATTGAGGTATTTTACCTGTCTCAGGAATTAGGGTTCATACTTTTATAAATCCTCGTGCATTCGTTCTCATGTGGCATTACATTTCATCTTTATGTGCATAATTGGCCTAAAAGTTGTTTTATGTGCTGGAGGTTCTACCCCTATGGGGCCGTGCCTCGAATCATCCTTAAATTATCTTGGTAGTTGTGATTTAGTGGGCATGTATTGCCGGTGGATTTGGTCGAGTTACCAATCCGTGAATCATCGTCATATTAACATGAATTATTTGAGTAGATATTGTGTTTGAGGAGGACTATCGCAAGAAGCGAGTCTCCTTATCTACGTTTGATTTACCTCCGTGTATAATTGAGTCGGATAAATTATTGATTGATAGTATGTCACATATGCGTAAATGTCGAAAGTAGGACCTAAAGAATGTGGAGGTTATGCGTTATATTTAAGTAGAAGAACCTTGAATTATCTCGTGTGCGGTGGTAAATGAATTTGTGAACTCTTAGTTGAGGTTAGGTATATGACCTAATTAGGAGTGGTTTATAGTAGTATAACATGCGTGAGTATTTATACATTGGTGTCTCGTGGTAGAGACTAGGTATATGAGACTAGTATTGGAAGTGATAGTCTAAGTGAGATTATATGAGTTATAGAATGTCGCGAGTACAAGATCTTATAGAACTAGTATAACCTTGCCTTAGGTGTTATTAGTGGACTAAGTGGTGTTTTCTATGTGAGTTTCAAAAATGGGTTTTCATCGGGTATCATACCGGGACATTGAAGCTTTGAGTTGATATAAGGTACTATTTTAGTATTCGGATTCCTAGATAGAGGACACTAATTGGGATGATGGACTTGATGATTCATCTTGGGAAAGTATTTGATAAAGAAGATAATTAGCTTAGCGACACTCCGTAGGGATGAATTAGTACTATATTGAGGAAAGATGATACTTGGTGGTTAATCAAAGGGTTATAGAGATATTAAATAGGTAACTGTGAAGAATAAGTATTCGTTAGCACTTGTTGACGATTTGTATGAATGATTTTAGAAACTAGTAGGATACTCAATGGTTATTAGTTGAATTTTCGGAGTGTTACAATTTCAGTGAAAAATTGCTTTAAGGAGATACTTAAGACAACATTGATATCTAGTATGACCGTTTTGATTTATGGATTGTGTACTAGCTATGGAGAGGTAAATAGGGTAAATGTGAAGAAGTATAATAGATGTAGTTATTGGTGACCTATAGGGTCAACTTCAGAAATTGGTAAGATAGGTATAGGGTTCGTTTTGAGAATTGATAATCATTAGTTGAGAAAATGAGGATGAATCTTATTGGGAGACAGGATACTTTAGGATGGTTATATACTATAGTTCGACTTAGTTACGTGAATCATATGAGGGATTTGTTTGATGCTTGAAAGATATTGACGTTGTACGGATTTTGAGTTTGTTGATGGTTATTGAGAGTTAAGTTAGATTATACTGTAATGTTTAATTGAAATTCGGGAATGATTGATCTATGTGAGTTCCAATTATATTTTCTGATTTAGAAATTATGGTATTTGATTGGGAACTAGATGTTTTACAATATGTTGTTGCTAAGTACAATACCAATATCAAAGGTGGTGAATAGATGACTCAAATTAAATAAAAGTGTTGAACTTTCAACTTGAGGAATTATTGAATTGAGGATGATTTACCTAGTTTATAATCTTAATGATTGTTTTAGTGTTATTCATCGGAGATAGTAATAATATTGCGAGATTGTGTTTTCTTGTAAGAGAATTTAATTCAGTATAAATATTATGAATGGTGGCTATACTATAATTAGAGGTCGAACAAGAGTATTATGTTGGAATTGTTTAATTGTGTTTTAATAAGTGAAGGTGTGTGTTGAACTTCGGTGGGAGCAATTGTGCTCTTCGGGGATAATTTGATTTATTAAAGTCGATAAACCGTATTTGTGTACATTTAAAATCATGCGAGTAATTTAACTATCTACAACCTGGTATGGGACGGTTGCAGATAATTAAATCACTTGTGTTATTTTTGGTAGCTTATCAATCTTTTGAAAATTTCTTAAAAGTGTGAGTGGTTTAGTTAATCAAAAACTGGTATGGGACAATTTTAAATAAATAAACCATTCGAGTCTCATTTGATCTCATTTTATCTATCCTTGGAATTTTGAAAGATGTTGTAAATTTTCGAAAGATTGGTTATTTTAAAGATATAGTTCGTACAGAAGCAAGTAAGAAGGCAACCTAATTCCCCTATAGTGATTGATTACATTAAAGTTTTGATCAGAAATGATTTGATAAATTGTGGGGTTGTTATTGTGTCGGTCTCAATAGACTCGATTTTGTTTTGGAGTTGGATCGGCTCCCGTTGTGGGCGGCCAACCATTCAATTTGAATATTGATTTGCCACTAGTCTGAACATATTGGAATATTGAATGGTAATAATAGAATGTTGATGTTAGAAGATTTATTAAAATATTTAGAGTTCTAGGTTGAACTTGAGAGTTTATCACTATAAATTTTGTGATGAAGTTGCATTGGAAGGAAAGGAGGGTATGTTATTTCGTTATAGAAGGTTGAATTATATTTTCTACCCGTTATTTATATAGCTTGACGAGATGTTAGTTATGAGAAAGGCGATGGGCGTGGTTGTACTGAGGTTTATACTGAAGAGAGGGTTCGAGATGTTATTAATAAAGTCCTCACTTATGTTAGGGGGATAGTTCGATTGTATAAAACCTATAGTATTAAATGGATTGGATAGACATCTTTCGGGAAGGTCCTTTTGGGAAGGTAGGAATACTATTAAGTTTAACCTTGTAAAAAGTTGAGGAATCATTACTTGTTGTTGATGATATGCTACGGCATGAACAAGGGATGTTAGTGGTCAATGGTACGTATGGTTACCGAGGATTGAGTGCGTATAGTAGTAGTTATCATTCTAACATTGGGATAAAACCGTATGAGGTATAGTTTGGGAAGAAAATATCGATCTCTAATTTGTTGGGTTGAGGTTAGAGAAGAAAGGCCTAAGGTAGATTGGCGCCAAAATTTGTTAATCCAATTGAAGTTTTAGAAAGGGTTGGTGATTTGGCTTATAGACTGACTTGGAGCAAATTGTAGAGTATTTGAAGTTTTAATGTGATATTGTAATGTATTTGGTGACCTAAGTTGTAATACTTTATTTATTTATATTTTTATTGGGATCGGAAAATTCGTGTTAGTGATAATTGCATAGTAGGCTTGGATCATTAAGTGGTAACATCATATTATTAATGGAATTAGAAATTAAATTTCTTTGGAAGGAGAATCACAACACTGAAGAGACTATTTGGAAATTGAAGTTGGATGTATACTTGTAACCGATGCGGGTTGATCAGTTAGGTAAGTGACAGTCAAATTCGGGACGAATTTTCTTTAAGGAGGAGTGAGTGTAACGACCTGACCCTAGGCACTCATTTTTAATATTTAATTATATGCTTTTAATATTCATGCTAGCTTTATGTGTTCAATTATGTCCTTTAAATTCTTAAATTTAGATAAAGTGGGTGAAAAGTAAATTTAGGATCTTATAAGAATTTATTGGTCATTAAATAAAGAAACTTGTGGAAATAATAAAAATGGAAAATTAATAAAATGATAAATAATGTGGGGAGGTTAAATGAGTAGGATAATTAATGGGATAAGATTTATTTTAATTTAAAAATGATTTGGGTGAAAGCCTTGCTATTTTTCCCATGGGGGGCCATTTTGTAGAACCCTTCCTCCCTTGCCAAGTGTCCATCTCCCACCTCCTCTCTTACTCCCTTCACCTTTTGGCCCCTACACACTCTTACTACCCTCCCTTCTCCCTCATTTTTCATTGATCAACCTAGAGAAAATGATGAAGCTCCATTGAAGCCTTGCCCAAGATTTGCTCCAAGACAAATCTTCATCCAAAATCCAATCTAAGAGCACCTTTGAAGTGGAATCACCTAGAGGAACTCATCAAGTTGAAAAGATTAAGCATTTCCTTCTAAAATCCAAGTAAGTTGTTATGACTTCTCTTCTCATGAATGCTCATGAATATTTCTTGTGGTTCTTGTTCTTATGTTGGTGATTTCTTGCTTGGGAAACCTATTGGGAGTTGAATGTGTTGATTTAGAACCTTGTTGGGTTTGTAGAAATATTGTGAGTTATGGAAGTTGAATGGATCTAGGTTTAAAACTTGATTTCATGGAGTTAAAGGAGTAGATTAAAGTTACCCCAAGTTGGAAATGCCCTTTAGGTTCATAACTTAGGATGCATTTGGTTGGAATCTTGGGATTTTAGAGCCATTGTTGTTATTCTGCTTGCTTGTACCAGTGCGGGCCGAGGACGAGTCGTCCCTTGGACGAAGGAAATCGTGACCTAAGGGGGACGCCGGGGTTCGGTGGGGGTAAATTGGGGACGAGTCGTGCCACGGGGACGAGTCGTCCCACGGCGATTTTCTCACCTCAACTTTATAGCTATTCAAACCTAATCAAACTCGAACCATAATGAAATCCTTTTAACCTAGATTAAAGTAGAATACTTTGGCTTCACAATGACATTCTAAGTGATCAAGATGGAATAGTGGAAGTACTTTAAATGTTGCTAGGAAAACGTTAGCTAACCTAGTTTGGTAACTAGACAATTATGATTCCAACTTGGTAGATTCAACTTAGACCCTTAAAGAGGCTAAGTATTATTGTATAATGACCTTGTAGGATGGATTGATGATATTTTCTTGCCTTACATTGAGTTCATATACATTGATTATATTATGCATTGTGTGTGATCAAATGCTGCACTCTGATTATTGGTTGAACATGAGTATATTTTACCATGTTGATATATTGTTATCCCTTTTTGTGGAATTTATTCATGTATCTATTATGTGCTTGATAATGTTGAATACTTGATATAGTATTGCTATCTTCATGATATGCTGTTGTAGTATGTATCCCTACTTTGGATCATACAATGTTTGGTTAAGCAAGTATGTTATTACTGTGCTTAGTTATGTAAATCCAGCTGGTATTGATTTAATTGTTTGTTGGGCAATGCTATGGATTTATAATGGCACCGAGCCGAGTTCATTATAATTCATACATTGCCGAGTTTGTCCCCCTTGTGTGGGATTTGTGGGCTAGCATCTCCTTTTGAGGTAGATGGTCTAGTTTTCACCGGGGATACGACTGTGTGTCAGGAGTCCCAGTCTGTTATTGTTCATGGTTCCGGAACCGCTTCATCGACTGTTGCTGCTGCTCGGATGTGTATATCCTTTTGGAGATGAAACCTTGGCTCAGTATCCTTCTAAGTGTTACTTTATCGTACTTATGTGTTGTGATATATTCATGCTGAGCTGGTCGTTGTCTCCAACCGGTATGGGACGGTTGGCGGCAGGGAGCCTCTCGGGTTATATGAATATGTCTTTTGATGTGTTGCCATGCTACGTGTTGCATCTTGTATGGCATCTTGCTGCATCCATAATAGCTTGCTGAGATTTATTCTCACCCCTCTCCCTTTACTGTTTTAGATCCCGAGACAGGAGGACCGCCCAAGTAAGGACGGAGAGGAGTTTGGAGTAATCTTTTGGGGTATTGTCAGGGTATGTTTAGGGTGACGTCTAAATTGTATTTTGGTAATTCCATTCTTGGAGTTTGTAATTATAAACCTTAAACTCTACGTCATAACCTTAAATCTTTTGTAACTAAACAGTTAACTATTTTCAAAGTTAGTTATCTCCTCCTCCGATGTGGAGTAGAGTGGAGTTCTTTTGAAATGTTATGTTATTCATGTTCATGTTTGAAAGTCAAAGTAAAGTTTTAAAAGTTTAGTGTTTTGGGTTAGTTTGGGGACGCACCAACTCGGGACACGTGTAGGTTCCGGGTCGGGGTCCTCACATATGCTGTGTCAATTCCATGTCAGTTCAGCATGTGATTGTTCTTGCAAATATGTCCTATCGTTGTGCTCCGTTTCATTGATACGTATTTCGATTGTTCTGTCATATTTGAGAAATTTCTTTCCTATTTAAATTGTTAATGAAGTATATCGATTTTAATGATAGCATGCTATATGTGTTTTGGGTCGAAATGAGATTCAATATTTGTCATATGAATAGTTTCAATGTGCTAATTTATGTGACGGTTGCAGTGGGTTATTGATTGAGTATTGATTGTGTTGGTTCGGCTACGAGAGTGAGCGCCAACGATTGAGAATGTGATCGTTATTGTTCGACCACTGCCCCCGAATATAATTAGTACACTGGACTGTGAAATATGATTGATTGAGATTTGATTTATGAAAATGAGTCTTATTGGCATGTCCATATTCTTAATAATATGGACATTGTTAATTGATAATTGTGTTTCATTGAACTCTGTGATACTGCATATCCCCTCTCTGCTGAGCATTTTCCAAGATCACCCCTCTCCAGTTTGATTTTGCAGTTGTGACAGTTGATCGAGGATCGAGAAATAAAGATTGGATCGGAGCAGATTAAGAATATTTGAGTTTGTTAGATAATATTATTTTGTAGAATTTTGGAGATGTTAATTGTAATAATTGATATTTATGAATTGTAAGTAATTGTGAAAACTCGGGTTGTTAAGTTGGTATCAGAGCATTAGGATTAGATCTTGAAAGGGAATTAGGATTATGATACCGGAATACTTTCAGATGCTAGAATGGTATTGAGATTTTGAGGACTTTAGAAAGATTAGATTTTTCTTGAAGTCAATGAGTTATCTTTTGCTACGTAGGATTTGTGCAATGGAAGCCCTAATGGAATGAAGAGAGGAAGTTTAAGATAGAATTTGAGGAAAAATTCCTTTTAAGGGGGAAAGAATGTAATATCTCGAAAATTTAAGTATTTTATTTTGGAACTTAGTTATATTTTTGGATATTTAAATGGGCCAGTTAAAAATATTGAGTTAATGAGTATGGGTTATTGTTTACGTTTATTTGAGACGGAGGAAGTATTATTTTTGATTTGTAATTAATTTGGGTCAAAATAGATTCTAAATGAAAGTGGGCCATTTAGGTGAAATACGTTGGAGAATAAATAAATGGGCTTGACCCATTTTGGGAAAATGCATTGATCGGGTATTGAGGTTTGATTCGAAAGCAATTATTTTGGTGATCCGGTCTAAGGGTTTTGAAGTAAGAGAGACAATGCAGTGTCGATTCCATGTCAGTTCAGCATGTGATTGTTCTTGCAAATATTTCCTATCGTTGTGCACCGTTTCATTGATACGTATTTCGATTGTTCGGTCTTATTTGAGAAATTTCTTTCCTATTTAAATTGTTAATGAAGTATATCGATTTTAATGATAGCATGCTATCTGTGTTTTGGGTCGAAATGAGATTCAATATTTGTCATATGAATAGTTTCATTGTGCTAATTTATGTGACGGTTGCAGTGGGTTATTGATTGAGTATTGATTGTGTTGTTTCGGCTACGAGAGTGAGCGCCAATAAATGAGAATGTAATCGTTATTGTTAGACCACTACCCCCGAACATAATTAGTACACATGACTGTGAAATATGATTGATTGAGATTTGGTTTAAGAAAATGAGTCTTATTGGCATGTCCATATTCTTAATATCATGGACATTGTTAATTGATAATTGTGTTTCATTGAACTATGTGATACTGCATATCCCCTCTCTGCTGATCATTCCCCAAGCTCACCCCTCTCCAGTTTGATTTTGCAGTTGTGACAGTTGATCGAGGATCGAGAAATAAAGATTGGATTGGACCAGCTTAAGAATATTTGAGGTTGTTAGATAATATTATTTTTTGTAGAATTTTGGAGATTTTAATTGTAATAATTGATATTTATGAATTGTGAGTAATTGTGAAAACTCGGGTCGTTAAGTTGGTATCAGAGCATTGGGATTAGATCTTGAAAGGGAATTAGGATTATGATACCGGAATACTTCCGGGTGCTAGAATGATATTGAGATTTTGAGGACTTTAGAAAGATTAGGTTTTTCTTGAAGTCAATGAGTTACCTTTTGCTACGTAGGATTTGTGCAACGGAAGCCCTAATGGAATGAGGAGAAGAAGTTTAAGATAGAATTCGGGGACGAAATCCATTTAAGGGGTAAAGAATGTAATATCTCGAAAATTTAAGTATTTTATTTTGGAACTTAGTTATATTTTTGGAAATTTAAATGGGCCAGATAAAAATATTGAGTTAATGAGTATGGGTTATTATTTACGTTTATTTGAGACGGAGGAAGTATTAGTTTTGATTTGTAATTAATTAGGGTCAAAATTTATTCTAAATGGAAGAGGGCCATTTAGATGAAATATGTTGGAGAAGAAATAAATGGGCTTGACCCATTTTGGAAAAATGCATTTACCGTAAGAAAATAATTAGAGTATAAGTAGTATAAGTATATTTTTCCTAACCCTAAACCTAAACAATTAAAAAGTTCCTACTACTGCTGATAAATTGAGAAGAATGGCTGCAGCAAATAATGAAGAGGCGGTGCTGACAGTTAAATTTGGGGTGGTGGCGCCAGCCACAATATGATCTGGTAAATTTGATCGGGTATTGAGGTTTGATTCGAAGGCAATTATTCTGGTGATCCGGTCTAAGGGTTTTGAGGTAAGAGAGACTATGCAGTGTATATTCCATGTCAGTTTAGCATGTGATTGTTCTTGCAAATATGTCCTATCGTTGTGCTCCGTTTCATTGATACGTATTTCGATTGTTCGGTCATATTTGAGAAATTTCTTTCCTATTTAATTTGTTAATGAAGTATATCGATTTTAATGATAGCATGCTATATGTGTTTTGGGTCGAAATGAGATTCAATATTTGTCATATGAATATTTTCAATGTGCTAATTTATGTGACGGTTGCAGTGGGTTATTGATTGTGTTGGTTCGGCTCCGAGAGTGAGCGCCAACGATTGAGAATGTGATCGTTATTGTTAGACCACTGCCCCCGAACATAATTAGTACACTGGAATGTGAAATATGATTGATTGAGATTTGGTTTATGAAAATGAGTCTTATTGGCATGTCCATATTCTTAATAATATGGACATTGTTAATTGATAATTGTGTTTCATTGAACTCTGTGATACTGCATATCCCCTCTCTGCTGAGCATTTTCCAAGCTCACCCCTCTCCAGTTTGATTTTGCAGTTGTGACAGTTGATCGAGGATCGAGAAATAATGATTGGATCGGAGCAGCTTAAGAATATTTGAGGTTGTTAGATAATATTATTTTGTAGAATTTTGGAGATGTTAATTGTAATAATTGATATTTATGAATTGTAAGTAATTGTGAAAACTCGGGTCATTAAGTTGGTATCAGAGCATTGGGATTAGATCTTGAAAGGTAATTAGGATTATGATACAGGAATACTTTCGGGTGCTAGAATGATATTGAGATTTTGAGGACTTTAGAAAGATTAGGTTTTTCTTGAAGTCAATGAGTTATCTTTTGCTAAGTAGGATTTGTGCAACGGAAGCCCTAATGGAATGAATAGAGGAAGTTTAAGATAGAATTTGAGGACGAATTCCTTTTAAGGGGGAAAGAATGTAATATCTCGAAAATTTAAGTATTTTATTTTGGAACTTAGTTATATTTTTGGATATTTAAATGGGCCAGTTAAAAATATTGAGTTAATGAGTATGGGTTATTGTTTACGTTTATTTGAGACGGAGGAAGTATTATTTTTGATTTGTAATTAATTTGGGTCAAAATATATTCTAAATGAAAGTGGGCCATTTAGGTGAAATACGTTGGAGAAGAAATAAATGGGCTTTACCCATTTTGGGAAAATGCATTTACCGTAAGAAAGTAATTAGAGTAGAAGTAGTATAAGTATATTTTTCCTAATCCTAAACCTAAACAATTAAAAAGTTCCTACTACTGCTGATAAATTGAGAAGAATGGCTACAACAAATAATGAAGAGGCAGTGTCGACAGTGAAATTTGGGGTGGTGGCTCCAGCCACAATATGATCTGGTAAATTTGATCGGGTATTGAGGTTTGATTCGAAAGCAATTATTTTGGTGATCCGGTCTAAGGGTTTTGAAGTAAGAGAGACTATGCAGTGTCGATTCCATGTCAGTTCAGGATGTGATTGTTCTTGCAAATATGTCCTATCGTTGTGCTCCGTTTCATTGATACATATTTCGATTGTTCGGTCATATTTGAGAAATTTCTTTACTGTTTAAATTGTTAATGAAGTATATCGATTTTAATGATAGCGTGCTATATGTGTTTTGGGTCGAAATGAGATTCAATATTTGTCATATGAATAGTTTCAATTTGCTAATTTATGTGACGGTTGCAGTGGGTTATTGATTGAGTATTGATTGTGTTGGTTCGGCTCCGAGAGTGAGCGCCAACGATTGAGAATGTGATCGTTATTGTTAGACCACTGCCCCCGAACATAATTAGTACACTGGAATGTGAAATATGATTGATTGAGATTTGGTTTATGAAAATGAGTTATATTGGCATGTCCATATTCTTAATAATATGGACATTGTTAATTGATAATTGTGTTTCATTGAACTCTGTGATACTGCATATCCCCTCTCTGCTGAGCATTTTCCAAGCTCACCCCTCTCCAGTTTGATTTTGCAGTTGTGACAGTTGATCGAGGATCGAGAAATAAAGATTGGATCGGAGCAGCTTAAGAATATTTGAGGTTGTTAGATAATATTATTTTGTAGAATTTTGGATATGTTAATTGTAATAATTGATATTTATGAATTGTAAGTAATTGTGAAAACTCGGGTCGTTAAGTTGGTATCAGAGCATTGGGATTAGATCTTGAAAGGGAATTAGGATTATGATACCGGAATACTTTCGGGTGCTAGAATGATATTGAGATTTTGAGGACTTTAGAAAGATTAGGTTTTTCTTGAAGTCAATGAGTTATCTTTTGCTACGTAGGATTTGTGCAACGGAAGCCCTAATGGAATGAAGAGAGGAAGTTTAAGATAGAATTCGAGGACGAATTCCTTTTAAGGGGGAAAGAATGTAATATCTCGAAAATTTAAGTATTTTATTTTGGAACATAGTTATATTTTTGGATATTTAAATGGGCCAGTTAAAAATATTGAGTTAATGAGTATGGGTTATTGTTTATGTTTATTTGAGACGGAGGAAGTATTATTTTTGATTTGTAATTAATTTGGGTCAAAATATATTCTAAATGAAAGTGGGCCATTTTGGTGAAATACGTTGGAGAAGAAATAAATGGGCTTTACCCATTTTGGGAAAATGCATTTACCGTAAGAAAGTAATTAGAGTAGAAGTAGTATAAGTATATTTTTCCTAATCCTAAACCTAAACAATTAAAAAGTTCCTACTACTGCTGATAAATTGAGAAGAATGGCTACAGCAAATAATGAAGAGGCGGTGTCGACAGTGAAATTTGGGGTGGTGGCTCCAGCCACAATATGATCTGGTAAATTTGATCGGGTATTGAGGTTTGATTTGAAAGCAATTATTTTGGTGATCCGGTCTAAGGGTTTTGATGTAAGAGAGACTATGCAGTGTCGATTCCATGTCAGTTCAGCATGTGATTGTTCTTGCAAATATGTCCTATCGTTGTGCTCCGTTTCATTGATACGTATTTCGATTGTTCGGTCATATTTGTGAAATTTATTTCCTATTTAAATTGTTAATGAAGTATATCGATTTTAATGATAGCATGTTGAATGAACGCTCGCCGAAAAATGAGAGTCGCCACGCCATTTTAAAGGAAACATTGAAAACCTTTTTGATATAGAAAAATGGGTTCGGGGGTCAAGTTACGTGTTGGGAAGAACCGAGAGTTCACCCAACACGCCTCGTCCGTAGACGAGTCTTTCAATGTTCAACATCCAATTTATTCAAACGTGTGTGCAATTGTGTGTGTGACAAAATATGTATTAAAATGCAAATCAATGCTTTGTTTTATTGCTCAACAGGGGGAAATACAACTTGTAAGCCATTGACTCTGGGAGGCTACTTCCCACTTTACATCGAGGACTGAATACGGATTACAACTGAAAGTAGTTTCTGCAGAGGGCACATTATGTCGCGTGACACAGAACCTGAGGGTTCAATTGTGTCGCGTGACACAACGATGTACTTTGCAGAGAATTTACAAATTTCAACCATAATCAATTAGAGAACAATTTAAATCCCAACACAATACCAATTCAACTCAGAAACAATGAATTCACAATGGATTGACCAAGGGGATGTGGATATAGGGAGATCCACACTCCCTTGGCCAATAAACAACAAATCCCACAAAATCACATTATGAATATCAATGATACCAAACCAAACACATTAAACAGATAGATGGCAGTTGGGACTTGATAATTGGAGGCGGATGGAGCCTAATTATCAATTCCGGGGAACAATTTGCAATGAAACAAATAAACTGTAAATGAAAGATAAAGGTGAGGGAAGAGATTCGTTACCCTCTTAGTCCACGCTCCTTCAACCACGTTAGGTAGAAGGATCTTCAAATCGGCTTCCGGGAACAAACTCAACAATCAAATTGAAGTTATTGTTAAACTTCAAGTATCTGTGCGTGTATGTTGAACGGACAAGGCTCTGGAAACAGGGGAAGGAGAAGACCACCGGTTTTGGGGTAGAGAGCAGATAACGGCAAGGAGATTGAGGTTGGAGTTAGATCGGCATTGTTGAGATGGTGGTAAATGGCTTGGGATCTATAGACAGGGAAGGAGGTGATCGGTTTTGGAGGGAATTGAGAGAGAGGGTGATGGATGTGGTTGGCGGAGTGGTAGTGGTGATTACTCCGGCTGGTTTAGAGACTATTGAGGTGAGAAGGAGGCGATGGCCATGGCTGGGAGGGAAGGATCTCCGTTGAAGAAGTGGTTGAGGGGAAATTGGGAGAGATTGGATCGGGGAAGAAGGTAATTGGGAAGAGGAAGGTCACCGGTTGAGGGAGGATTGATGTTGGGTTTGTTTTCCGGTGAGGAAGAGGCTAGGTTGAGGGGAAGGAGACCATTGAGGGAGCATCCATGGCAATTGCGTTTAGAGAGAGAGAGGAGAGAGAGAGGGCCTTCCGGATAGAGAGAGATAGAGAGAGTTTGGAGAGAGAAGCTGAGAATTGTTGTGTGTGTTCTGTGTGTTGTTCCTTTTCAAAATGAACGCATTTGGTATTTAAACAGTGATTGGGAAATGGGTTTTATTTGGTCGCATGACTTCTCGCTTCGCTTTTCCATGCCTCAAGTTGTCGCACGACTGGGCACACCCGTAACTGTTTCTGGCACCAAAACCTGCTTCTGGAACATTTCGAGTTAATTCCTTAAAAGTCCAAAGCAGTTAATTCCCTGTAGGTCCTTTTGTCCGGGAAAAATACTAAAAAACACTTCCTTCGCGAGAAACTTATAAAACATTTTCGGAAGTCTCGGAACGAACCGAGAATTTACCAAAACGCCCCTCAATGCAATTTTATTACATTAAAATGCATCTAAAAGGGTCGCAAATTGGATTGGCATACTTACAGAGCCCCTCCGCAACGTCACTTTTGGAAGAAGTGAGGTTGTCGATAAAATAAGACCCAATCCCAATTAGCAGCAAGGGATAAGGCAGAGGGCTAAACGGTGATCTGGGGAAATCGAATGGTTGGACCTTTGGAGAAAGGATTCCTACATATCCCTTTAAAGGGAATCAAGCCAAATCGTAGTTCGGAAACAACACTGAAAGGGTAGAGATGTGTCTTCATACCTTTGCTATGCTTACCTGTGGCTGTCAGAGGGTTGGTGTTTCTGCGGGTTGAGAGTAGCGGCCGGAGGGTCTCATGCTACTGCCGTTGGTGCCAAGTTGTAGCTGCCGGAGGGTCTCATGCTGTAACTGGGGTCACGAGTAGCTACCGGAGGGTCTCATGCTACCGCTGGTGTTGCAAAGTTGTAGCTGCCGGAGGGTCTCATGCTGCAACGGGGGTCGCGAGTAGCTGTTGGAGGGTCTCATGCTATCGCTGGTGGTGCAAGGTTGTAGCTGCCGAAGGGTCTCATGTTGCAACGGGGGTCGCGAGTAGCAGCCGGAGGGTCTCATGCTACCGTTGGTGGTGCCAAGTTGTAGCTGTCGGAGGGTCTCATGCTGCAACGGGTCCTTGTGGATGCCGGAGGGTCTCATACCACTAGGTATTGGTGCTGAGTAGCTGCCAGGGGACTCACGCTACTGCTGCTTCTGCTGGGGATAAGTGTAGCTGCCGGGGGACTCACGCTGTTTGTTTCTGTTGGTGAATGTTGGACGGTCTTTGTTGATGGTTTGACTTTTGTGTCCTAAGCTTTGCTTGGTAGGCTGGGGACTCTTCTTGCTAGGGAGCGGGTTCTTGTTTGTGCTTTGGTGAAGGGGTCGCTGATATGGTAGGACGGGAACTTTGCTTGCTAGGGAGCAGGTTCCGGGTGGTGCTTTGGGGCCACTGATCTGGGAACTTTTCTTGCTAGGGAGCAGGTTTCGGGTGCTACTTTGGGGTCATTGATCTGGGAACTTTGCTTGCTAGGGAGCAGGTTCCTCTGGTGCTTTGGGACCACTGATCTGGGAACTTTGCTTGCTAGGGAGCAGGTTCCGGGTGCTACTTTGGGATCACTGATCTGGGAACTTTGCTTCCTAGGGAGCCAGGTTCCTCTGGTTCTTTGAAACCACTTGATCTGGGGACTTTGCTTGCTAGGGGGCCAGGTTCCTCTGGTGCTTTGGGACCACTTGATCTTGTTGTGCACTGCTGGGGAGACTAAAATAGGTACGGTTCTTTGTCTCGATTTTTCTTGAGGGCCAGTCTTCAAGGGTTGATGGGGCTCAGTTGATCATTGTACCTGCAGGGGGTATGTAGCTGCCGGAGGGTCTTAGGATGTAACTGCTTGTTGGGAGGTTGTTCACAAGTCGGTCTTTGTAAAATAGGCTTTGGAGTCGTTAAGACTGGTGAGCATTATTGTCTGGATTCTGGGGCAGCTGGGGCTCTTTTCTTTGACAAGCACTGCTTGGAGACTGGGCCTGACGAAGATAATAAAGGCGGGGTCTGCCACCTGCAGGGTTTGGAATCCCTGTCCAAGATTGTGATTCGAGGGGCAGTCCTCACGATCACAATACGATCACCTGATTATTGTACTCTGCGGGGGGAGACACAACACTCTAGGCACTCTGCACTTTATTTGACTTTTTGCTTATGCATTATTAATCTTTGGTTGTACAAGTCCATCTCAGCTGGGGATGGAAGGCAAGTGAGATTTTTGCACGACTTGGTGAGCAGATGTGTATGTATCAGTTGCTCTATCGTGTATGGGACGAAAGTGTTTATAATGAGGTGGACCCTCTCCCACGAGGCAGGGAAATGATATGGTGCAGCTAGGCAAGTCGGGGACACTCCCGGGAGTACTGGCTGCAGCAGGTCCGTTGCTAGTGAGGACAGAGTGTATCGCGCGTGTGAGATAGCAAGCAGCAGAGGGGGGCAGAGAGCAATCCCAGCTTGGCGAAGCCCCAGTTGACAGTGCAAAGCGAACCTGGAGGGAAATCTGGTAAGAAGAGCATGAGGGATACCTTAACCAAAGCCCCAGCTTGAGGAAATTCTATGTAGCTTCCTCGCAGACAGAGTCATCTTGTGGCCAAAGAGGCAATTCATCATTTCAAACCGCAGTCAATCAGTCGCTGGACAAGACTCAGAAGTGCTTACGCGCAGGGGCACATCCTTCGAGGGTGGGAAATGAATCCCGATTTTGTGTATGATACTCTCGCTTTTGGATTTGACTCTTTTGGGAGAGTATAAGCATCACAAGGTGTGGAGAGGTGTATGGAAGCCCCTGCTGACCGACGCAGTGTTTGGCTCTATCTTCCTATGATGTAGAAAGAGAAGACTTGTCGAGACACTTGAAAACTTGTCTTATTCGTGATGATCACAAGGCTGCTTAAAACCCTTTATTGATGTTCAGGTTAGTCAACCGTCAAAGCTGATATGAACAAATATTTTTATCAATCCTGAGGAGAAAGCCCCCTGATATCGAGAATAAAACTCGGAAAGATGAACAGTGTATGGGCATGGTCCTTGAGGAGACCGGATCTTCTGAGATCTGTTTGTGATTTCGATCGGACCAGTTATGGTTGCCTACGTTCCCCTCCATAGGAGGAGCTCAGGTCGCCGTTGTTCGGACTTATCCCGAATGAAAAGAATGAACGTTGGAATTCGAGGATCTGAGGACCTTTGAGGATTTTGAGAATTGAAAGAGCATGTCCTCTTGGAGTGTCGATGGGAGACACGGATGTGAAACCCCAGTGGGACATCCACGACAAGTGTTTGTGGAGGGGGAATGAAATATGCTCACATGCAACGTCGAAAGAACTGATGGAATTTGCACAATCTTCGCTTGACGGTCCTTTGAGCCGGGAGAGATTTGGCTCCGCTTTAAGCAATAATCTGTTTTAGATCTCGACGATATTGGAATGAAACTGCTATCCGGTAGGAACTACGACTGGGTCTCGGGGTTTCGATCGGCCCTCGGGTGATTCGGGATATCATGACCTCTTAAAACGAGAGGTCGGCTGGGCTTTTTGCTGGCTGTACCACTAAACATGAGAGGTTGGCTTTTTAGGGATGTGTTTGGGATTTCTAAGGGAAGGATATCTTGTGATTGCATCTTTGCTGCCTCTAAGAATGAGAGGCCGATCTTTTGGCTTTTGGTCAAGGTCAAAGGTATTTGTAATGGGCATATCCTCTAAAATCGAGAGGACGGCTTGGGATTGGTTAGAGGTAATGGTGAGGAACATCCATGCTGTCTCTTTATTCACTCTGAGACTCCTTTTGAGTAACAACCGAATCCTTTGACTTTTGCTTTTTGAGAGGATCGTTGGGGACTAAGCTCTCTTTCTTTTCTCTCTTTTTTTTATTCTTCTTTTTTTTGTATTTTTTTTGTCTCTCTCTCTCTTTTTTCAATTTTGTCTTTGAGAGGAGCATTTCAGCTAGTCCCCAGGATGGATCATTGCTTTCCGTCGTTCTTGAGCTTGGAGACGGTCGATCTTTCTTTGCATCACGAAAGCCTCAAGGATAGTCCCTCTTCTTCTGACGATGGCTAAACGGGTTTAAAATATGCCGATCTTGAAATGAAGGGGTATTGTTTAGTGAGGGTGAGGTATGGCTTTCCTATGGGTGAAAGGTTTCAACCGCAGTCCCTACCGGATGATCCGAACGAGATCGAGCCTTCATTTTCTTGCTTAAGCTTACTCTGAGAAAGATCCGTGCAAATTCATCGAACAACGAGATGGGGAGGACGAAGGAAGATATGTGAGCACAGGAGCCGCGAGGTGGGGAGTTGATAAGCCCCACTCTGGGAAGGATATCAGTCGATTTTCTCACTCCGATCAAATTAAACATTAGCCATTTCAAAGCATTAGTCGGTGAGCAGCACAAGTGATCATTTGGAATAAGACCATTTCAATCGAGTGTAACGTAGGTGTGCAAGTAATGTCTCGAGTCTAGCAAGAAGAGAAACAAAGATTTTATTACTGCAAAGCAAAAATTGGTCCAACTTGGACTCGACAGACTCATGTCCGACAGTGGACATTCTAGACCCTACGAGGACTGATCGACTGCATCAACTTCGGATGGGAGGAAGAGCATTGTTGCCATCGGTGGGATGAGGACCCTTCTCGATCTCTTTGACATTCACAAGTCATCCTCCATAGCTTTAACAATCTGAGCAAGCACCCGGGCCTCCTGCTTGTGAGGAAAAATAGCTTCAAGGGTAGCCCGCAACTTTCCAATGGACACACCATTTGCACTATGCTGACCCATGGGCTATGTACCTCCAGACTGGTGGGCCATAATTTTCTCTGCACCGAGCATTTTGGATTCCGAATCATATGGACGATCACTCGGGCACTTGAATTGCTTCCGCCTCGGGAATGTGGACCAATGAGCACTGGGAACGAGAGCACACACCCAACTTGCCTTAGCCTTGCAGAGGTGAAGAGGTAAGAGCGTGTATAAGGCGGAGGATAGAGAATCTTGAGGAGGTACGGGAGAGGGAAGAATACGGAAGGAGATGGACTCATGCAACACTTATTAATATTCAAGTAGAAATCGGTGGCTTTTAAGTCCTAGGAACGGTTAGGAAAGGCTAACCCTTTATTTCACACAATCTAGACCTCGGGGGAACCTATGGACACATCATTCAAAAATACACCAAATGTGTTGAGTCAAAATTAATAATAGGCGATAATACCTAAACAAAACCAAAGCATTTATGGGACGAACGAGCAGCCCCAATTTCTGGAGAAATTTGGGCAGCATAACGGGTATTCCTGAAGAATTTCAAGGAAAAATCCGGCATGGCCTCTCGTTGGTGCACGTTGACAAAGTGACATGATCTCTCGTTAGAACATGCTGTGGGAACGACATGTCCTCTCGTGAAACCATGTTGCGATGGCAACATGCCCACACATGCTAGGTTTTGGGGTAGGTACGAAAGTCCATTAGAAATTTTGAAACAACTCATTTTAGGGTATTTTTGAAAATGTCATGTCAAAACCAACCGTTTTGGGTGAGGTTTAAATGTGTGGCGCCACCTATAACGTGCTAGGGGAATGGGTTTGACATTAGGCGCTCAAGCGTAGGCGAATTTCATGGCCGTCCGCGATGCCGTCAATCGCACCCGTGGGTTCTAGATCTACGTGAAGTAGTGTGCGGATGACTATGTTCCTTTATTTGAGAAAAATGATTTTTTTTTTATTATTTTTAATTTTTTTTTATATTTTTTATTTGAAAAGGGGGAAAGAAAAGGAAAACAACTCACACACACCCCCACAGAGCACAATAATCAAGGATCAATAATCTGATCATGGGGGACTGCCCCACAATCACAGCTGAACTGGAAACCAAAACCTGTAGAGTGACCACCTTCTGTCGCGGGGCACAGGATAACCAAGGCACTCTCTGTCGCGTGACAGAAGGAGTCACATATCCAGAACCCCTGAACAAAGACCAAATCAGCCCCAGCCTCTCCAAGCACAATGCAATGACGCAGCCCCAGCACTAGCACAATCTCAACAGGAAGCAAGAAAGGGGGGAGGTGTAACGATGCTGCCATTTTTCCGAAAGATTGGTATTTTTTCTTTTCTTTGAAAATCAATCGAAAAAAAACACGGAGTCGCCACGCCATTTTTATTTTAAGGGCCAAAACTTTGAAAAATGCCCGAGATTAGAGATTTGGGTTCGGAGGTCACGTTACATACCGGGAAGAACGTTAGTGTTCACCCGGAATGCCTCGTAAAACGAGTCTTCCAAGCTTAAAAATCATTTGTGTGTGTGTGTGTGTGTTCCTTTGGCCAAAATAAGTTGAAACTGAGAAAAATAAAAATTGGGAACTCTTTGTAAGACATTAAACAAGCCCCATGATTTTTGGTATGATTTTTGGGTTGAGTTTTGGTACTCAAAAGATATTTTGAAGTTGAAAACCAATTCTGCCAGAATGAAAAAGGCAGTGGACACTTGATTTTAAAATGGATTTAAGAGCTTTAAAACTTCAAAATATGAGAAAAGTCCGAGAATGAAAGTTGTTCATAACACCTCAAATAAGGTTTTTGCAAAAGAACTTTCCTATTTGGAGATGATTTGGTGGACGAAAATCTTCTGGAAACCTCAGATATGAAATCTGGATTTCCAGAGACTGAGGAACTGACCTTTAAAATAAAATTTGAAAAAGGGAGTTTTTCTCACGTAAAAAATAAAGTAAAAATATTTCTGGAAAGCTCTGGATGTTGGCTACAAAAAGTGTTTTGTAGTCAACACCAAATTCCAAGTTTCTGTATATCCGAAAAATTAGACCATGGACAAAGGTCTTAGAGAAAGGCTACTGGACAGCAACTTTCTCTTGAAGAAAAACATGATTTTAAAGGGGGTTTGGCATCCATGCTTGTCCCCATCTCCTTAGGCTTTGATTAGTAGTCACTAGACATTTTAGTGGTGATCTACTATATCAAGCCATCCTTAGGGTACATAGGACTTAAGCATTTCATTTGCTTGGGAAGGGGAGATTTAGCTTTGAAACAAAGATTTTTGTTGTATGAAAATGATTTTTGAAAACTCTTTTGAGTAAGAAATATTTGGAAAAAACACTTTTAAGTGAGTAAGAAATGATTTAGACCTTTTAAATGGTCATCCATGGAAATTTATTCCAAGGTGACTACATTTTTAGGTCTAGCAAAGATGAATAAGTTGGTGAACAAACTACATCTTCAAAGTTTGAGATGCATGCATGGATGAGAGAATTTTAGGGTAACGAGAAGGAGGTTATACCTATCTTCTTTGTATTTTGTGTTTGAATGGATTCAAGGCTTGAAAGTGTTTAGGTTTTGAATGTGTTTAGGGTTTGTGATTAGAGTTGGTCAAAGAGAAAACAAGTAGATAACACTTAAGTCCTCTATGTTTTCTCTCTAATCCTCCTCCTAAGGGGTGGTTTAAGCTTGGGCTTGTGTATGCATGAGAGTGATTTGAGAATATTTGGAGAGAGTGGGATTTGGGAAAGATTCAAGAGAAAATGGTGGCAATTCAAGGGAATTCCCACTGTTTTCTCCCTATTTTTCATCAAGGTGTAGTTATAAAATGTGTTCTTCTCCCCCTTTTCTGAGACTGAAGGGCTCAATTTATAGGCCTCTGAAAATGCCCTTTTCATCCGCGCGGACAAGAGTAGAAGCGTGCACTGTTCATTAATTGCAGCTGCAGGCTTTTGACACAAGGAATATTTTCAAAATATTCAAACTAGCTGCTATTTTTCAGCTTGCCAATTCGGGTTTTTTCAATTTCTTTTCTTTTTTAAGATTCTTTTCTTGGTTTAACCTTAAATGGCAATCCCTAATCTACCCTTACTTTGTTAGAAAGGTTAGGAATTGTTAGAAATGTTAGGAATGTTAAGACTTTCGTTAATTTTCTAACGAAAATGCTAACAACTCAAATTGGAGCATTTACAGTAGCCCCTCGGCGATGGCGCTTTCGAAGGAAGCGGGGTCGTCGATAAGAGTAAGGCTCCATATTTGACAAGGGGTGACCAAAGTGGTCGAGTGGCTGAACCTAGCGATAGGCTACCTACGTATCCCGAATGGGAATCAAGACGGCCGTAGTTCGGGTCTTTGACCCTGGAGTGACTGTTTTAGGATGTCAACCTGGCGAGCGAGTTCTGCAGTCGGTTGCTGAAAGAAACTCTGCTTGGGATAAGAGATGACCATTTTAGTCTGATTGCTAAAGTTGTATATCCGCTCTGCTGGGGATAGGAATGACCGTTTCGGTATGATGGCTGAACCTAATGATAGGCTACCTACATATCCTTAAGAGGAATCAAGCCGTCGTAGTTCGGGTCTTTGACCCTGGAATGACTATTTTGAGGCGTCAACCTGGTAATGATGGCATTTTAGGTGCCTCAGACCTTAAAGATGATGGCATTTTAGGTGCCTCAGACCTTTGGTGATGATGGCATTTTAGGTGCCTCAAACCTTAATGATGATGGCGTTTTAGGTGCCTCGGACCTTGATGATGATGGCTTTTTAGGTGCCTCGGACCTTGATGATGGCGTTTTAGGTGCCTCGAACCTTGATGATGATGGCTTTTTAGGTGCCTCAGACCTTGATGATGATGGCTTTTTTAGGTGCCTCGGACCTTGATTTGAAATGTTTTCCCTTAATGGTTTGGGATGGATAGTCCTTCGGTGGACTTCGTCTGCTGCCGAAGGAGAGGGTGACCATTTTGGTCGGGTGGCTGGACCTATGGTAGGCTACCTACGTATCCTTAAGATGAATCAAGCCAATCGTAGTTCGAAACGCTGCTGGGGGTTTCGTTGGAGAAAAATTGGGCTTACGTTTTACGGCCGTCGATAATAATGAGGAAAGAAACGGGATTCCGTTGTCTTTGCTGGGGATTTTGTTAGCTTTTGCTGGGGAAATTGGACTTACGTTTTACTGCCAGTTGATGATTTTGATGAAAGAAACGGGATTCCGTTACCTTTCTCGGAGAAATCGGACTTACGTTTTACTGCCGTTGATGATTTTGATAAAAGAAACGGGATTCTGTTATCTTTCTCGGAGAAATCGGACTTACGTTTGACTACCGTTGATGATTTTGATGAAAGAAATGGGATTCGGTTATCTTTCTCGGAGAAATCGGACTTACGTTTGACTGTCGTTGATGATTTTGATGAAAGAAACGGGATTCCGTTATCTTTCTCGGAGAAATCGGACTTACGTTTGACTGTCGTTGATGATTTTGATGAAAGAAACGGGATTCCGTTATCTTTCTCGGAGAAATCGGACTTACGTTTGACTGTCGTTGATGATTTTGATGAAAGAAACGGGATTCCGTTATCTTTCTCGGAGAAATCGGACTTACGTTTGACTACCGTTGATGATTTTGATGAAAGAAACGGGATTTCGTTATCTTTCTCGGAGAAATCGGACTTACGTTTGACTGCCGTTGATGATTTTGATGAAAGAAACGGGATTCCGTTATCTTTCTCGGAGAAATCGGACTTACGTTTGACTGCCGTTAAGCTCTTTTGAAGAGGTGGTTAACTTTGGTTAACTCTGTTAAGTTGAGGACTAAACTGCAGAGTCCTGAAATTTTAAAGGGCAAAATAGTCATTTTGCCACTTCAATTTGGTCCGCGCGGATCAGAACGCGACCTGGACTGGTTTTTTAAAAGGGCGCCGCCCTTCTTCTTCCTCACAGTCTATTTTTTCAATTTTACGAGAGAGAGAGAGGATTTTCGCCATTTTCGGCCCAAAAGCTTCGAATTCTTTCGATTTCTTCGATTTTTCAAGCAATGGAACACAGGGGAGTTGCCATTCAAGGCCAAGGACGTGGCCCGGTAGCGGAGAGGCGCTTGGAGCTTGTTCGAATGAGGAGGCATTACACACTTTCGCAATCGATTGCGGAGGAGCCATACCCCGATGCGTGGCAACATTGGGCCTTTGATCCGAGTCTCCGCACGGTATACTTCGAATCTCTTCATTTCCTTTGTCGATTTTTGCTTGAAAGTGATTATTGTGATTTTTTTTTTAATATCCGAAAATTGATGTTCTTGGGCTTGAAATTTGATTTTGATGCTTTGCATGTTGTAATGAGTATATGGGTAACTCAAATGTGCACTTTGTTTGGAAAAAAGAATGGGCATTTTGCCATATTTAAATATGAGATGAAAATTTGCCCGAATTCGGGACAGACTTTTTGTTGCATGTAGAATTCTTGCAATGTGATGTGAATGATATGAATGCATTTTTTTGTGAGAATGTGATTTTCTGTGAAAATGGGATGGATTTTTCGTTCCCTTGATTGGATGAATGAATTGTAGAGAATTGCTTATGCATGCTATTTCATGAAAAATGGGACGGAGTTTTTACTTCCGTTGTGTAAGTGCTCCAATTTGAGTTGTTAGCATTTTCGTTAGAAAATTAACGAAAGTCTTAACATTCCTAACATTTCTAACAATTCCTAACCTTTATAAAAAAGTAAGGGTAGATTAGGGATTGCCATTTAAGGTTAAACCAAGAAAAGAATCTCAAAAAGAAAAGAAATTGTAAAAATCCGAATTTGGCAAGCTGAAAAACAGCACCAGTTTGAATATTTTGAATAATATTCCTTGTGTCCAAAGCCTGCAGCTGCAATTAATGAACAGTGCACGCTGAGGAAATGATCCGCGCGGACATAAAAGGCATTTTCAGAGGCCTATAAATTGAGCCCTTCAGTCTCAGAAAAAAAAAAAAGAAGAACACATTTTATAACTGCACCTTGGCGAAAAATAGGGAGAAAACAGTGGAAATTCCCTTGAATTGCCACCATTTTCTCTTGAATCTTTCCCAAATCCCACTCACTCAAAACATTCTCAAATCACTCTCATACATACACAAGCCCAAGCTTAAATCACCCCTTAGGAGGAGGATTAGAGAGAAAACATAGAGGACTTAAGTGTTATCTACTTGTTTTCTCTTTGACCAACTCTAATCACAAACCCTAAACACATTCAAACCCTAAACACTTTCAAGCCTTGAATCCATTCAAACACAAAACACAAAGAAGATAGGTATAACCTCCTTCTCCTTACCCTAAAATTCTCTCATCCATGCATGCATCTCAAACTTTGAAGATGTAGTTTGTTCACCAACTTGTTCATCTTTGCTAGACCTAAAAATGTAGTCACCTTGGAATAAATTTCCATGGATGACCATTTAAAAGGTCTAAATCATTTCTTACTCACTTAAAAGTGTTTTTCCAAATATTTCTTATTCAAAAGAGTTTTCAAAAACCATTTTCACAACAAAAATCTTGATTTCAAAGCTAAATCTCCCCTTTCCAAGCAAATGAAGTGCTTAGTCCTAATGTACCCTAAGGATGGCTTGATATAGTAGATCACCACTAAAATGTCTAGTGACTACTAATCAAAGCCTAAGTAAATGGGGACAAGCATGGATGCCAAACCCCTTTTAAAATCATGTTTTTCTTCAAGAGAAAGTTGCTGTCCAGTAGCCTTTCTCTAAGACCTCTGTCCATGGTCTAATTTTTTGGACATACAGAAACTTGGAATTTGGTGTTGACTACAAAACACTTTTTTTGTAGCCAATATCCAGAGCTTTCCAGACATATTTTTATTTTATTTTTTACGTGAGTATAACTCCCTTTTTCAAATAATCTTTTAAAGGTCAGTTCATCAGTCTCTGGAAATCCAGATTTCATATCTGAGATTTACAGAAGGTTTTGGTCCACCAAATCAAATCGAAATTGGAAATTTCTTCTATAGAAGTCTTATTTAAGGTGTTTTGAACAACTTTCATTCTCGGACTTTCCCCATATTTTGAAGTTTTAAAGCCCTTAAACCCATTTTAAAATCAAGTGTCCACTGCCTTTTTCATTCTGGCCGAATGGGTTCTCAACTTCAAAAAATCTTTTGAGTACCAAAACTCAACCCAAAAATCATACCAAAAATCATGGGACTTGTTTGATGTCTTATAAAGAATTCCCAATTTTTAGTTTTCTCAGTTTCAACTTATTTTGGCCAAAGGAACACACACACACACACACACACACACAAATGGTTTTTAAGCTAGGAAGACTCGTTTTACGAGGCATTCCGGGTGAACACTAACGTTCTTCCCGGCGTGTAACGTGACCTCCGAACCCAAATCTCTAATCTCGGACATTTTTCAAAGTTTTGGCCCTTAAAATAAAAATGGCGAGGCGACTCCGTGTTTTTTCGATTGATTTTCAAAGAAAAGAAAAATATCAATCTTTCGGAAAAATGGCAACATCGTTACAGTGGCGACTCCGCTGGGAAAAAAACAAGTTTTATCTTTTCAAAAAAAAAAGAAAGAAAAACTTTTTGAGGGTCAAGCTTCCGTCCCGGCATTTGAAACCGTTTGTTGTGTGTGTGTTGGTTTTTTACATTTTCGTGTTGTTTTGGTCGCCTCGGAAAAAGTCAAAATTTTGACTATCGGACCCGTTGACTTGAATTTTGAATTATGTGTTTATGTGCTTATGTGTGTGCATTTACTTTCAAAAAAAAAAAATATTTTCAAAAAAAAAAATTTCAAAAAAAAAAAATCATTTTGTGCATGCATCATACTTTTTAAGACACATGCGAAAATTTCTATTTTACTCAGAAAAAGAAGATAGACTGCTTGCACACTACGCGCACGTGGCCTTACACTGAACACTACGTCCCTAACCCGGGGAAATCCCTGTAGCGGCCCGTTTGGTCTTATTACGCCTCTCGGTGCAAGCACGGGACTACCCAAACATCCCATGGAGCCTCGTGTCGACCATGCACTTGTCCGTGACACACTTTGTCCGAGACCCGGTTGGTTTTTAGTCTGGTCTGTGTCATGCCCTATCTGTGTATAGACCTTTCCTTTCAAGCCTTAGTCGGCATACCAAGCCAATATCTTTTGGGACCCTAATCAGTCGAAGTCCTGTCGGTTTTTCGTCGAGGGCTTTGACCAAATATTGACTGGCGCCTTGACTTTGACTCTGACTGGCCCAAATTATACACTGACTCCCAGCATGACACATAGTCATCAAGGATTAACGATTATTCCATGCCTAATTACGGCCTAATTGACGACAAGTCAAGATCGATTGTGGACATTTATCAGTCCGAATCATGCCGACTTTTTGTCGAGCCCTCGGACATGATCTTGACTTTGACGTCAGCTTTGTCCGTAATTTACATCGAATGCTTGTTAAAACTCGATTACCCGCCAGACTTTTAGGATCGTTTTTCTTTCGGTCGGTGGGACCCGCTTGCCCTATAGGACCCTCGCCCGGGGGCTGTCCACCCTGGGAAGTCGAAATACAGGTGGAATACGAGGGGCTTATAGACGTAGTGATGGGGCCCACTGATCCAGGATCCAGGGTAGTTTGTGAAAAAGAAGAGCAATCTTTTCCAACCGATTAGGTTAATAAAACATGTTTTAAGTAAACAAGAACAAATAACCGCATGTTGCATGAGCCCAAAGCCCAAACACCTACCCTCCTTCAATCCCCAGACATCTGAACCCTCGTGCCTTTTGCCCCGCAGCTCCTCACAAAGCTTGGTTTCGGGCGCCGGATCACCGTTTGATCAGTTGGGAAGAGTCAAGCGCATCGTCAGCTTCACCGTTTATTCCGACTCTAGGTTTCAGAATATCTGCATCAGCCGGTAATGATGGGGACAATGTCACTCCGCCTCCCGGGACCCCTCAGACAGAACAACAGTGGAATCAGTTAGCAGAACAGATGAGATTACGATAGGAAGCACAGCTGAATAGCCTTATGGAGGCTATTAAAAGCCCTGGTTTGGCCGCCAGCCTCAATCCCGATGGCACCTTCACCGTGGAAGAAGAAGGGGATGCCAATCCCACTCTCAGTCGCCCTGATTACTCCAGGATGCCACCACCCACCTCCTATGGTACCACTACCAGAACCCATGCTCCTCGATCTTCGGGTCAGCCAACTCCCCAGCTTCAGACTACTGGATCCATGCAACCTGATGGGACAAATCAGTTCGCAGTTCCCCAGTGGGGACAAAGCCAGTACGGAATGTCTTCTCATGGTTGGGGATACCTCGGAATGCCACAGCAAATTGGGATCCCGCCTCAGTTTGGAACCGATCAGTCCGGACCCTCACAGCAACAGTTTGGAATGCCGCCATAGTCCGGTTCGGGGCCACAATCAGGAGCCCCTCCTCAGAATGATACTAGCTCAGTTGCTCCTCACACAGCTTTCACAAATCCATTTCTCACTCAGGGTTCAATGGGTTACCAAACCTCCATCCCGGTTTCATCAGAATCACCAGGACCGCAGTACCCCCTGGTTATACACCATTGCCCCAGACAGCCATGCAATTCAATAATCAGGGACAGCAGCCCGCACCTAAGCCTACCTATGGGTCTCACTCCGGAAATCCAAGCTACCCAGCTACATCAGGACTGCCTCCTCCCACTTTGCCAGTTGAAAATCAACAGCAAGCCGCAAGGTTCTATCCCTTTGCCCAGGCTCCTACTCATGCTCCCCCGGGCAATTCGGGCCAAGGACAGGTTTTCACCTACGTCCCCGGATCGGCCGTTCCCTCCACCAGTCTGCCGCCAGTGGTAGCTCCTCACTCTAGCTCAGTCACTGGATTGAACGCCATGGTTCCGCCTGTAAGTGCTCCAATTTGAGCTTGTTAGAATTTTCGTTAGAAAATTAACGAAAGTTATAACATTTCTAACAATTCCTAACTATCCTAACTTTTCTAACAAAGTGAGGGTAAAATGGGCATTGTTATTTAAGGTTAAACCTCAAAAAGAATCTCAAAAAGTAAAACAAAAGAAGAAAACCAAAAATGGCAATGGCTGGAACATAATCTGGCTGTTTAATTTGAATTTTGAAAAGATTATTCCTTGTGTCCAAAGCCTGAAGCTGCATTTAATGAACAGTGCACGCTGAGGTTCCTGTCCGCGCGGATGACTTTGCATTTTCAGGAGGGCTATAAATTGAGCCCTCCAGTCACAAAAATAGAGGAAGAACACATTTTGCACCGAACCTCTGGCGAAATATAGAGAGAAAACAGTGAGAATTCACTTGAATTGTCACCATTTTCTCTCCAATCTTTCCCAACTCATACTCATCCACTCACTCTCATATTAAAGCCCTAAACACTCATACACTCAAGCCAAACACTCAAGAACACAAGGAAGATTGGTAAACCCTCCTCTTCCTAACCCTAAATCTCATCCATGCATGCATCTTCAAACTACAAAATGTAGTTCTTTCATCTTCTTGCTCTAGATCTAAGAAGATCACCATGGAAGACCATCTCCATGGATGATCTTCTACAAAGATCAAAATTATTTTTAAGCTTTCTTACTTTCTTGCAAAGAAAACTCATTTTCAAAACCCTAAAAACCATTTTCAAGCATAAAATCTTGATTTCAAAGGATAAAATTCCCCTTCCCAAGCAAATGAAATGCTTAGTCCTAATGTACCCCAAGGATGGTTTGGTATAGTTGATTCACCACTAAAATGTCTAGTGATCACTAACCAAAACCTAGGGAAATGGGGACAAGCATGGATGCAAAACCCCCTTAAAATCATATTTTCTTTCTTGAGAAGTTGCTGTCCAGTAGCAATTTTCTCAGACCTCAGTCCATGGTCTTAATTTTTGGACACAGATGAACTTGGAATTTGGTGTTGACTACAAAATACTTTTTGTAGCCAACATCCAGAGCTTTCCAGACATATTTTTACCTTATTTTTTGGGTGAGTAAAACTCCTCTTTTCAAATTTTCTTTCAGAGGCTAGTTCATCAGCTTCTGAGAATCCAGATCTCATATCTGAGGTTTCCAGAAGGTTTTGACCCCTCAAATCTTCTCCAAAATGGAAAATTCCTTCGCACAAACTTTATTTAAGGTGTCTAGAACAACTTTCATTCTCTGAGTTTATCCAGATTATGAAGTTTTAAGACCCTTGGATCCCTTTTAAAATCAAAGGTCCACTGCCTTTTTCATTCTGGCAGAAATGGCTCTCAACTTCAAAAGGTCTTTTGAGTACCAAATCTCAATCCAAAAATCTTCCAAAAAATCATGGGATCAGTTTAAAGTCTTAAAAAGATATCCCAATTTTTACTTTTCTGAGTTTCAACTTATTTTGGCCAAAACACACACACACGCACATACACAAATGATTTTCAGCTTGGAAGACTCGTTTTACGAGGCGCGTCGGGTGCACACTAACGTCCTTCCCGACGCGTAACATGACCTCCGAACCTAAATCTCTGATCTCGGGCTTTTTTCAAAGTTTTGGCCTTCAAAATTAAAATGGCGTGGCGACTCCGTTTTTCCGGTTTTATTTGGTTTTTCAAAGAAACGCAAAAATCGAATTTTCCCGCGAATGGCAACATCATCACAGTGGCGACTCCGCTGGGGACTAAGCTTTTTAATAAAAAAATGGTATTCGGTATATTGGTGGAAACCACTAAATTTCCCGTTATCGCCTCCTAACACGAGTCGGGGATAAATTGTGGTCTAACAATCCCACGTACCGGTATCACCGTTTTCAAAAAAAAAAGCTTTTGAGGGTCAAGCTTCCGTCCCGGCTTTGAAAATCATTTTTGTGTGTGTGTTGATTTTTGCACAGTTTTCATGTTGTTTTGGCCGCCTCGGAGAAAGTCAAAATTTTATTTGTCGGAATAATGTCCCTAGCGTCGGAATTTTCGTGCTTATGTGCTCATTAAAATTTTCAAAAAAAAATTCAAAAAAAAAAGGGATTTTCAAAAAAAAAAAGAAGAAAATTTCCAAAAAAAAATCATGCATCATATTTTTAAGACACATAAAAAATTTCTATTTTACTCAGAAAAGAATATAGGCTTGCACACTACGCGCACGTGACCGTACACTGCACACTACGTCCTTAACCGGGGAAATCCTTGTCGCGGTCCGTTTGGTCTTATTACGCCTCTCGGATGAGCACGGGACTACCCAAACATCCCATGGAGCCTCGTGTCGACCATGCACTTGTCCGTGACACACTTTGTCAGAGACCCGGTTGGTTTTTAGTGCAGTGCATGTGTCATGCCACTGTCCGTGTATAGACCTTTCCTTTCAAGCCTTTGTCGGCATACAGGCTCAATATCTTCGGGTCCCTAATCGGTCGAAGTGCGGTTTTCCGCCGCGAGACTTTGACCAAGATATTGATCGGCGCCTTGACTTCGGCTCGGCGGCACAAATTATACAACGACTCCCGGCATTGACTTGAGTCATCAAGGATTAATGACTATTCCATGCCTAATTACGGCTTAGCGACGACAAGTCAAGATCAATCGTGGACGCTTATCGGTCAAATCATGCCGACTTTTTGTCGAGCCCTCGGACATGATCTTGACTTTCGACGTCGGCTTTGTCCGTAATTTACATCGAATGCTCGTTAAGACTCGATTACGCCGGACTTTTAGGATCGTTTTTCTTTCGGTCGGTGGGACCCGCTTGCCCTATAGGACCCTCGCCGGGGCATCCGCTACAGGAGGTCGAAATACGGGTGGAATACGAGGGGCTTATAGACGTAGTGACGGGGCCCGGCGATCCGGGAATCGAGTAGTTTGCGAAAAAGAAGAGCAATCTTTTCCAACCGATTAGGTTAATAAAACATGTTTTAAGTAAACGTGAACAAATAGCTGCATGTTGCATGAGCCTAAAGCCCAAACACCTACCCTCCTTCCATTCCCGAGACATACGAACCTTCATGTCCTTTCCCATGACTCCGCACAAAGCTTGGTTTCGGGCACCGGGTCACCGTTTGATCGGTTGGGAAGAGTCAGCGCGTCGTCGGCTTCGCCGTTTGTTGACTCCGGGTTTGAGAATGTACGCATCGGTAGGTAATGATGGGGATAACGTCACTCCGCCTCCGGGACCCCTCGAGACGAGCAACGGTGGAATCGGTTAGCGAACGAGATGAGGTTACGACGGGAAGCACGGCTAAACGGCCTTATGGAGGCTATTAAGAGTCACGGTCGGCCGCCGGCCTCAATCCAGGATGGCACCTTCACCGTGGAAGAAGACGAGGATGCCAACCCCACTCTCGGTCGCCACGATTACACCGGGATGCCGCCACCCACCTCCTATGGTGCCATTACGAGAACCCATGCTCCTCGATTTTCGGGTCGGCGGCTCCCGACCACGAGACCGCGGATCCATGCGGCCCGACGGCCTGAATCGGTGGGGGCAAAATCGGTACGGAATGTCTTCTCATGGTTGGGGCTATCTCGGAATGCCACGGCTAATCGGGATCCCGCCTCGGTTCGGAACCGATCAATCCGGACCTTCACGGCAACGGCCGCGGTTCGGAATGCCGCCACGGCAGTTACGGGCCGCGATCGAGCCCTCACCGAGGTACTAGTTGGCTCCTCACACAAATCCATTCCTCGCTCGGACTTCATGGGTTGCAAGCCTCCATCCCGGTGTCATCCGAATCACCGGGACTACGGTACCCCTCGGGTTACACACCTTCACCACGAGCGGCCATGCAATTCAACAATCGGGACGGCGGCCCGCACTCGAAGCCTACTTACGGGCCCCACTCTGGAAATCCAAGTTATCCGGCCACATCGGGGCTGCCCCACCTACTTTGCCGGTTGAAAATCAACGGCAAGCCGCGAGGTTCTACCCTTTTGCTCGAGCTCCTACTCATGCTCCCGGGGTAACTCGGCCCGGGACGGGTTTTCACCTACGTCCGGATCGGCCATTCCCTCCACCGGTCGCCTCCGGTGGTAGCTCCTCTCTCTAGCTCGGCCGCTAGCTTGAATGCCATGGTTCCGCCACAAGACCCTCATCGGCTGGTTCATGGAACAACACAAGGAAATGAAAGCGCGAGATCGGCGGGCGGCGCAGAAGTACGCCTTAGGCCTACGGACCGGACTCCATTGTTCCTCTGCCCCACAAATTCGTGATGCCAAATCTGGATCTCTTTGATGGGACCGCATGTCCGAAAACCCATTTGGACACGTATACCTTGGCGATGAAAGCGAAAGGATGTACCAATCGGCGGTTGGTGACTATTTGATCTATCCTTGAAGTCCGGTGCCTTAAAATGGTTCTTAGTTTGAAACACGAAGCCGGGGCTACATGGGACAGATTACCAATGCCTTCACGAGAAAAATATAAGGCCAACTTGGAATGGGAAACAAATAGGGTTGACCTACAAACAACGGTGCGGCGTCTGATGAGAATGTTGGGGACTTCTACAAGCGGTGGAATGCGAAACTTCGGTGAAATGGCCATCCCTCCTTCCGAAGAGGAACAAGCTGGACATCTTCCGGTCATGCTTGAAACCACATCGAGAGCCTCCTCGGTCACTTCCCATACTCGAGACTTACGGGCCATGGTTAACTCTGCGGCTAAGTTTGAAAAGGCCTACAATCGACAGCTGCTTGCACACTCTACGAGATATCGGGCTCCTCCTGCAAACCTTTGCCCCTGCTCACGCCAAAGGCAAAGAGACGATTAACTATGCGGGACGGGAATGTAATAACACGACTCCTTTTGCTCCCGAAAGCCAGTAGAGCCCGGACCGCGGGTCATAAATCTCGAAAACTTTGGAATGCCACCTGAATGACATCTTTAGGGGGCTGGTGAAAGAAGGCTTCTTTGCGGCCTTTGGAGAATTTCCAACCCGGAAATCCGAATGCTCCGTGGATACTACAAAGTATTGTGCCTTTCATCAAGCTCACGGACATCGGCGACAATTTGCTTTACTCTGAAAAAGGCAATTCGGGGGCTAATAGAGCAAGGAAAGTTGGAAGGCCCCAGGGGCCCAACACGATCAAAAATCCGCTGCCACGGAACCATAATCGAGTGAATATGATTGAATGCGGAGAATCTTCACACGCCCGGGAAGATGCTTGATGAAGGTCCCCAAATACCCGTGGCGATCTCGTCGAGGATCCACAGATTCGGATTCCCCTCGGCCTCGAGGATATCGAGCGAATCAACCCATCTTGGTCTCATGTCGGAGACTCCTTGCAAGAATACGAGGCCCGCTATTTCTCGGGTGAAGGGAAAACCGATCTGAAGAAGCTGGGGGTACATTCCGCTCGAGAACATGAAAGAACTATTTATACAAGATGGTTAGAACAGTCAAGAAAGATTGAGCAAGAAAGTTTCCGGCAAGCACCGTCTTGGGGCTTATCGGCAAAGAGGCCGAAGAGCATGCGGAGCTAGTACACTTACTGCAAAGTGGCTTTGGGAAAGCCCGAATATGATCCGAGAACGGCGAAGAATCGGAAGAGGAGGATTCCTTCTATATCCTACACAGTGTCAAATACGTGCCACCCCTCTCCTCTTCCCCCGCAATTTACGGGAGGAGAAGGCGAGTCACAATTGCCACTTCCGGGAATGGGAACATATGACAACTTTTGCGGTTGCACGCACCCATATTCCCCCAGCGGGTTTGATCGACGTTCCCTCTCGGCGAAATCCCGGTAGTATGGGAAGAAGATTCCGATGACGGCGATGATGATGATGATGACGAGTGAAGAGTCAGCGAGGCCCCGGATCAGGAAACAATGCGGAACGATCATGAGCCCATGGGAGCTAGGCCTGATGGTTGGTTATCGGCAAGCAACGATGAAGGACCGCCGGGAAATGCGGATCGGATACCAATGGAGGCAGGACCCTACGAGGTGTCACTTGTAAGATGCATTTGTGGCCAATGCCGGATACTCCGAGAGGATGAGGGACGGCAAAGCCCGCGCCCGGATCCGTACATATCCGAAATCCTAGAACACAACGTTCCTTATAAGAACTGAATGGTGAATGGAGAGGGTTTATTGAAGCCTGGTCGAAAATGGAGGGTTTCGGCCACCGGAAGATGAAGAATTCGTAAACGTTATCGGATCTTTTTCTTCTTTCCCACGAACGGATGGCGTAACAACCGTAAGGGTCACGGCGGGCCGCTCGGCGCGGCGAATGCACTGCAATCAGCGAAAAGGGTTATCGATGCGAACGTCTCCCGGTGGCCTTCATACCTATGAGTCCACATGACGCCTTTCTAATTGCTACGGGGCCCGACAATGGACCCGGGTGCTCCTTATTTGGACACGAGATCTATCGAGCCGCTACCTCAAGCTCAGAAGGAACGTTGCCTATCCTTCACTGTGGCTGCCCTACACTGCAAGGCGAAAGAAAAAGGATATACGATGAGATGGAGGTGATAGCCACAACTACGTGGGCCATCAAGGGATGAAATCGAAAAGCCGCCGAGTCAGGACAATAGCAACTCTTGTTGCATGATAACAATGAGCAAGGCCGGCCATGAGAATGAATCGGAGGACGCCCTAGCTCGTGGGCCATCCAAGGGGCAACAACACAACCCCAAACCCAAGCACGTGACTTGGGAAGCGGTTATAAGGGCCGCCCGGGAAGAAGCCGGTGCGGCTCGGCCCCTCGCTGTCACTAGACTCCGTCGAGACCCAATGGCCAATAGCGAAAAGGGCTCCCCATTGACCTAGCGGCATTGAAGAAATCCGGTCAAGAGACGGCGATGAGGAAGTTAATCTGTTGACCCGATGCAGGCGAGATCTTCCAAGGAAATCCCAAGGCGAGATAAGAAGGCCACGAGACCAAGCACCGAAAAGAAGATCGCCGCCCCTATGCTAAGGCAGTGAAACTCCGGACCCGAAAAAGAGGATCCGTGCTCACCGGTTGAAGCAAACACGAGGCCAACATTTCCCTCTGGTCTCTACTCACTTCGTCTTATCCCCATGGTGAAAATTTGGAAGAAAGCACAGCTCGCACTCTCGTGCCTATTGATGCTACTCCCGATGATGTGAGTACGGTGATTGGAAACATCCACTACGGGAACATAATCACTTTCACGAGATCTCGACCTCCCTCAATTTGGGGCGATCATAATGAGCCTCTCTTCATCATGATCCAGTTTGGATGAACGACGCCTCCCTCGGGTCTGGTTGATAATGGGTCCGGAATGAACATTCTTCCGGCCAAAGATCATGAGCTTGCTTGATATCAAGACTACGAGACTTGAAGCCTTCTTCTCTCTCACGGTCAAAGCTTACGACTCAACATCCCGGCAGTCCTCGGAGTTGCTACTTTAGACCTCTGGTTTGGACGAGAAATTGATACTTGTGGAATTCCGGGTTATCGACATCCCGATTACTTTCAATGCCTGTTTGGGAAGACCTTGGCTCCATCAAGTCGAAAGGGTCGCCTCAAGCCTCCACCGGTGTGTGAAATTCGTCTCGAATGGGGATCGACGACCATTTACGGGGATTTAGTCACTTTAGAGGGCACGAGATACGGGCGGAATACCTATGCGGAAATCAAACATGACGAGGAAGGTCACATGCTAACGGGCTTCACGGTCGAGCCTCCCGAGGCCCAAGTGTGCAACATAGATCGACGGTCACTCGGGATAAAATCCCACCGGTCTTGAAAATGATGAGAAAAATGAGCTATCTACTGGCCTCGGTGCAGGGAAGCGCCAACAAGGAACTTTCAAACTCATCGAAGTGAAAGGACGAGAATACTCGCCACGGCACAGGATATGAGGCCTCCCGGTGGACACTTTGCAAAAGGAAAGAGATTTGAAGGCTGCCACGGGGAAAGGTCGGTCGACAATCCCTAAATCTCTCCCCTTCGAGTCCTAATTTGGTGACTACTTTGTAAAGGGTCCCACACAACCGGGAAACATCACGAGCCCACTCCTACGGCGGGATGGCTAAAGCTACGAGGATAGCCTCAACAAGTTCGGAGGAACCAAGGCTAACCCGGTCAGTAGAATGTTCTGGACCTACCCAAGATACACAGGGCTACCACTTGCCATGAAAAGTGAGTATACCTTCGGGCGTGCGACACAGTGGAACAGGTTCGAGAAGCTCACAACCACTATTCCTCTTTTGCCCGGGGAAGATCCGAAACACGAATTCGGGCGCGGTGCCAAAAGCTAAGGCCACGGAATTTCCCTCGAGATGATTGGGATGGTGCAGTTATGCGGCAATTGTTCGAAAGAAAAAGTCAGTGCCGGACCTGATTGATCTCGGCTCGGTCAAGAGATGATAGCGGCAATTGAGAAAGGAAAACAAAAACGGCCACGGTTCAGAGTCATGAGGCCACCAATAGCGATGCCGCTAAAGGGTGGGAAACTCTCTCGGGCCCGTCCGCGACCAAGGAGGAAATGATCACCAAGCTTGGATTGGTCCCCGTCCCTTTGTGTCAATCTAGGACAAGTCCTCCCAGGTCTCTCTGTTAAGATCGAGTCTCTAGGGTCGTCAGATGGCCTTACGCTGAAGACTACGAGTACGCAGCAAGCTTTGTATTCCCTTTTCGTTTTCAATGAAATGACGAACCTTTACGAGTATCCCTTGATTGCCACTTTAACTAATGATGAATTAAAAAAAAAACACTTAATAATAATTCATTAGATAAAGAAGAGACACATTAAACAAAAAAAAATCAAACAACAAAAAAAAATCTTTAAGCGAGGTTGTCAGGAAGAGGAAAATCGAGCCCCAGGCCGAAGAGATTTTGACGAGTGTGAATTTAGGAGCTGCGGAAGAGCCTAAAGAGACGCGGATTGGTGATTTCTTCGAAGGAATCGGAAAGGATGCTCTGCAAAGTCCTACAAAATCCTCAACTCAAAGAAAGTTGCCCTCTTCATCAAAGAAAACATCATGTGCGAGATACGGGTTGCAGTAGAAATCATCTCGAGATAATGGATCCCACTTCGAAGGGAATGTGAAAAAGCTGGCAGCGGAATTCCGAATAACCCGTCACAAGTCATCTCCTACGGGCCCCAAACCAACGGAGCCGTCGAAGCGGCAAACAAGACTCTGGAAAATATCATCAGGAAAATGGGCTGTCGGGCGAGAGATTGGCGAGAAGTTACACTTGGCACTCTGGGGCTCTGAGAACATCGATCGGAACGGCAAGGCGGGAAACACCTTTTGCCCTCACATACGGAATGGAAGCCGTACTCCCAATCGAGTGGAAATACCCTCGCTCAGGTATCTTCTGGAAAGCCGGATCAACGAGGTCGAATGGCTCAGTCGCCATGATGAATTGGCCCTACTAGACGAACGCCGATTGAAGGCCATGGAACACATCCGGGCCTACCAAGGAAGAATGGCGAGCCTTCGACAAGAAAGTAAAGCATCGGGAGATCCGAGAAGGTGATCTCGTTCTAAAAGAAAAGCCCCGGTCCGTATCAACCCTCTCGGCAAATGGGAGCTTTGTATGGGTCGGGCCATATGTCGTCGAGAAGATCTTCTCGGAGGAGCCATGCAACTTGAGACCTCGACGGGAATCCCTTTGTACACCCAGTGAATGGTGACAAGGCTGCGCGAGATACTACGCGTAAAAAAAAAAAAAAAAAAAAAAAAACAAAAAAAAAAAAAAAAAAAAAAAAAAAACAAAAAAAAACAAAAAAAAAAGAGTGCTAAAAGAGTAATACCCAACTAGGTTAGAAACCGAAAAGGGCGGCCTAGGTAAAAAACGGGGTTGCACCAAAAAAAAAAGACCAAAAAAAAAAACAAAAAAAAAAGAGTGCTAAAGAGTAATACCCAACTAGGTTAGAAACCCGAAAAGGGCGGCCTAGGTAAAAAACGAGGGTTGCACCAAAAAAAAAACAAAAAAAACAAAAAAGAGTTCACCGGGTTGAACTACGAAGACTGAGCTCCTCAAAATGAGGAACGTAGGCGGCGGAAACGGTTCGGTCTAAAGCACAAATAAAAGCCATACTTTGGCATCAATACAATTGATCGAGACCATGAAAGCGTCTCGAAAAACTCTAAAGCAATTCAAATATTCATTACAAGTTAAAAGCTCTTTGATGAGTCTAAGCCCGATTCATTCCTACAGCGGCAACTGCTAAAAGAAAACTAAGATACATAATCAAACTAATGTGTACGCCATGACAAGAAAAGGGATACTCGGAAAACCTCGAGTCACTCCAAGCCACTCGTCTTGGCCTCTCCCTTCTTCTTCCCCCTCAGAGTCTTTCTCTTACGACAGGAAAAATGTCGGTGTTCCTCCTACCAAGCTACTGGTATAGGAGCAGGGGTCTATCAAACCGGCCTCCGTCGGGGCCTTAGTAGCCACTAGCGTCATCCCTCATCTCCTGTAACCTAGGCGGTAGCATAGGAGCCCTCCTCTCTGTCTCTTGACGTAAGCCTCATAATCGGTCCACGGCGTCTCCGCTCCTGTCATGAGGATTGGCCCTCGCCTCGGCCCTCCTCCTCTCGAAGCTTGATCGGGTCCTCCGCACCCACAATGGCCTCACGCCGTCTCAAAATAGCCACTGAGTCTCTCCCGGATGCCTCTCATACCAATCCGGGTACCAAGTGGTCGGGAACACCGGTCTCGGACGCTGAGAATGACCCGAGGAGGAAAGGCATCATACCTCCATGCTCGGGAAAGAAATGGAAACACCGAGGGATCATCCATGGAAACGAGGAGCCACCACCTGGTGGCTATATCATCAAAACCCTCCAAAGGAACTGCTCCAAGCCAAAGCTGTCTCGGGACCGAGCCGGAATGTAGAAAGCTGGGTGAGAAAGCCCGGAAGCATAACCACATGGGACCCGTCTGAAGCACTCTGCGAGTCTCCACCCGCCAATGAGGCACCAACCATCGATATCTTCGGTCTGGCGACCCGCCATCCAACGCTCACACGAGCCACGATCATCAAAATCTACATCAACACCTCTCTGGCAAAAGTCCAAGGCACGATCATATCGAGAGGTTTCCCGAAGAACCCCCAAACGCTCCATCGGCCACGGGGTCAAGAGGAACGGGCTGCCCGTGCATATACCGCCGTCCGGTAGCTAATCTGTCGAGAGCATGAAAAGTCTCCCCCGAGAATCAAAGGAACGACATCTACGCCGGGCGACGGTGAACGACAACATCCGGCGAGACCGATGGCGAGATCCCAAAGGAATAGACCATGAACAGGGTGCCAAACATACAAAGTGCAAAGGCATCCCAATAGGCATCATCCACCAAGCCTAGGCCCCTAAATCTGTCGGGAAGACCGGAAATATCGAAATGATCGGGACCGCGGATCATACCTTGCGCTTCCTCCGGGGAAAGATGAAGGAGGACGCACAATCTGTCAACAAAAGAAGCCCCTCCGGGCAAAGGAACCGCTATCTCTTCCACCTCAGGACCTCCAAGCAAGGCCCGAAATTCTTCCACAGTCGGAACAATCTCGTTGAAGGAAAGGCAAAAGACATGCCTTCTAGTATCCCAAAACGAAGAAGAAGCTCTTAAGAGGTCATAATCCGGAACCAATTCTTTGAGAGACCACAAGCATCGTATCTTGTACCTTTCTTCAAAGAATGATCTTCTCTCATGCATGATCTCCCTACACCACTCCTTGAACTTTTCAAAGAACAACATTTGCCTTTCTTTGGACAATTTTGGAGAATTTTTGGCCATTTCCATGTTTTTTCTTTCTTTCTCCCGAAAATGGTGTTGGAATTTGGAGGTTGAAGAGGATATTTGAATTTGAAATAAAGCAAGACCAGTGCGAACCAAAATTAAAGGACGGTGTCGAAGCGCCCCCTATCCGCGCGGATGAGTTTGCCAAAAAAAAAAAATGCAAGCGGTCAGGCTGCTACACCAAAAAGAGGAATATTCCGTCCAGGTTGCTCGAAACTTGTGCAAAAACCCTCCCAAACCGAGTCCATATACCAAACACCCTTGCAAAAAAAAAAACCAAGGCTCATGCAACACTGCATTCATATTGCATTGCATTCATAAATAAAATCCTAAATTATTACATTCCAAAAAAAAAAAAAAGAGAGTGTGCATAAAAAAAAACAAACAAACATAAATAAAATCCTAAATTATTACATCCAAAAAAAAATGTGCATAATCTGTACAAATCTAAATCTCAAAAAAAAAAATCAATCGGAGTCTCCGGCGCCGATGTCTCCCCCGGCCCCTCTTGCGACTCGGGCCCGCCTCCTCGGGAGCCACGAAAATCTCGGGCTCGGAATCGTCCTCGTCTCCCGGAGAGAGGCTCGTCGGGACCAACCGGCACGCTACGATAGGGCAAGCCGAGATCTGCGAAAAATCGTACCCGAAGGTGAAGGCGTCGGACTCACTGCACGTACGAAGACGACCCGCCATCTTGCCAAACGTGTCCCTGCCCGTGTGGATCCCGAGAATGACGTGATCCGAAGCGTGCACGCGCGGGGATCAAGGAGAGGAGACAAAGGAGTCTCGAAGAAGTCTACGAGCGAATAGGGGAAGCCTCCGTCGACGGGCGCCGGCCGTGGTCGCCTCGCTCTAGCTGAGGAGCCCATGGCGACCATCCTCTGATGAATCTCTTGGCCCGATCACTTGCTTCGTCGGCTTCTCGACGACCACCTCCAGCGCACAAAAGCAAAAGATTCAAAAAAAAAAAGTGATGCTAAAGATGATGAAACAAAGGAAAGAAATAGAAGGGGAAAAGGTGAAACCATACCTTCATACCGGACGAGGCCGGAAAGCTCGTGGAAGTCGCTCGGGGTGAGGGATCTGCACCCTCAATCGGACCCCATCTGGATATAGGAAAAATCCGTCCGAGGGTACCGCGGGATCCCAAGCCCCTCCCTATCCAAAACACGAGGCATCCTCGGCCTCCTCGAGACGAATGTCGCATACGGCTCAATCGCCACGAAGTCCGAGAAGTGCTTGGCTGCTCGGTAATCATCCCAGTCACGGACCGATCGCTCGGGTGCATCATATCGGCGGGAGGCTCCACCGGTGTCCTCAAAGGCGAGTTCACGCCATGCTTTGGCGCGTCACCCTCTCTCCCGAGATAATAGGCATCGCGAGTCGGACCCCTCAAAATCCTCCCATTGCCTTGTCCGGATCTCGGCGCCCTTGAGTGCGCTACCTCAAAGCGATCCCGGGGGAAGAATATCATCCCCTCATACTGTCTCGGCCTCCGTCAAAGGAAGGCAATCCGCGTACACGAGTCGTACGCCCCCTGGAGCTTATCTTCTCCCGGGCATGCTTGGACCAAGGCGCATGGCCGGATACGCCCGACGTACTTCCGCAGTGCCGCCACACCGTGACGTGGAAAAACTCCAACGCCCATACCTGCGAAAGGTAAAAATCCAATCAATCCGGTGCAAATAAAAGTGTGTGCTCAAAAGAAGAGAGGGAAAGCAAAAGAGAGCTTATACCTCCGGGGGCAAACTCGAAGCAATACAAAGAGCTCACGGCCTTTGTACCTATCGAAAGCAAAGTAAAGCTCTGCCCGGCCGGCCTCTCCCCGAGACATCTCGGCCATCTCCATGTCCTCCAAGGACCTCGGTAAGGCAAAGACCGCCGTCCTCGGCATGTCCAAAGAGCGTGCTCGAGAAAGCAAACCACAAGAAGGCCACGGCAATCGATCGGCGCCTATCCTCTCCTCCCGGCCTCATAGCTCGCTATGGTCTCCACGATCTTGCCGTAGACCACGGCATACTCCATCCCCATCCCTTTTTGGGAATAGGGGAAAATCCCGAGAAGAGCACACGAGATCGGCATGTTGTAGCCATCCCGCCACTCAATCTTTGCGTCCATTAAAGGACGGGCCCGTGATCGCGGCATAGTCGGAGGCGTAGCCGTAGCCTCGCCCCGGAAGAAGTGGAAGGTGTGGGTCGCGTCCCACCGGTCTTGCGCGAGCAAACATCAAGCCCTTGCTCTTAGGGAACTTGACCGGTCCCCTCAAGCACTCGACGAACTCCCGAGCCCCGTCTCGACAACAATCTGTCTTGGACTCGGCAAAGCCCCTCGGCCCGCATCCGGAAGCCGGTCCCACAAGTCAATCACGGACTCCACTGATCCTCGAGTCTTCATTTTGTTCAGCTGCTCCGTCACAAAACGGTTTCCGCCCTGTAAAAAAAAAAAAGAGAAAATGTCAAAAAGATTGCATTTGCATTTACATTAAAAAAAAAAAAAAAGAAATTTCGATGACATAACGGACATACAATGAGCATAGCCCCATTTTTCTCGCATGAAAGAAAACAATTTTCAGCAAGTCCCAATGCATTCATCAAAAAAAAAAAGATGCATTCCTACGGAAGTAAAAACTCCGTCCCATTTTCAACAAAAAAAAAAAATGCATACATGCATATCATCCATCTTACATGCAACGGGAGGAAAAATCCGTCCCACTTTTCAAAAAAAAAAATCCTAAACATACATACATCTCATATTGGCAAAATGCCCATTCTTTCCAAACAAAATGCATGCATTGCATCATCATTCATCAATATCAATATTCAATTTCAAAAAAAAAAAAAAATCACAATTCTTCGAATTTTCACATGTAATTTTCGAATTGAAAAAAAAAAAATGTGGCAAAAATGCCAATTCTTTTTCCCAAGCAAAGTGCACATTTTGGGTTACTCATATACTCATTACAACATGCAAAGCATCAAAATCAAAATTCAAAGCCAAGAATATCAATCATTCGAATTTTCAAAAAAAAAATTTTCAAACAAGAAATCAACAAAGGGATCAAAGGGTTTCAAAGTATACCGTTCGGAGATGCGGATCCGAAGCCCAATGTTGCCAAGCATCGGGGTAATGCTCCTCCTCAACCGATTGCGAAAGATTGTAATGCCTCCTCATCCGGACGAGCTCCAATCGCCTCTCCGCTACCGGGCCACGTCCTTGGCCTTGAAAAGCGCCTTCCCCGTGTTCCATTGCTCAAAAAATCGAAGAAATCGGAAGATTTTTGAAGCTTTTTGGCCAAAAATGGCGGATTTACAGAATTTTCTCTCTCTCTCTCGTAATTTTACAAAAACTGAATGGGGAAGAAGAAAAGGGCGTTGGCCCTAATTAATACCCTGGTTTTCAAACCCTATCCGCGCGGATAGGATTGCAAGGGTCAAAATGACCCTTTTGCCCCTTAAAATTCCGGGACTGCGCAATTCGGTCCCCAACTTGACAAAGTTAACAAAGTTAACCAAAGTCGGCCCCTTGTCAAGAAAATCTTCCCCGGCGGTCAAACGTAAGACCGAGTGCCACGAGAAAGATAACGAGATCCCGTATCTTTCATCAAAATCTCCCGGCGATCAAACGTAAGACCGAGTGCCCCGAGAAAGACAACGAGATCCCGTATCTTTCATCAAAAGTACCCCCGGCAGTCAAACGTAAGACCGAGTGCCCGAGAAAGATAACGAGATCCCGTATCTTTCATCAAAATCTACCCCGGCGGTCAAACGTAAGACCGAGTGCTCGAGAAAGATAACGAGATCCCGTATCTTTCATCAAAATTACCCCGGCGGTCAAACGTAAGACCGAGTGCCCCGAGAAAGATAACGAGATCCCGTATCTTTCATCAAAATCATCCACGTAGGCCAGAAAGATAACGAGATCCGTATCTTAGACGTAAGACCAGTGCGAGATCGAGATCCGTATCTTTCCCAGACAAAGGCTAACGAAATCCCAGAAAGTTAACGGAATCCCAAAAGCCAGCGGAATCTCGAGTAGTACTCGAACTACGAAAGGGCTTGATTCCCCACTAGGGATACGTAGGTAGCCTATCATTAGGTCCAGGTCACCCTCGACAAAGTCAGACGGTCACGCCTAAAAGCCATCCTTCGGCCGAGGCACGCCATCATCAAGTCAGGCGCCTAAAAAGCCATCATCATCAAGGTCCGAGGCGCCTAAAAAGCCATCATCATCAAGGTCCGAGGCACCTAAAAAGCCATCATCATCAAGGTTCGAGGCACCTAAAACGCCATCTCCAAGGTCCGAGGCACCTAAAAAGCCACCATCAAGGTCCGAGGCACCGAAAAAGCCATCATCAAGGTTCGAGGCACCTAAAACGCCATCTCCAAGGTTTGAGGCACCTAAGACGCTATCACTAGGAAAGCGATAAATCACAAAAATCCCAGCGAGCGGATACCCATCGACCAAAAATGGTCATTCCTATCCCCAGCAGAGCGGATAGCCATCGAGACCAAAAATGGTCATCTCTTATCCCAATGAGTTTCTTTCCAGTAACCGCGTAGAACTCGCTCATCGGGTTCGAGGCACCTAAACGCCATCATCTCCGGGGTCAAAGACCCGAACTACGGCAGCTTGATTCCCCTTCGGGATACGTAGGTAGCCTATCGCTAGGTTCAGCCACCCGATCACTCGATCATCCTGCCAAATATGGAGCCTTACTCTTATCGACGACCCCGCTTCCTTCGAAAGCGCCGTCGCCGAGGGGCTACTGTAAGTGCTCCAATTTGAGCTTGTTAGAATTTTCGTTAGAAAATTAACGAAAGTTATAACATTTCTAACAATTCCTAACTATCCTAACTTTTCTAACAAAGTGAGGGTAAAATGGGCATTGTTATTTAAGGTTAAACCTCAAAAAGAATCTCAAAAAGTAAAACAAAAGAAGAAAACCAAAAATGGCAATGGCTGGAACATAATCTGGCTGTTTAATTTGAATTTTGAAAAGATTATTCCTTGTGTCCAAAGCCTGAAGCTGCATTTAATGAACAGTGCACGCTGAGGTTCCTGTCCGCGCGGATGACTTTGCATTTTCAGGAGGGCTATAAATTGAGCCCTCCAGTCACAAAAATAGAGGAAGAACACATTTTGCACCGAACCTCTGGCGAAATATAGAGAGAAAACAGTGAGAATTCACTTGAATTGTCACCATTTTCTCTCCAATCTTTCCCAACTCATACTCATCCACTCACTCTCATATTAAAGCCCTAAACACTCATACACTCAAGCCAAACACTCAAGAACACAAGGAAGATTGGTAAACCCTCCTCTTCCTAACCCTAAATCTCATCCATGCATGCATCTTCAAACTACAAAATGTAGTTCTTTCATCTTCTTGCTCTAGATCTAAGAAGATCACCATGGAAGACCATCTCCATGGATGATCTTCTACAAAGATCAAAATTATTTTTAAGCTTTCTTACTTTCTTGCAAAGAAAACTCATTTTCAAAACCCTAAAAACCATTTTCAAGCATAAAATCTTGATTTCAAAGGATAAAATTCCCCTTCCCAAGCAAATGAAATGCTTAGTCCTAATGTACCCCAAGGATGGTTTGGTATAGTTGATTCACCACTAAAATGTCTAGTGATCACTAACCAAAACCTAGGGAAATGGGGACAAGCATGGATGCAAAACCCCCCTTAAAATCATATTTTCCTTCTTGAGAAGTTGCTGTCCAGTAGCAATTTTCTCAGACCTCAGTCCATGGTCTTAATTTTTGGACACAGATGAACTTGGAATTTGGTGTTGACTACAAAATACTTTTTGTAGCCAACATCCAGAGCTTTCCAGACATATTTTTACCTTATTTTTTGGGTGAGTAAAACTCCTCTTTTCAAATTTTCTTTCAGAGTCCAGTTCATCAGCTTCTGAGAATCCAGATCTCATATCTGAGGTTTCCAGAAGGTTTTGACCCCTCAAATCTTCTCCAAAATGGAAAATTCCTTCGCACAAACTTTATTTAAGGTGTCTAGAACAACTTTCATTCTCTGAGTTTATCCAGATTATGAAGTTTTAAGACCCTTGGATCCCTTTTAAAATCAAAGGTCCACTGCCTTTTTCCTTCTGGCAGAAATGGCTCTCAACTTCAAAAGGTCTTTTGAGTACCAAATCTCAATCCAAAAATCTTCCAAAAAATCATGGGATCAGTTTAAAGTCTTAAAAAGATATCCCAATTTTTACTTTTCTGAGTTTCAACTTATTTTGGCCAAAACACACACACACACACACACACAAATGATTTTCAGCTTGGAAGACTCGTTTTACGAGGCGCGTCGGGTGCACACTAACGTCCTTCCCGACGCGTAACATGACCTCCGAACCTAAATCTCTGATCTCGGGCTTTTTTCAAAGTTTTGGCCTTCAAAATTAAAATGGCGTGGCGACTCCGTTTTTCCGGTTTTATTTGGTTTTTCAAAGAAACGCAAAAATCGAATTTTTCCCGCGAATGGCAACATCATCACACCGCCGCAAGATCCTCATCTGGCCTGGTTCATGGAACAACGTAAGGAAATGAAAGCGCAGATTGCTGAATTGACCGCTAAGAAGTCTGCCTTCCGGCCTACGGACCCGGACTCCATCGTTCCCCTGCCTCACAAATTTGTTATGCCGAATCTGGACCTCTTTGATGGTACTGCATGCCCGAAAACTCATCTGGACACGTATACCTTGGCGATGAAGGCCAAAGGGTGTACCAATCAGCAGTTGGCTGACTATTTCAGTCTATTTTTGAAATCCAGTGCCTTAAAATGGTTCTTCCGCTTAAAACCCGAGGCCAGGGCTACATGGGACCAGATTACTAATGCCTTCACAGAAAAGTACAAAGCTAACTTGGAATGGGAAACAAATAGAGTTGACCTGCAGACAACAGTGCAGCGTCCCGACGAGAATGTTGGGGATTTCTACAAGCGGTGGAATCTGAAACTCAGTGAAATGGCCATCCCTCCTTCTGAAAAGGAACAACTGGACATCTTTCAGTCATGCCTGAAACCACATCTGAGAGCCTCCCTCAGTCACTTCCCGTACTCAGGCTTACGGGTTATGGTTAACTCCACAGCTAAGTTTGAAAAAGCTTACAATCAACAGGCGGCTGCTGCACCTGCCTACAGATATAGGGCTCCTACCTCCAACACCGCTCCCGCTCCTGCTAAAGGCAAAGAGGTGATCAATTATGCAGGACAGGAATGTAATAACACAACTCCTTTTTCTCCCAAAAAAACAGCCGAGCCCAGGCCACGGGTCATGAACCTTGAAAACTTTGGAATGCCTCTGAACGACATCTTTAGGGGACTGGTGAAAGAAGGCTTGCTGCGGCCTTTGGAGAATTTCCAACCCAGGAATCCGAATGCTCCCGTGGATACCTCAAAGTATTGTGCTTTTCATCAAGCCCACGGACATCTGACTGACAACTGCTTCACTCTGAAAAAGGCGATCCAAGGCTTGATAGAGCAAGGAAAGTTGGAAGGCCCCGAGGGGCCTAATACAGTCAAAAATCCTCTGCCAAGGAACCATAATCAGGTGATTATGATTGAATGCGGAGAACCTTCGCATGCCCAGGACGATGCTGATGAAGGTCCCCAAATACCCATGGCCAACCTTGTCGAGGAACCTGAATTCGGATTCCCCCTCAACCTTGTGGATGATGAACAAGTCAGCCCACCTTGGTCTCATGTCAGAGATTTCTTGCAAGAATACGAGGCCCGCTATTTCTCTGACGAAGGGAAAACTGATACTAAAGAACTGGGGCTGTTTCGGTCAAAACATGAGAAAACCATTTACACAAGATGGTTAGAACAATCGAGAAGGATCGAGCAAGAAAGCTTCAGGCGGGCGCCTGTACTGGGGCTTATCAGCAAAGAGGCCGAAGAGCACCTGGAGTTAGTACACTTCTGCAAGTTGGCTCTGAGAGGAACCAAATATGATCCCGAGGAAAGTGAAACTGAAGAATCAGAGGAGGAGGATTCCTTCTATATCCTGCCTGGAGTCAAATACGTGCCACCCCCTCTCACTCTTCCCCCGCAGTTTCTGGGAGGAGAAGCTGAGTCACAATTACCACTTCCGGGAATGGGGGCATATGACAATTTCTGCGGTTGCACGCACCCATATTCCCCTAACGGGTTTGATCGGCGTTCCCTCTCAGCCGAAATCCCAGTAGTATGGGAAGATGATTCCGATGACAGAGATGATGATGATGATGATGACGAGAGCGAAGAGTCAACTGAGGCCCCAGATCCGGAATCAATCTGGAACAATCAGGCCGGAAATGATGCCATGGGAGCCAGACACAATGGTTGGTTGTCAGCAAGCGACGATGAAGAACCACCAGAAAATGCGGGTCAAATACCAATGGGGACGGGCCCCCACGAAGTGTCACTCGTAAGATGTACTTGTGGCCAGTGTCCGGATACTTCAGAGGATGAGGAAACTTCGGAAGATGACTACTATGAAACCGAGGACATGAAAGCTATGAAATTTCCTGGGGCTGAGCACGTGGACGTCTTAGAGTTCAACACTGCCTACCATGCTTTGGGAAAAGGGTTTTCAGGCATCCGATCCAGGCTGATAGTCGAAGATCTGTTAGAGAGAGGGAAACTAACTACCATCCTCCCCAATGAGAAAATAACCATGGTCAGATCAAATCCGCCCCAAAACAAAGTAACACTCCTTGTCAGGGTTACCCAAGAAGAGGTCACCTTCCCCGAATGTATTTCAGCTCTCAGAGAAGTCCTGGAAACCGGCATGATACCGGATGCGCCTCCCACACAGAGTGCTATAATCATCTCCAGCTCTGAGTATTACAGAAAGGAACCAGAATGGCTGCACTATACCGGGGATGAAATCGAAAAGCCGCCGAGCCCCGAGAATAGCGACTCTTGTTGTATGATAACTATGAGCAAGGCAGGCTATGGGAGCGAATCGGAGGATGCCCTAGCTCTGTGGGCCATCCAGGGGGCAACAACACAACCCCAGACTCAAAAGCCTGTGACTTGGGAAGCAGTTATAAGGGCCGCCCAGGAAGAAGCCAGTACAGCTCAAGCTCAGCCCCTCACCGTTGCTAGACTCCGTCAGAACCAGTGGCCGATAGCCAAAAAGGCTCCCCCGTTGACCTTAGCAGCGTTGAAGAAATCTAGTCAAGAAGCAACTGATGAGGAAGTTAACCTGTTGACCCGATCCGGGCAAATCTTCCAAGGGAATCCCAAGGCAGATAAAAGGGTAGCAGATCAAGCATCCGGAGAAAACCGTAATCCCGGTGTCAAGACAGCCGAAGCTCCTAACCCTGAGAAAGAGGACCCCGTGCTCACCCAGTTGAAGCAGACACAGGCCAACATCTCTCTATGGTCTCTACTCACCTCGTCTTATCCCCATAAGCTAAAACTGGAAGAAAGCCTGGCCCGCACCTTGGTCCCTATTGACGCTACTCCCGATGACGTAGTACAGCTGATTGGAAACATCCACTATGGGAACATAATCACTTTCACGGACCTTGATCTCCCTCAATTTGGGGCCAATCACAACGAACCCCTCTTCATCACAGTCCAGCTGGATGAACGGCGCCTCCCTCGGGTTCTGATTGACAATGGGTCCGGAATGAATATTCTCCCGGCAAAGATCATGAGCCTGCTTGACATCAAGACTACAGATTTGAAGCCTTCTTCCCTCACAGTCAAAGCTTACGACTCGACATCTCGAGCAGTCCTTGGAGTTGCTACTTTGGACCTCTGGTTTGGCAAGAAATTGATACCTGTGGAATTCCAGGTTATCGATATTCCGATCACTTTTAATGCCTTATTGGGAAGACCTTGGCTGCATCAGGTCAAGGGGGTCGCTTCGAGCCTCCATCAATGTGTCAAGTTTGTCTCAGATGGAGATCTAACAACCATTTACGGGGATCTAGTCACCTTGGAGGGCACGGATACAGGTGGAATACCTATTCTGGAAATCAAACATGATGAGGAAGGTCTCATGCTAACAGGCTTCACGGTCAAGTCTCCTAAGGCCCAAGTTTGCAACGTAGATCTGACGATCACTCGGGATAAAATCCCTCCGGTCTTGAAAATGATGAGGAAGATGAGCTATCTACCTGGCCTCGGTCTAGGGAAGCACCAACAAGGAACTCACAAACTCATCGAGGTGAAAGGACAGAAAACTCGCCACGGCCTGGGATATGAGGCCACCTCAGTGGACACCGCGAAAGAAAAAGAATTTGCTCTACAAAGGAAAGAAGCTATCACAGGAAGGGTCCCGGTCAACAACCCTAAATCTCTCCCTTTCAGTCCTAATTTGGCTGACTACTTTGTAAAGGGTCCCACACAACCGGGTAATGTCACAGTCAAAGAGCCCACTCCTACAGAAGGGTGGCTGAAGCTACAGGATAGCCTCAACAAGTTCAGGGGAGCCAAAGCTAACCCGGTCCGTAGAGTGTTTCTGGACCTACCCAAGATATCCGGGGCTACCACTACCATGGAGAGCGAGTACACTTTCAGAGGCGTGCCCAACCTGGTAGAGCAGTTCGAGAAGCTTACTACTGCCCAGGAAGGCCCAAAGCCTGAGTTTGAGCTGACAATGCCGAAAGCCAAAGCTGCGGAAGTCTTCTCAGATGATTGGGATGGTCCGATTATGCAGCAGTTATTCGGGGAAGAAGTTCAAGTGCCGGACCTGATTGATCTCAGTACAGTCAAAGAGATGGTAGCAATAATCGAGAAGGGAGAACAGAAACAATGCAATTCCCGAGTCATGAGGCCACTGACAGCAATGCCACTAAAGAATTGGGAAACTCTCTCAGGCCCGTCCGCGACCAAAGAGGAAATGATCACCAAGCTTGGATTGGTCCCCCGTCCCTTTGTGTCAACCTTTGTAAAGTCCTCCGAGTCTCTCATTGTCTAGGTCGAGTCTCTAGAGTCGTCCGACGGCCTTACGCCTGAAGACTACGAGTCTGTAGCAAGTGCTGTATTTCCTTTCGTTCCTAATGAAATGACGAACCTTTCTGAGTATCCCTTGATTGCCACTTTAACTAATGATAAATTAATTAATAATTAAAAAAAAACATTTAATAATGATTCATTAGATAAAGAAGCAGACACATTAAATAAACAAAAAAAAAGAAGAGAACAAAAATCTTTAAGCAGGTTGTTCGGAAAGAGGAAAATCGAGCCCAAGCTGCCGAAGAGATTTTGACAAGTGTGAACTTGGGAACTGCGGAAGAGCCTAAAGAGACGCAGATTGGTAGTTTCTTCGAAGGAACTGAAAAGGATGCCCTACAAAATCCTACAAGGTCCTCAACTCAAGGAAAGTAGCCCTTTTCATCAAAGAAAACATCATATGCAGATGCGGGTTGTCGGCCGAAATCATCTCAGATAATGGATCCCACTTCGAATGGGAATGCGACAGGCTGCTAGCAGAGTTCAGAATAACCCGTCACAAGTCATCTCCCTACAGGCCCCAAACTAACGGAGCCGTCGAAGCAGCAAACAAGACTCTGGAAAACATCATCCGGAAAATGGCTGTCCGAGGTCGAGATTGGCCCGAGAAGCTACACCTGGCACTCTGGGGCTACAGAACATCCGTCAGAACGCAACCGGGGAAACACCATTTGCTCTCACCTACGGAATGGAAGCCGTACTCCCAATCGAGCTAGAAATCCCCTCACTCCGGGTACTGTTGGAAAGTCAGATCAACGAGGTCGAATGGCTTCAGAGTCGCCATGATGAGCTGGCCCTGCTAGATGAACGCCGATTGAAAGCTATGGAACATATTCGAGCTTACCAAGCAAGAATGGCCAGAGCCTTCGATAAGAAAGTAAGGCATCGGGAGATCAAGGAAGGTGATCTCGTTTTGAAAGAGAAGCCCCCAGTCCGTATCAACCCGCTTGGCAAATGGGAGCCCGTCTGGGTCGGGCCTTATGTCGTCCAGAAGATTTTCTCCGGAGGAGCCATGCAACTCGCAGACCTCGACGGAAATCCTTTTGTACACCCAGTGAATGGTGACAAGCTGCGCAGATACCACGCGTAAAACACTGAGTCAAAAAAGAAACAAAAACAAAAGAAAAACAAAAGAAATATATCAAAAAAAAAGAGTGCTAAAAGAGTAATACCCAACTAGGTTGAAAACCCAGAAAGGGCGGCCTAGGTAAAAGATAGGGTTGCACCAAAAAAAAAAATTTTAACCAGGTCAAACTACGGAGACCTGAGCCCTTTTGTCCGAAGGGAACGTAGGCAGTCGGAAACGGTTCGGTCTAAAACACAAATAAAAGACATACTTTGTCAAACCATGAAAGCGTCTCGAAAAACTCTAAAGCAATTCACATATTCATTACAGTTAAAAACTTTTTGATGAGTCTAAGCTCGGTCCATTCCTACAACTGACAACCTGCTAAAAGAAACTAAGATACATAATCAAACTAATGTGTCTCCTACGACAAGAAAGGGATACTCGAAAACCTCGAGGTCACTCTAAGCCGCTCGTACTGGCATCACCTCTCTTCTTCCCCCTTCGGGTATTCTTCCTCTGAACAGGAAAAATGTCAGTCTTCCTCCTACCAAGCTCTGGTGTAGGAACAGGATCTATCAAAACAGCCTCTGTCAGGGCCTTAGTAGCCCTAGCATCATCTATCATCTCCTGTAACCGAGCTGGTAACGTAGGAGTCCTCCTCTCCTGTCTCTTGACATAAGCTTCATAGTCAGTCACAACATCTCCGCTCCTGTCATAAGGGTTGGCCCTCGCTTCGACCCTCCTCCTCTCCGAAACTGTCAGGTCCTCCGCACCCACAATGGCCTCACGCCGTCTCAAAATAGCCATCTGAGTCTCCCCCAAATGCCTCTCGTACCAATCCAAGTACCAAGTGGTCAGAAACACAGGTCTCGGACGCCTGAGGATAACCCGAGGGGGGAAGACGTCATACCTCCAAACACGGGAAAGAAATGGGAACACAGAAGGATCATCCATAGAAGCAAGAGCCACCACCCTAGTGGCTATATCATCAAAGTCCTCCAAAGGAACCTGCTCCAAGCCAAACTGTCTCAGAACCAGAGCCGGAATGTAAAAGCTGGACTGAGAAAGCCCCGGAAGCATAACCACGGGAGATCCATCCTGAAGTACTCTCCGAGTCTCCACCCGCCAACGAGGTACCAACCATCTGATATCTTCATTCTGGCGACCAGCCATCCAACGCTCCCACGAGCCCTGATCATCAAAATCCATCGTAACCCCTCTCCTGGCAAATGTCCAAGGCTTGATCATATCCGAAGTCTCGCGAAGAACTCCCAGGCGCTCCATCAGCCACAGGGTCAAGAGAAACGGGCTGCCCCCGTGCATGTACCGCCTCCCGGTAGCTAACTTGTCAAGAGCATGAAAAGTCTCCCCCAGGATCAAAGGTACAACATCTCTGCCCAAACGACAGTGAACCACTACATCCAGCAGAGCCCGATGACAAATTCCAAAGGAATAAACCATGAACAAGGTACCAAGCATGCAAAGTACAAAAGCATCCCAATAGGCATCATCCACCAAGCCTAAGCCCCTAAATCTATCAGGAAGACCAGAAATGTCAAAGTGATCGGGACCACGGAGCATACCTTGTGCTTCCCCCGGGGAAAGATGAAGAAGGTTGCACAACCTATCAACGAAAGAGGCTCCTCCGGGTAAGGGATTCCAATCTCCTCCACCTCGGGACCACCAGGCAAAGCCCGAAATTCTTCAACAGTCGGGACCATTTCATTGTAAGAGAAGCAAAACACATGCCTTCTAGTATCCCAAAATGTGGAAGAAGCTCTCAAAAGATCATAATCCGGAATCAATTCCTTAAGAGACCACAAGCATCGTAGCTTGTACCTTTCTTCAAAGAATGACCTCCTCTCATGCATAATCTCCCGGCACCACTCCTTAAACTTGGTGAAGAATGACATTTGAGAAGCTTGGGATAATTTGGGTGGATTTTGCATGCTCACAATTCTTTCCATGGATTTTCTCTCCTTCTCCCCGAAAATGGCTGTTTGAACTGATGGTTGAAGAAGGTGTTTGAATTTGAAATAAAGGAAAACCAGATCTGAAGCAAAATTAAAAGACAGTGTCAGATTCCTGCCTCGTCCGCGCGGGCATGTTTGTCACCAAAAAAAAATTTGCAGCAGTTCAAACTGCTGCACCACGGAGGAATATTTCATCCCGGCCGCTCGAAACCTGTGCAAAGCCTGCCCAAACAGTTCACATACCATACATTCGCACCCTAGCCAAGAAACCTGGACTCATGCAACATTGCATTCATAATAAAAAAAAACAAAAAAAAAGTAGATTATAACATTCCAAAAAAAAACAAAAAAAATGTGTGCATGAAAATAAAATGTATCTCGTCTAAATAGGTACAATCTCGTAAATCAATAAAAGATAGTCAGCCGAATCCCTGGCCGGCCCTTTCCCCGATCCCTCTTGCGGCTCGGGCCCGCCTCCCCGCAGCCATGAATGTCTCGGGCCTGGAATCATCGTCCTCGTCTCCAGAGAGAGGCTCACCTAGATCAACCGGCACGCCACGATAGGGCAAGCCGAGATCTGCAAAGAAGTCATATCCAAATGTGAACGCGTCGGACTCCTGGACGTGTGAAGATGACCCACCGTGATGCCAAACGTGCCCCTGCCCGTGCAAATCTCCGAGAATGACATGGTCCGGAGGCAGCTCCATGCCGGGTTCTATGAGAGGAGAGAGAGGAGTCTCAGTCGAATGCTCCGAAGGAATAGGGGAAGTCTCCCGCTCCACAGGTGCCGGCTGTGCCCACCTCGCTCTGGCCTGAGGAGCCCCACAAGCAACCATCCTCCTAATGAACCTCTTCGCCCCAATCACCTGCTTCGTCAGCTTCTCCACCACCACAGCCGGGAACTGCACGGGAACAAAAGCGTCATAAATAATTGATGCGAAAAAAGGAAAAGACAAAAAAAAAGAAGAAAGAGAAACCCGTACCTTCATATCCGGACGAGGCCAGAAAGCTCGTGGGACCTGCTCAGGTTGAGGGATCTGCACCCTCAATCTGACCCCATCCTAGACATATGAGAAATCCGTCCGGGGGTATCGTACAATCCCTAACCCCTCTCTCTCAAGGACCTGGGGCATCCTCAGCCTCCTCAAGATAAATCTCGAATACTCCTCAATCGCCACGAACGTCGAGAAGTGCTGGCCACCTCGATAGTCGCCCCAGGTCTCCGATCCCTCACTCGGATGCATCATGTCGGCAGGAGGCTCTACTGGTGCCATCAGAGGCGCACCCTCGCCATGCTGGCGCGTCACTCTCTCCCCCAGATAATATACATCGCAGGTCAAGCCCCTCAAAATCCTCCGCTGTACAGTCCATCTCTCGGCACCCTTCAGCTGCTCCACCTCGAAGAGGCCCCAGGGGTAGAAAACCATCCCCTCATCCGTCTCAGCCCTCGTCAAAGGCAGGCACTCCCTGTACTTAAGGGTCGTGCGCCCCTTAGAACCTATCTTCTCCCAAGCATGCTTGCTCCAGGAGAGCATGGCCGGATATGCCCCGATGTGCTCCGCCGGCTGCCGCCACATCGTGATATGAAAAAAATCCAGAGCCCATACCTGCGAAAGAGAAAGATCTCATCAATCAAGTGCGAAAAGAACAGTGCGTGCTTAAGGAAAAGAAAAGCAGAAGCTTATACCTCCAGAGGGAACTCGAAGCATGTCAAAGAGCTGACAGCCTTCCGGCTGTACCGATCTAGAGCAAAATATAGCTCTGCCAGCCCTGCCTCTCACCAAGACACCTCCCCAGCCATCTCCACATCCTCCAACGTCCTCAGCAAAGCAAACATCGCCGTCCCCTCGGCATGTCCAAAAAGTGTGCTCGAAAAGGCGAACCACAAGAAAGCCCTCGCAATCTGCACCGCAGCCACTCTCTCATCACCAGCCTCGTAATTCTCGATGCTCTCCACGATCTTCCCGTGGACCACGACATACTCCATACCCATCCCCTTTTTGGGAATGGGGGTAAAGCCCAGAAGATCCTGCAGTGCTGTGCCAAAGCAAAGATCCCTCCACTCAATGCTCCGTCCTTTAAAGGACAGGCCCGTGATCGCGGCATAATCGGAGGGTGTGACTGTGGCCTCGCCCCAGAAAAAATGAAATGTGTGGGTCGCGTCCCACCAGTGCTGTGCCAAAGCAAAGATCAGGCCCTTGCTCTTGGAGAACTTAACCAACCCCCTCAGGCACTCGATAAACTCGTACAATCCGGTCCCAATGACGGTCTGTCTCGGACTCATCAAAGCTCCTCGGCCCAAGATTGGAAGCCGGTCCCACAGGTCAACCACGGCCTCCAATGACCCCCGAGTCTTCATCTTGTTCAGCTGCTGCGTCACAAAACGATCTCCACCCTGCAATTAAAAAAAATGTGTCAAAAAATTTGCATTTAAAAAAGAAAATGTGTCAAAAAAAAGATTGCATAAGCATACACATGCATCATAGACATAAATTTTTTTTTTTAAAAAAAAAAGAAAATCGGGCAGCATAACGGCATACAATAAACTCAGCCCCATTTTTCTTACATAAAAGAAAAGATTTTCAACAACCATCATTCATCATGCATATAAAAAAAATGTCAATAACATTGAGTCAACGGAAGTAAAAACTCTGTCCCATTTTTCATGAAATAGCATGCATAAGCAATTCTCTACAATTCATTCATCCAATCAAGGGAACGAAAAATCCGTCCCATTTTCACAGAAAATCAAATTCTCACAAAAATATGCATTCATATCATTCATATCATTCACATCACATTGCAAGAATTCTACATGCAACAAAAAGTCTGTCCCGGATTCGGGTAAATATTCATCTCATATTTCAAAATGGCAAAACGCCCATTCTTTTTTCCAAACAAAGTGCACATTTTGGGTTACCCATAAACTCAGTACAACATGCAAATCATCAAAATCAAGGTTCAAAGCCAAGAACATAATTTTCGAATTTTCATTGCAATTTTCGGACATTACAAAAAAAATGGCAAAATGCCCATTCTTTTTTCCAAACAAAGTGCACATTTGAGTTACCCATATACTCATTACAACATGCAAAGCATCAAAATCAAATTTCAAGCCCAAGGACATCAATTTTTGGATATTAAAAAAAAAAGAAAAATCACAATAATCACTTTCAAGCGAAATTCGACAAAGGAAATGAAGAGATTCGAAGTATACCGTACGGAGACTCGGATCAGAGGCCCAATGTTGCCACGCATCGGGGTATGGCTCCTCCGCAATCGATTGCGAAAGTGTGTAATGCCTCCTCATTCGAACAAGCTCCAAGCGCCTCTCCGCTACCGGGCCACATCCTTGGCCTTGAATGGCAACTCCCCCGTGTTCCATTGCTTGAAAAATCGAAGAAATCGGAAGAATTTCGAAGCTTTTGGGCCGAAAATGGCGAAAATCCTCTCTCTCTCTCTCGCTCTCGTAAAATTGAAAAAACAGACTGTGAGGAAGAAGAAGGGCGGCGCCCTTTTAAAAAATCAGTCCAGGTCGCGTTCTGATCCGCGCGGACCAAATTGAAGTGGCAAAATGACTGTTTTGCCCTTTAAAATTTCAGGACTCTGTAGTTTAGTCCTCAACTTGACAGAAGTTAACCAAAGTTAACCACCTCTTCAAAAGAGCTTAACGGCAGTCAAACGTAAGTCCGATTTCTCCGAGAAAGATAACGGAATCCCATTTCTTTCATCAAAATCATCAACGGCAGTCAAACGTAAGTCCGATTTCTCCGAGAAAGATAATGGAATCCCGTTTCTTTCATCAAAATCATCAACGGCAGTCAAACGTAAGTCCGATTTCTCCGAAAAAGATAACGGAATCCCGTTTCTTTCATCAAAATCATCAACGACAGTCAAACGTAAGTCCGATTTCTCCGAGAAAGATAACGGAATCCCTTTTCTTTCATCAAAATCATCAACGACAGTCAAACGTAAGTCCGATTTCTCCGAGAAAGATAACAGAATCCCTTTTCTTTAATCAAAATCATCAACGACAGTCAAACGTAAGTCCGATTTCTCCGAGAAAGATAACAAAATCCCAATTCTTTCATCAAAATCATCAACGGCAGTCAAACGTAAGTCCGATTTCTCCGAGAAAGATAACGGAATCCCGTTTCTTTCATCAAAATCATCAACGGCAGTCAAACGTAAGTCCGATTTCTCCGAGAAAGATAACGGAATCCCGTTTCTTTCATCAAAATCATCAACGGCAGTCAAACGTAAGTCCGATTTCTCCGAGAAAGATAACGGAATCCCGTTTCTTTCATCAAAATCATCAACGGCAGTCAAACGTAAGTCCGATTTCTCCGAGAAAGATAACGGAATCCCGTTTCTTTCATCAAAATCATCAAATGGCAGTCAAACGTAAGTCCGATTTCTCCGAGAAAGATAACGGAATCCCGTTTCTTTCATCAAAATCATCAACGGCAGTCAAACGTAAGTCCGATTTCTCCGAGAAAGATAACGGAATCCCGTTTCTTTCATCAAAATCATCAACGGCAGTCAAACGTAAGTCCGATTTCTCCGAGAAAAATAACGGAATCCCGTTTCCTTCATCAAAATCATCAACGGCAGTCAAAAGTAAGTCCGATTTCTCCGAGAAAGATAACGGAATCCCGTTTCTTTCATAAAAATCATCAACGGCAGTTAAACGTAAGTCCGATTTCTCCGAGAAAGATAACGGAATCCCGTTTCCTTCATCAAAATCATCAACGACAGTCAAACGTAAGTCCGATTTCTCCGAAAAAGATAACGGAATCCCGTTTCTTTCATAAAAATCATCAACGGCAGTCAAACGTAAGTCCGATTTCTCCGAGAAAGATAACGGAATCCCGTTTCTTTCATCAAAATCATCAACGACAGTCAAACGTAAGTCCGATTTCTCCGAGAAAGATAACGGAATCCCGTTTCTTTCATAAAAATCATCAACGGCAGTCAAACGTAAGTCTGATTTCTCCGAGAAAGATAACGGAATCTCATTTCTTTCATCAAAATCATCAACGGCAGTCAAACGTAAGTCCAATTTCTCCGAGAAAGATAACGGAATCCCGTTTCTTTCATCAAAATCAATCAACGGCAGTCAAACGTAAGTCCGATTTCCCCAGCAAAAGCTAACAAAATCCCTAGCGAAGTCAACGGAATCCCGTTTCTTTCCTCATTATCATCGACGGCCGTAAAACGTAAGCCCGATTTTTCTCCAACGAAACCCCCAGCAGCGTTTCGAACTACGATTGGCTTAATTCCTCTTAAGGATACATAAGTAGCCTACCATAGGTCCAGCCACCCGACCAAAACGGTCACCCTCTCCTTCGGCAGCAGACGAAGAAAGGACCATCTCTTCCAAACCATCAAGGGAAATCATTTCAAATCAAGGTCCGAGGCACCTAAAACGCCATCATCTTCAAGGTCCGAGGCACCTAAAACGCCATCATCTTCAAGGTTCGAGGCACCTAAAACGCCATCATCTTCAAGGTCCGAGGCACCTAAAATGCCATCATCTTCAAGGTCCGAGGCACCTAAAACGCCATCATCTTCAAGGTCCGAGGCACCTAAAATGCCATCATCTTCAAGTTCCGAGGCACCTAAAATGCCATCATCTTCAAGGTTCGAGGCATCTAAAACGCCATCATCCCCAAAGATCCCAGGCACCTAAAACGCCATCATCTTTAAGGTCTGAGGCACCTAAAATGCCATCATTGCCAGGTTGACGCCTCAAAATAGTCACTCCAGAGTCCAAAGACCCGAACTACGACTGGCTTGATTCCTTTTAAGGATACGTAGGTAGCCTATCATTAGGTTCAGTCATCAGACCGAAACGGTCTTTCCTATCCCCAGCGGAGCGGATATACAACTTCAGCCATCAGACCAAAATGGTCATCTCTTATCCCCAGCAGAGTTTCTTTCAGCAACCGACTACAGAACTCGCTCACTAGGTTGACATCCTAAAACAGTCACTCCAGACCCGAACTACGACTGGCTTGATTCCTCAAAAGGATACGTAGGTAGCCTATCGCTAGGTTCAGCCACTCGACCACTTTGGTCACCCTTTGTCAAATATGGAGCCTTACTCTTATCGACGACCCCGCTTCCTTCGAAAGCGCCGTCGTCGAGGGGCTACTGTAAGTGCTCCAATTTGAGTTGTTAGCATTTTCGTTAGAAAATTAACGAAAGTCTTAACATTCCTAACATTTCTAACAATTCCTAACCTTTCTAACAAAGTAAGGGTAGATTAGGGATTGCCATTTAAGGTTAAACCAAGAAAAGAATCTCAAAAAGAAAAGAAATTGTAAAAATCCGAATTTGGCAAGCTGAAAAACAGCACCAGTTTGAATATTTTGAATAATATTCCTTGTGTCCAAAGCCTGCAGCTGCAATTAATGAACAGTGCACGCTGAGGGAATGATCCGCGCGGACATAAAAGGCATTTTCAGAGGCCTATAAATTGAGCCCTTCAGTCTCAAAAAAAAGGAAGAAGAACACATTTTATAACTGCACCTTGGCGAAAAATAGGGAGAAAACAGTGGGAATTCCCTTGAATTGCCACCATTTTCTCTTGAATCTTTCCCAAATCCCACTCACTCAAAACATTCTCAAATCACTCTCATACATACACAAGCCCAAGCTTAAATCACCCCTTAGGAGGAGGATTAGAGAGAAAACATAGAGGACTTAAGTGTTATCTACTTGTTTTCTCTTTGACCAACTCTAATCACAAACCCTAAACACATTCAAACCCTAAACACTTTCAAGCCTTGAATCCATTCAAACACAAAACACAAATAAGATAGGTATAACCTCCTTCTCCTTACCCTAAAATTCTCTCATCCATGCATGCATCTCAAACTTTGAAGATGTAGTTTGTTCACCAACTTGTTCATCTTTGCTAGACCTAAAAATGTAGTCACCTTGAAATAAATTTCCATGGATGACCATTTAAAAGGTCTAAATCATTTCTTACTCACTTAAAAGTGTTTTTCCAAATATTTCTTATTCAAAAGAGTTTTCAAAAACCATTTTCACAACAAAAATCTTGATTTCAAAGCTAAATCTCCCCTTCCCAAGCAAATGAAGTGCTTAGTCCTAATGTACCCTAAGGATGGCTTGATATAGTAGATCACCACTAAAATGTCTAGTGACTACTAATCAAAGCCTAAGGAAATGGGGACAAGCATGGATGCCAAACCCCTTTTAAAATCATGTTTTTCTTCAAGAGAAAGTTGCTGTCCAGTAGCCTTTCTCTAAGACCTCTGTCCATGGTCTAATTTTTTGGATATACATAAACTTGGAATTTGGTGTTGACTAAAAGACACTTTTTGTAGCCAACATCCATATATTTCCAAACATATTTTTATTTTATTTTTTGCGTGAGTATAACTCCCTTTTAAAAATTATCTTTTAAAGGTCAGTTCATCAGTCTCTGGAAATCCAGATTTCATATCTGAGATTTACAGAAGGTTTTGGTCAACCAAATCATATCCAAATGGGAAAGTTTATTTACATAAGTCTTATTTAATGTGTTTTGAACAACTTTCATTCTCGGACTTTCCCCAGATTTTTAAGTTTTAAAGCCCTTAAACCCATTTTAAAATCAAGTGTCCACTGCCTTTTTCATTCTGGCAGAATTGGTTCTCAACTTCAAAAAATCTTTTGATTACCAAAACTCAACCCAAAAATCATACAAAAAATCATGGGACTTGTTTGATGTCTTATAAAGAATTTCCAATTTTTAGTTTTCTCAGTTTCAACTTATTTTGGCCAAAGGAATACACACACACACACACACACAAATGGTTTTTAAGCTTGGAAGACTCATTTTACGAGGCATTTCGGGTGAACACTAACGTTCTTCCCGGCGTGTAACGTGACCTCCGAACCCAAATCTCTAATCTCAGGCATTTTTCAAAGTTTTGGCCCTTAAAATAAAAATGGCGTGGCGACTCCGTGTTTTTTCGATTGATTTTCAAAGAAAAGAAAAATATCAATCTTTCGGAAAAATGGGAATATCGTTACACGTTGACATTTTTTTTTATATGCATGATGAATGATGGTTGTTGAAAATCTTTTCTTTTGTGTAAGAAAAATGGGGCTGAGTTTATTGTATGCCGTTATGCTGCCTGATTTTCTTCTTTTTTTAAAAAAAAAAAAAATTATGTCTATGATGCATGTGTATGCTTATGCACATTTTCTTTTTTAAATGCAAATGCAAATTTTTTGACACATTTTTTTTTTAATTGCAGGGTGGAGATCGCTTTGTGATGCAGCAGCTGAACAAGATGAAGACTCGGGGGTCAGTGGAGGCCGTGGTTGACCTGTGGGACCGGCTTCCAGTCTTGGGCCGAGGAGCTTTGATGAGTCCGAGACAGATCGTCATTGGGACTGGATTGTACGAGTTTATCGAGTTCCTGAGGGTATTGGTTAAGTTCTCCAAGAGCAAGGGCCTGATCTTTACTTTGGCACAACACTGGTGGGATGCGACCCACACATTTCATTTTTTCTGGGGCGAGGCCACAGTCACACCCTCTGATTATGCCGCGATCACGGGCCTGTCCTTTAAAAGACGGAGCATTGAGTGGAGGGACGGCTACACTGACCTGGAGCTGCAGGATCTTCTGGGCTTTACTCCCATTCCCAAAAAGGGGATGGGTATGGAGTATGCCGTGGTCCACGGGAAGATCGTGGAGAGCATCGAGAGCTACGAGGCTGGGTATGAGAGGGTAGCTGAGGTGCAGATTGCTAGGGCCTTTTTATGGTTTGCTTTTTCGAGCACACTTTTTGGACATGCTGAGGGGACGGCGATGTTTGCTTTGATGAGGACGTTGGAGGATGTGGAGATGGATGGGGAGGTGTCTTGGGGAGAGGCAGGGCTGGCAGAGCTATATTTTGCTCTGGATCGGTACGAAAGGTGTCGGCTCCGACATGCTTCGAGTTCCCTCGGAGGTATAAGCTTACGCTTTTCTTTTTTTCTTTCTTTTCCTTAAGCACGCACTGTTATTTTCGCACTTGATTGATGTGATCTTTCTCTTTCGCAGGTATGGGGCCAAGAGGTTCATTAGGAGGATGGTTGCTTGTGGGCTCCTCAGGCCAGAGCGAGGCGGGCACAGTCGGCACCTGTGGAGCGAGAGACTTCCCCTATTCCTTCGGAGCATTCGACTGAGACTCCTCTCTCTCCTCTCATAGATCCCGGCATGGAGCTGCCTCCGAACCATGTCATTCTCGGAGATTTGCACGGGCAGGGGCACGTTTGGCATCATGGTGGCTCTTCTTCGCATGTCCAGGAATCCGACGCATTCACGTTCGGATACGACTTCTTCGCGGATCTTGGCTTACCTTATCGTGGCGTACTGGTTGATCCAGGCGAGCCTCTCTCTGGAGACGAGGACGATGATTCTGAGCCCGAGACATTCATAGCTACTGAGGAGGCGGGCCCGAGTCGCAAGAGGGATCGGGGAAAGGGCCAGCCACTGAGGATTCTGACTGATTATCTTTTATTGATTTCTGAGATTGTACCTATTTAGACAGATACACTTTATTTTCATGCACACATTTTTTCTTGTTTTTTTTTGGAATGTAATAATCTACTTTTTTTTGTTATTTTTTTTATTATGAATGCAATGTTGCATGAGTCCAGGTTTCTTGGCTAGGGTGCGAATGTATGGTATGTGAACTGTTTGGGCAGGCTTTGCACAGGTTTCGAGCGGCCGGGATGAAATATTCCTCCGTGGTGCAGCAGTTTGAACTGCTGCAAATTTTTTTTTTTGGTGACAAACATGTCCGCGCGGACGAGACAGTAATCTGACACTGTCCTTTAATTTTGCTTCAGATCTGGTTTTCCTTTATTTCAAATTCAAACACCTTCTTTAACCACCAGTTCAAACAGCCATTTTCGGGGAGAAGGAGAGAAAATCCATGGAGAGAATTGTGAGCATGCAAAATCCACCCAAATTATCCCAAGCTTCTCAAATGTCATTCTTCACCAAGTTTAAGGAGTGGTGCCGGGAGATTATGCCTGAGAGGAGGTCATTCTTTGAAGAAAGGTACAAGATACGATGCTTGTGGTCTCTTAAGGAATTGATTCCGGATTATGATCTTTTGAGAGCTTCTTCCTCATTTTGGGATACTAGAAGGCATGTTTTTTGCTTCTCTTACAATGAAATGGTCCCGACTGTTGAAGAATTTTGGGCTTTGCTTGGTGGTCCCGAGGTGGAGGAGATTCCGATTCCTTTGCCCGGAGGAGCCTCTTTCGTTGATAGGTTGTGCAACCTTCTTCATCTTTCCCCGGGGAAAGCACAAGGTATGCTCTGTGGTCCCGATCACTTTGACATTTCTGGTCTTCCTGATAGATTTAGGGGCTTAGGCTTGGTGGATGATGCCTATTGGGATGCTTTTGCACTTTGCATGTTTGGTACCTTGTTCATGGTTTATTCCTTTGGAATTTGTCATCGGGCTCTGCTGAATGTAGTGGTTCACTGTTGTTTGGGCAGAGATGTTGTACCTTTGATCCTGGGGGAGACTTTTCATGCTCTTGACAGGTTAGCTACCGGGAGGCGGTACATGCACGGGGGCAGCCCATTTCTCTTGACCCTGTGGCTGATGGAGCGCCTGGGGGTTCTTCACGAGACTTCGGATATGATCAAGCCTTGGAAATTTGCCAGGAGATGGGTTACGGTGGATTTTGATGATCAGGGCTCGTGGGAGCGTTGGATGGCTGGTCGCCAGACTGAAGATATCAGATGGTTGGTTCCTCATTGGTGGTTGGAGACTCAAAGAGTACTTCAGGATGGATCTCCCGTGGTTATGCTTCCGGGGCTTTCTCAGTCCAGCTTTTACATTCCGGCTCTGGTTCTGAGACAGTTTGGCTTGGAGCAGGTTCCTTTGGAGGACTTTGATGATATAGCCACTAGGGTGGTGGCTTCTGCTTCTATGGATGATCCTTCGGTGTTCCCATTTCTTTCCCGAGTATGGAGGTATGACGTCTTTCCTCCTCGGGTTATCCTCAGACGTCCGAGACCTGTGTTTCTGACCACTTTGTACTTGGATTGGTACGAGAGGCATTTGGGGGAGACTCAGATGGTTATTTTGAGACGGCGTGAGGCCATTATGGGTGCGGAGGACCTGACAGTTTCAGAGAGGAGGAGGGCCGAGGCGAGGGCCAACCCTTATGACAGGAGCGGAGATGTTGTGATTGACTATGAAGCTTATGTCAAGAGACAGGAGAAGAGGACTCCTACGTTACCAGCTCGGCTATAGGAGATGAGAGATGACGATAGGGCTACTAAGGCCCTGACAGAGGCTGGTTTGATAGATCTTGTTCCTACACCAGAGCTTGGTAGGAGGAAGACCGATATTTTTCCTGTTCAGAGGAAGAACACCCGAAGGGGGAAGAAGAGGGGAGAAGCCAGTACGAGTGGCTTGGAGTGACCTTGAGGTTTCCGAGTATCCCTTTCTTGTCGTAGCAGACACATTAGTTTGATTTTGTATCTTAGTTTCTTTTAGCAGGTTGTCAGTTGTAGGAATGAACCGAGCTTAGACTCATCAAAAAGTTTTTAACTGTAATGAATATGTGAATTGCTTTAGAGTTTTTCGAGATGCTTTCATGGTCTGATCAGTGTATTGATGTCAAAGTATGACTTTTATTTGTGTTTTAGACCGAACCGTTTCCGGCTGCCTACGTTCCCTTCGGACAAAGGGCTCAGTCTTCGTAGTTCGACCCGGTTAAATTTTTTATTTTTTTTTTGTTTGTTTTTTTTTTTGTTTTTTTTGTGTTTTTTTTTTGTGCAACCCTGTTTTTTACCTAGGCCGCCCTTTTCGGGTTTTCAACCTAGTTGGGTATTACTCTTTTAGCACTCTTCTTTTTTTTTTTGATATATATTTTTTTTGTTTTTTTTGTTTTTTTTTTTTTTTGACTCGGTGTTTTACGCGTAGTATCGCGGCTTGTCACCATTCACTGGGTGTACAAAAGGATTTCCTTCGAGGTGCGAGTTGCATGGCTCCTCCGAAGAAGATCTTACGGACGACATATGGTCCGACCAGACGGCTCCTATTTGCCAAGCGGAGTTGATACTGAGGGGCTTCTCTTTCAAAACGAGATCACCTTCTCGGATCTCCCGATGCTTTACTTTCTTGTCGAAGGCTCTGGCCATTCTCTCTTGGTAGGCTCGGATATGTTCCATGGCCTTCAATCGGCGTTCATCTAGCAGGGCCAATTCATCATGGCGACTTTGGAGCCATTCGACCTCGTTGATCTGACTTTCCAACAGTACCCGGAGTGAGGGGATTTCTAGCTCAATTGGGAGTACGGCTTCCATTCCGTAGGTGAGAGCAAATGGTGTTTCCCCGGTTGCCATTCTGACGGATGTTCTGTAGCCCCAGAGTGCCAGGTGTAGCTTCTCGGGCCAATCTCGACCTCGGACAGCCATTTTCCGGATGATGTTTTCCAGAGTCTTGTTTGCTGCTTCAACGGCTCCATTGGTTTGGGGCCTATAAGGGGATGACTTGTGACGGGTTATTCTGAACTCTGCTAGGTGTAGCTTCTCGGGCCAATCTCGCATTCCCCTTCGAAGTGGGATCCATTATCTGAGATGATTTCGGCCGGCAACCCGTATCTGCATATGATGTTTTCTTTGATGAAGAGGGCTACTTTCCTTGAGTTGAGGACCTTGTAGGATTTGGCTTCGACCCATTTTGTGAAATAATCCACTGCTACCAGGACGAATTCGTGGCCGTTGCTGCCTGGTGGTGTGATTTTGCCTATGACATCAATTCCCCAAGTGATGAAAGGCCAAGGGGTTGTCATGCAGTATAGCTCGTGAGGAGGCAAATGATTGAGATTTGAGTACCGCTGGCATTTGTCGCAGCTTTTGACGAACTGGATGCAGTCGGTTTCCATGGAGATCCAAAAGTATCTCATTCTTAGTATGATTTGCATTAGAGCCCGAGCATTCATATGGGGGCCGCAGGTACCACCATGTACTTCTTTCATGAGTCTGGTAGCCTCTTGTTTGCCGATACATCGCAGGAGGGGGCCTTGATAACGCTTCTTGTACAGCATGTTTCCCAAAAGAACATAATGGGAGGCGAGTCGCTTCAGGGCTGAGAGGCTTTTCGCTTTGATTCCTTCTTTATATTCCCCATCTTCATTTTTGAAAGAGGCTTCGCCGTTCTTTAAGTACTGATAAATCTGAGTGTACCAGGGATCACTGGCCGGTTCGGCCTCCGCTTCTATTTCAAAGCAATAAGAGGGGTTTTCTCTTCTCCCGACTCTGAATGGTTTGACAGACTTTCCTTCGGGTATTTCAACGAGGGAGGATAGTGTTGCCAGAGCATCCGCGAATCTGTTGCGATCTCTGGGCAAGTAATAGAAGCTGATTTCCTTGAATTGAGTTACTAGCTCTTCCATGTAAGTGTGATATTTCTGCAGACCCGGGTCCACGGTCTTCCATTTGTTAGAGACCTGGTTGATGATGAGGGCAGAGTCACCGTACACCTCCAATTCTTTGATATTTCTTTCAAGGGCGGCTTCCAACCCGGCTATGCAAGCCTCGTATTCAGCAGCGTTGTTGGTGACCTCGAAGTTCAATCTTACTGCTATAGGGGTGTGCTCGTCAGTAGGATCGACCAGAAGCATTCCTATTCCATTCCCCCTTTTGTTTGACGCCCCATCGAAGAAGAGTTGCCAGCGATTTTCTCCTTCTAGAGCAAAGATTCCATCATCAGGAAATTGAGGTTCAGGTCCTCGGGACTCATCACTTGGGAAATCGGCCAAATGTTCTGCCATTATACCCCCTTTTACGGATTTCCTTGAAACATAAGTGATGTCGTATTCAGCTAAAAAGAACGACCATTTTGCCAACCTCATGGAGATGGAAGGCTTGTCGAACAGATATTTGATGGGGTCTATCTTTGAGACGAGATGTATCGGGTGAGACTGCATGTAGTGTTTCAGCTTTCCCACTACCTGCACTGTGCCCGCGCAAGTCTTTTCACAAGCAGAGTTATTGAGCTCGCTCCCTTGAAGCTTTCTGCCCACGAAATAGATGGCGTTTTCGACCTTGGAATCTTTCTTTTCTTGAGCTAACATAGCCCCTATTGCTGTGTCCGTGACAGTTAGGTATAGTAATAGTGGCTTTTGCTGATGTGGTGGGCAATGAATCGGGGGATTTACAAGGTACGCCTTGATCTGTTCAAAGGCGAGCTGGCATTCTGGAGTCCATTCTCGTGTAGGCATTTTTCTTCATCACCAAGATCGGCTCGCAGCATCGAGGTCACCGGTTTACAAAGCGGCTTATGTATTGCAGCCTTCCCATGAAGGATTTTACTCGTCGTGTTCGGGGTGGCTTCATTTCAACTATGGCCTTGATTTTCCTGGGGGTCTACTTCAATTCCCCGTTCGTCACCATATATCCTAGCACCTTCGCCTCATCTTACACCGAAGGTACATTTGGCCGGATTCGCCTCATGCTGTGGTCTCGGAGGCGGCCAAAGAATTTTCTCAAATCAACAAAGTGCTGGCCATCTGATCCTCTGGAGTGTATTATCATGTCATCCACATAGACCTCAATTTCTTTGTGGATCATGTCATGGAACAAAGCTGTAGCTGCCCTCTGGTACGTAGCCCCAGCATTCTTTAGTCCGAACGGCATGACCGTGTAACAGTACGTACCCCAAGGGATTGTGAAGGCTGTCTTGGCTTGGTCTTCCTCTGCCATCTTGATTTGGTTGTAGCCAACAAAGCCGTCGACGAAGGATTTAACCTCATAGTTGGCCGTGGTGTCTACCAGGATGTCGATGTTTGGCAGAGGGAAATCGTCTTTTGGACTAGCTTTGTTCAAATCTCTGAAGTCCACGCAGCATCGGATCTTTCCGTTGGCCTTGGTTACCGTTACTATGTTGGAAAGCCATGTAGGATATTCAATGACCATGATGAACCCTGCTCTGAGCATCTTTTCTATCTCCTCCTTCACTTGTAGGGACCATTCGGGCTTAATTCTTCTTAGTTTCTGCTTCACTGGCTTGACTTCTGGGTCGAGCGGTATTCGGTGTTCAACTATGGAAGGATCGAGGCCTGGCATATCTTTATAGGACCATGCGAACACATCCACGAATTCTCTTAGAAGCTCAATCAGAGCGTCCCTTTCAGTCCCTTCGAAGAAACTACCAATCTCGAGTCTCTTTAGGCTCTTCCGCAGCTCCTGCATTCACACTTGTCAAAATCTCTTCGGCATTGGGCTCGATTTTCCTCTTTCCGAACAACCTGCTTAAAGATTTCTTTGATATATTGTTCGTTTAATGTGTCTGCTTCTTTATCTAGTGAATCATTATTAACTATTTTTAAGTTATTAGTTAATTTATCATTAGTTAAAGCGGCAATCAGGGGATTGAATGAACGCTCGCCCCGAAAAAAAGAAAAAAAAGTGTTTGATTCTGTTTTTCCCTTTTCTTTTTTTTGTTTTATTTTGCTTTTGAAGCGAAAAAGGGAGTTTTCGGTTTGTTTTGGGAGTCGCCACGCCGTTTTTAGAGGAAAACATTGAAAAACCTAATTTTAAGAGATTTTGAGTCCGGGAGTCTGGTTACGTGTTGGGAAGAACTCTAGTGTTCACCCAACACGCCCCTTTCGGGATTTTCAATCAACATTTGGACAAATATGGACATTCAAAAATGTGTGTGCGATGTGTGTCAACAAGTAAAGTGTGCAAGCCTTAAACTTCATTAATGGTATGGAACTGAATACAACTTGCGAGCCATGATAGGGGGCCGCACCCTATTTACACGTGATATCTTTTATCACAAGGCAGAAGTCTTGAGACAGTCTGCCCAGGGAGTTCCCTTGTCGTCTGACACAAGTCTTCTCTTAGCGAGGATGTCGGGCGACATGAGGAGCCATGGACAGATTGTCCCTTACAGAGGTAAAGCTACTCTGGAAACGGAAAGATATTTATTGGACTCATTAAAGACACTATTTGAAGGTCTAAAATCAGTCTTGGGATTGACGGGAGTTATCAAAGTCACGATAGACTTTGAATGATACGGATGTCATGAGACATGGAACATCCGATGTTATCCATGTCATATGACAATCCTCCTCCAATGAATCGCACCCAATTAGATCGTAGGCACTCAAATAGTGGCTTATGAGCCACAGAACTGCTTTGGAAAGCTCTGAGTTGCGAAGGGGATGAACTGGACAGATCTGAAGTCCAAGAATAGCTTTACAGCTTTCTGGGATCTCTATGTCGTATGACACAGGATCTCCAAGGAGTCCTATGTCGTCCGACATAGATAGGCCATTTCTGTGCTCTTCAGATCGTTTGTTTCCCTTTTGTTCCTCAAGGCAAACCAGGGCATGCTTAGCTACCGTAGCGTAATATGACAATAATATATGAGTATAATGAGAGGATCACATGGCTTTAGTGGCCAAAGTGTGATAAATCACATGATTTTGTCCACTTTGAAGTAGCCATCACCTCCTAACTCCATGCAAATACGTAAATATTGAATCTTTTTTGATCCTAAGATGACCAAATGTCCAGATCTGAGGTGGGGAGAAGTGAATATTGAAGATTCACTTCTCCACCACCTTTGTCATGCAAAATCCCAATTTCTACATGGTAAGAGAGCAAGTATGCATGCAATGTGTATTTAAAGACTTTATTTAAAAGGGGAGAGAGTTTTAGTGTCTACCTATTGTAGTCCACGAAGTAGAATCACCAATAGTATGGTGTCTACCCCTTCAATCACCAACAAAGGAGGCTTCTTTGGACCTTGGCTTTGAAGTGTGTGTGTGTGAGGAGGGAGGTGAGTGTGTGTGTGAGTGTATGAAAGAGAGAGAGAGAGAGGGAGACTTTATTTGGGCAGAGTTTTCCCTAGAATACTGGTATTCTCTCTAATGCTCCTTCTTGGTCCTTTAAAAATGATCAGCCATGCCTTCTATTTATAGGCATCCTGACTGAGCTTCCTATGTCGGACGACAGGGGCAGTTAAACCGCCTTAATATCCATGTCGTCCGACAGCGTACACCTTTTGGCCATAATGGGCCGAGTGGCTAGCAGGCCCAATGGATTGGTGGACTGCTGGGATTTTTGGACTCTAATTGCTTCTTAGCAATTTTGTGTAAGCCCAAATTTTAATTAGATTGGATCCAAAACTTGAGTTCGGATCGGGGTACTCACAGGGATACTCAGAAAGGTCCATCATTTCATTAAGAACGAAGGGAAATACAGCATTGGCTACAATTTCGTAGTCTTCAGGCGTAAGGCCATCGGACGACTCGAGAGACTCGAACTCAACAATGAGAGACTCGGAGGACTTTACATAGGTTGACACAAAGGGACGGGGGACCAATCCAAGCTTGGTGATCATTTCTTCTTTGGTTGCGGATGGGCCTGAGAGAGTTTCCCAATTCCTTAATGGCATCGCTGTCAGTGGCCTCATGACTCGGGGGTTATCTTGTTTCTGTTATCCTTCCTCAATCATTGCTATCATCTCTTTGTCTGAACTAGAATCAATCGGGTCCGGCACCTGAAAACTGAGCATATGAACGTAGGGATCTTCTTGCGGATCTGCCGCATCCTCAATTCTGGAGAATTCTAACTCGTCACAGTCTGACCGCTCAATCCAGATGTAAGGACGTATTGCGTCTTGGTGTGCTGCTGGAAAAATCTCATGCCCCATGCTCGAGCGAAAAGGCTTAGCGGGTAGTTCTTCGAGGAGGACGTCCCATACGATGTTCATACATTTGAGTTGAGTCTGCCAGTGCTTGTCGACTTTTATCATGAAGATCTCTTCGCTTGGCAAGGCCAGAGAATGGGTTTGAAGAATGCTGACAAATCTCTGATTGGAGACTGGGGGTTTGTGTTCTCGTATCATGGCGGTATTCAGTGTTTTTTTCCATTCTGCCTCCAAATGTTGGAAATAGCAATTGAACTTGATAAATCGAACTGCTTCAGGGTCTGCCCGCTTGATTTCGTTGACATAGTTGGCATCACCAGATTCTGGGGGATTCTGATGAGACTTGCCCCGATAGTCCCTTGGTCGATTCGGAGGAGGTAGCCCCGGTGTCTGGCTGCGGGCATGCTTGGCGACGGTCTCGGCTTCGTTCCCTATGAGGAAACTGTCACCCCTAATGACTTCAAGATCCCCCTGCCGGTTAATGAACTTGACGCATTGATGGATGGTGGAAGCTATGGCTTTCATGTGGTGTAACCAAGGGCGCCCCAACAGAGCTGTGAATTCGGATGGGATGTCCATTACATGGAATTTTGCTGGCACCATTTGGGTTTCAAACCAGAGTTCTAGAGCCACCGTCCTCAAGATGGGATGAGACGTGCCATCGTAGGCCTTGATTAACCGTGTAGATGGGATCATGTGCCTTTCATTGATGCGTAGGGCCCTCATCATGCTGAGGGGAAGGACGTTAACGGCCGATCCATTGTCCACCAATACCCCAGGGAGTGATACGGTGTTGAGCCGAATAGTGATGTACAAGGCTTCATTGTGTTTGGAGACATCTCTTGGCAAATCTTCGTCGCAGAAGGTGATCATTCTACCATGTAGTCGGGGATCATAGATTTGGTCCTTGTCTGGAGGAAGAGAGTCATCAAGCCAGTCACTTCGTGCCTTTTTCTTGCGAGGTAGAACCTTTGCTGAAGCCCCTGGGTTATGTTGAGGCCGTTTGTGGCGGTTGCCGTCCCCAGTCAGCATATTGATTGAGTGCGAGCGCCAAACTGGCGTTGGTTTTTCTTTGCTCTGCATGCACTCTGGGAGCCGGACAAATGTATCTTGGCCGACCCCGTGGGGGGTTAGACTGATTGGTAGTAAAATTACCTGCATCTACAAGATTCCTGGTGTCCAAAGGTCTCAACTCTATCGTTGGCAAGGCTTTTCGGCTCTTCTACCCCTGTTTGCTTTGGGGAAGACTGGCTGGAGTAGAGCACATAGTAATCAAATTCCCCAGATGGCTCCCCGAGCGTACCCATACTGGTATCACCGGCCTCGAACCTCTCTTTCAATTTTTGCTGGGAGGAAATTTTCTTCTTCTTAGGAGGACGGTCCTCGTGTATCCAATCCTGATAGTCCCTTTCAAGGCCTGGCAATACAGATATCCCACCAAATGTGCTCTACTGGTGGTGGATTTGGGACCTCGCCGAGCCGCGCTGAATGACTTTGAGTCGAACTGGTCTAGGGAGATCTGCTGTTGGGCTCATCGGGAAGCAAATGGTTGGACTCCGCCGGGTAATGAGAGGTATTAGGAGCCGAGAGAACAGGCACATATTTGTCCTTCAAGGGAGCCCCAGTCAGTTGGGGGATTGACAATGTTCCGAAATGACATGTGCAATCTTCGATCCAGGCCTGCTGTTTATCCTGGCGTTCCTCGAGAGCCCTGATGGCTAACTATATTTCCTCCGGTTTTTCCCAATCTCCGTTCCCCTTACTGATTTCTGCGGGATCGGTATCACTCCGAGAGGGGACACCTGATGGCCGCTGAGGTATGCCGAACTGCTCCATCTCTGACTGCTGTTGGAATGGCGGACCTTTGAATTGATGTTTGGGGGCTAGTTGGCCTGTAAGTCGACGGGCAGGAGTCCCGGCGGTGGAGACATAGGAATCTTGTGGTGGCATCTTGACATATCCAGGACGGTTGAGAGTGGGGGGAAGGCTTTCTTCCTTCTTTACGGTAAAAGTGCCATTGGGATTGAGGCTGGCGGCCAAACCATGGCTCCTAATAGCCTCCACGAGGCTATTCAGGTTTGCTTCTAGTTGCAATCTCATCTGTTCTGCTAACTGATTCCACTGCTGTTCTGTCTGAGGGGTCCCGGGAGGCGGAGTGACGTTGTCCCCATCATTACCAGCTGATGCAGACATTCTGAAACCCGGAGTCGGAACAATCGGTGAAGCTGATGATGTGTTTGACTCTTCCCAACTGATCAAACGGTGACCCGGCGCCCGAAACCAAGCTTTGTGAGGAGCTGCGGGGCAAAAGGCACGAGGGTTCAGATGTCTGGGAATGAAGGAGGGTAGGTGTTTGGGCTTTGGGCTCATGCAACATGCGGTTATTTGTTCTTGTTTACTTAAAACATATTTTATTAACCTAATCGGTTGGAAAAGGTTGCTCTTCTTTTTCGCAAACTACTCTGGATCCTGGATCAGTGGGCCCCATCACTACGTCTATAAGCCCCTCGTATTCCACCTGTACTTCGACTTCCCAGGGTGGACAGCCCCGGGCGAGGGTTCTATAGGGCAAGTGGGTCCCACCGACCGAAAATGAAAACGATCCTAAAGTCTAGCGGGTAATCCAGTCTTAACGAGCATTCGATGTAAATTACTGACAAAGCTGACGTCAAAGTCAAGATCATGTCCGAGGGCTCGACAAAAAGTCGGCATGATTCGGACTGATAAATGTCCACGATTGATCTTGACTTGTCGTCAATCAGGCCGTAATTAGGCATCGAATAATCGTTAATCCTTGATGACTCAGTGTCATGCTAGTGTCATGCTGGGAGTCAGTGTATAATTTGTGCCAGTCAGAGTCAAAGTCAAGGCCCCAGTCAATATCTGGTCAAAGCCCGTGACGGAAAACCGACGGGACTTCGACTGATTAGGGTCCTGAAAGATATTGACTTGGTATGCCGACTAAGGCTTGAAAGGAAAGGTCTATACACAGACAGGGCATGACACAGACCAGACTAAAAACCAACCGGGTCTCGGACAAAGTGTGTCACGGACAAGTGCATGGTCGACACGGGCCGCTACCGGGATTTACCCGGGTTAGGGACGTAGTGTGCAGTGTAAGGCCACGTGCGCGTAGTGTGCAAGCAGTCTATCTTCTTTTTCTGAGTAAAATAGAAATTTTTCATGTGTCTTAAAAAGTATGATGCATGCACAAAATGATTATTATTTTTTTTTTTTGAAAAATTCTCTTTTTTTTATTTTTTTTTTGAAATTTTTTTTTTTTTTTTTTTTTGAAAGCAAATAACACATAAGCACATAATTCAAAATTCAAGGCAACGGGTCCGATAGTCAAAATTTTGATTTTTTCCGAGGCGGCCAAAACAACACGAAAATGTGAAAAATCAACACACACACAACAAACGGTTTCAAATGTCGGGACGAAAACTTGACCCTCAAAAGTTTTTCTTTTTTTTTTTTTTGAAAATATAAAACTCGTTTTTTCCCCAGCGGAGTCGCCACTGTAACGATGTAGCCATTTTTCCGAAAGATTGGTATTTTTTCTTTTCTTTGAAAATCAATCGAAAAAAAACACGGAGTCGCCACGCCATTTTTATTTTAAGGGCCAAAACTTTGAAAAATGCTCGAGATTAGAGATTTGGGTTCGGAGGTCACGTTACACGCCGGGAAGAACGTTAGTGTTCACCCGGAATGCCTCGTAAAACGAGTCTTCCAAGCTTAAAAACCATTTGTGTGTGTGTGTGTGTGTTCCTTTGGCCAAAATAAGTTGAAACTGAGAAAAATAAAAATTGGGAACTCTTTGTAAGATATTAAACAAGCCCCATGATTTTTGGTATGATTTTTGGGTTGAGTTTTGGTACTCAAAAGATTTTTTGAAGTTGAAAACCAATTCTGCCAGAATGAAAAAGGCAGTGGACACTTGATTTTAAAATGGATTTAAGAGATTTAAAACTTCAAAATCTGGGGAAAGTCCAAGAATGAAAGTTGTTCAAAACACCTCAAATAAGGTTTCTGTAAAAGAACTTTCCCATTTGGAGATGAAATCTGGATTTTCAGAGACTGAGGAACTGACCTTTAAAAGAAAATTTGAAAAAGGGAGTTTTACTCACGCAAAAAATAAAGTAAAAATATGTCTGGAAAGCTCTGGATGTTGGCTACAAAAAGTGTTTTGTAGTCAACACCAAATTCCAAGTTTCTGTATGTCCAAAAAATTAGACCATGGATAAAGGTCTTAGAGAAAGGCTACTGGACAGCAACTTTCTCTTGAAGAAAAACATGATTTTAAAGGGGGTTTGGCATCCATGCTTGTCCCCATCTCCTTAGGCTTTGATTAGTAGTCACTAGATATTTTAGTGGTGATCTACTATATCAAGCCATCCTTAGGGTACATTAGGACTTAAGCATTTCATTTGCTTGGGAAGGGGAGATTTAGCTTTGAAACAAAGATTTTTGTTGTATGAAAATGATTTTTGAAAACTCTTTTGAGTAAGAAATATTTGGAAAAAACACTTTTAAGTGAGTAAGAAATGATTTAGACCTTTTAAATGGTCATCCAGGAAAATTTATTCCAAGGTGACTACATTTTTAGGTCTAGCAAAGATGAACAAGTTGGTGAACAAACTACATCTTCAAAGTTTGAGATGCATGCATGGATGAGAGAATTTAGGGTAAGGAGAAGGAGGTTATACCTATCTTCTTTGTGTTTTGTGTTTGAATGGATTCAAGGCTTGAAAGTGTTTAGGGTTTAAATGTGTTTAGGGTTTGTGATTAGAGTTGGTCAAAGAGAAAACAAGTAGATAACACTTAAGTCCTCTATGTTTTCTCTCTAATCCTCCTCCTAAGGGGTGGTTTAAACTTGGGCTTGTGTATGTATGAGAGTGATTTGAGAATGTTTGGAGAGAGTGGGATTTGGGAAAGATTCAAGAGAAAATGGTGGCAATTCAAGGGAATTCCCACTATTTTCTCCCTATTTTTTGCCAAGGTGCAGTTATAAAATGTGTTCTTCTCCCCCTTTTCTGAGACTGAAGGGCTCAATTTATAGGCCTCTGAAAATGCCCTTTTCATCCGCGCGGACAAGAGTAGAAGCGTGCACTGTTCATTAATTGCAGCTGCAGGCTTTGGACACAAGGAATATTTTCAAAATATTCAAACTGGCTGCTGTTTTTCAGCTTGCCAATTCGGGTTTTTTCAATTTCTTTTCTTTTTTAAGATTCTTTTCTTGGTTTAACCTTAAATGGCAATCCCTAATCTACCCTTACTTTGTTAGAAAGGTTAGGAATTGTTAGAAATGTTAGGAATGTTAAGACTTTCGTTAATTTTCTAACGAAAATGCTAACAACTCAAATTGGAGCACTTACAGGAGGGAATAAAGCAAAGCAATGAAATGCATTTTAGGCACATAGAATGTCACACAACCAAGCACACACAAATGAATGTAATGAACGTTGAACAATAACGAAAGTTTGACCCACTTTTGAAAACCAAGTTCCATATCCCCAGCAGAGTCGCCACTGAATGAACGCTCGCCGAAAAATGAGAGTCGCCACGCCGTTTTTAAGGAAACATTGAAAACCTTTTTGATATAGAAAAATGGGTTCGGGGGTCAAGTTACGTGTTGGGAAGAACCGAGAGTTCACCCAACACGCCTCATCCGTAGACGAGTCTTTCAATGTTTAACATCCAATTCATTCAAACGTGTGTGCAATTGTGTGTGTTACAAAATATGTATTAAAATGCAAATCAATGCTTTGTTTTATTGCTCAACAGGGGGAAATACAACTTGTAAGCCATTGACTCTGGGAGGCTACATCCCACTTTACATTGAGGACTGAATACGGATTACAACTGAAAGTAGTTTCTGCAGAGGACACATTATGTCGCGTGACACAGGACCTGAGGGTTCAATTGTGTCGCGTGACACAACGATGCACTTTGCAGAGACTTTACAAATTTCAACCAGAATCAATCAGAGAACAATTCAAATCCCAACACAATACCAATTCAACTCAGAAACAATGAATTCACAATGGATTGACCAAGGGGATGTGGATATAGGGAGATCCATATTCCCTTGGCCAATAAACAACAAATCCCACAAAATCACATTATGAATATCAATGATACCAAACCAAACACATTAAACAGAGAGATGGCAGTTGGGACTTGATAATTGGAGGCGGATGGAGCCTAATTATCAAGTCCGGGGAACAATTTGCAATGAAACAAATAAACTGTAAATGAGAGATAAAGGTGAGGGAAGAGATTCGTTACCCTCGTAGTCCACGCTCCTTCAACCACGTTAGGTAGAAGGATCTTCAAATCGGCTTCCGGGAACAAATTCAACAATCAGATTGAAGTTATTGTTAAACTTCAAGTATCTGTGCGTGTATGTTGAACGGACAGGGCTCTGGAAATAGGGGAAGGAGAAGACCACCAGTTTTGGGGTAGAGAGAAGTTAACGGCAAGAAGATTGAGGTTGGAGTTAGATCGGCGTTGTTGGGATGGTGGTGAACGGCTTGGGATCTATAGACAGGGAAGGAGGTGATCGGTTTTGGAGGGAATTGAGAGAGAGGGTGATGGTTGTGGTTGGCGTAGTGGTAGTGGTGATTACTCCGGCTGGTTTAGAGACTATTGAGGTGAGAAGGAGGCAACGGCCATGGCTGGAAGGGAAGGAGCTCCGTTGAAGAATTGGTTGAGGGGAAATTGGGAGAGATTGGATCGGGGAAGAAGGTAATTGGGAAGAGGAAGGTCACCGGTTGAGGGAGGATTGATGTTGGGTTTGTTTTCTGGTGAGGAAGAGGCTAGGTTAAGGGGAAGGAGTCCATTGAGGGAGCAGCCATGGCAACTGCGTTTAGAGAGAGAGAGGAGAGAGAGAGGGCCTTCCGGATAGAGAGAGATAGAGAGAGTTTGGAGAGAGAAGCTGAGAATTGTTGTGTGTGTTCTGTGTGTTGTTCCTTTTCAAAATGAATGCATTTGGTATTTAAACAGTGATTGGGAAATGGGTTTTATTTGGTCGCACGACTTCTCCCTTCGCTTTTCCATGCCTCAAGTTGTCGCACGACTAGGCACACCCGTAACTGTTTCTGGCGCCAAAACCTGCTTCTGGAACATTCTGAGTTAATTCCTTAAAAGTCCAAAGCAGTTAATTCCCTGTAGGTCCTTTTGTTCGGGAAAAATATTAAAAAACACTTCCTTCGCGAGAAACTTATAAAACGTTTCCGGAAGTCTCGGAATGGACTGGGAATTTACCAAAACACCCCTCAATGCAATTTTATTACATTAAAATGCATCTAAAAGGGTCGCAAATTGGATTGGCGTACTTACAGAGCCCCTCGACAACGTCACTTTTGGAAAAAGTGAGGTTGTCGATAAAATAAGACCCAATCCCAATTAGCGACAAGGGATAAGGCAGAGGGCTAAACGGTGATCTGGGGAAATCGGATGGCTGGACCTTTGGGGAAAGGATTCCTATGTATCCCTTTAAAGGGAATCAAGCCAAATCGTAGTTCGGAAACAACACTGAAAGGGTAGAGATGTGTCTTCATACCTTTGCTATGCTTACCTGTGGCTGTCGGAGGGTTGGTGTTTCTGTGGGTTGCGAGTAGCGGCCGGAGGGTCTCATGCTACTGCCGTTGGTGCCAAGTTGTTGCTTCCGGAGGGTCTCATGCTGCAACTGGGGTCACGAGTAGCTGTCGGAGGGTCTCATGCTACCGCTGGTGTTGCAAAGTTGTAGCTGCCAGAGGGTCTCATGCTGCAACGGGGGTCGCGAGTAGCTGCTGGAGGGTCTCATGCTATCGCTGGTGGTGCAAGGTTGTAGCTGCCGAAGGGTCTCATGTTGCAATGGGGGTCGCGAGTAGCAGCCGGAGGGTCTCATGCTACCGTTGGTGGTGCCAAGTTGTAGCTGCCAGAGGGTCTCATGCTGCAACGGGTCCTTGTGGATGTCGGAGGGTCTCATACCACTAGTTATTGGTTCAGGGTAGCTGCCAGGGGACTCACGCTACTGCTGCTTCTGCTGGGGATAAGTGTAGCTGCCGGGGGACTCACGCTGTTTGTTTCTGTTGGTGAATGTTGGATGGTCTTTGTTGATGGTTTGACTTTTGTGTCCTGAGCTTTGCTTGGTAGGCTGGGACTCTTCTTGCTAGGGAGTGGGTTCTTGTTTGTGCTTTGGTGTCGGGGTCGCTGATATGGTAGGACGGGAACTTTGCTTGCTAGGGAGCAGGTTCCGGGTGGTGCTTTGGGGCCACTGATCTGGGAACTTTGCTTGCTAGGGAGCAGGTTCCGGGTGCTGCTTTGGGGTCATTGATCTGGGAACTTTGCTTGCTAGGGAGCAGGTTCCTCTGGTGCTTTGGGACCACTGATCTGGGAACTTTGCTTGCTAGGGAGCAGGTTCCGGGTGCTGCTTTGGGATCACTGATCTGGGAACTTTGCTTGCTAGGGAGCCAGGTTCCTCTGGTTCTTTGGGACCACTTGATCTGGGGACTTTGCTTGCTAGGGAGCCAGGTTCCTCTGGTGCTTTGGGACCACTTGATCTTGTTGTGCACTGCTGGGGAGACTAAAATAGGTACGGTTCTTTGTCTCAATTTTTCTTGAGGGCCAGTCTTCAAGGGTTGACGGGGCTCAGTTGATCATTGTACCTGCAGGTGGTATGTAGCTGCCAGAGGGTCATAGGATGTAACTGCTTGTTGGGAAGTTGTTCACGAGATGGTCTTTATAAAATAGGCTTTGGAGTCGTTAAGACTGGTGAGCATTATTGTCTGGATTCTGGGGCAGCTGGGGCTCTTTTCTTTGATAAGCACTGCTTGGAGACTGGGCCTGACGAAGATAATAAACCCGGGGTCTGCCACCTGCAGGGTTTGGAATCCCTGTCCAAGATTGTGATTCGAGGGGCAGTCCTTACGATCACAATACGATCACCTGATTATTGTACTCTGCGGGGGGAGACACAACACTCTAGGCACTCTGCACTTTATTTGACTTTTTGCTTATGCATTATTAATCTTTGGTTGCACAAGTCCATCTCAGCTGGGGATGGAAGGCAAGTGTGATTTTTGCACGGCTTGGTGAGCAGATGTGTATGTATCAGTTGCTCTATCGTGTATGGGACGAAAGTGTTTATAATGAGGTGGACCCTCTCCCACGAGGCAGGGAAATGATATGGTGCAGCTAGGCAAGTCGGGGACGCTCTCGGGAGTACTGGCTGCAGCAGGTCCATTGCTAGTGAGGACAGAGTGTATCGCGCATCTGAGACAGCAAGCAGCAGAGGGGGGCAGAGAGCAATCCCAGCTTGGCGAAGCCCCAGTTGACAGTGCAAAGCGAACCTGGAGGGAAATCTGGTAAGGAGAGCATGAGGGATACCTTAACCAAAGCCCCAGCTTGAGGAAATTCTATGCAGCTTCCTCGCAGACAGAGTCATCTTGTGGCCAAAGAGGCAATTCATCATTTCAAACCGCAGTCAATCAGTCGCTGGACAAGACTCAGAAGTGCTTACGCGCAGGGGCACATCCTTCGAGGGTGGGAAATGAATCCCGATTTTGTGTATGACACTCTCGCTTTTGGGTTTGACTCTTTTGGGAGAGTATAAGCATCACAAGGTGTGGAGAGGTGTATGGAAGCCCCTGCTGACCGACGCAGTGTTTGGCTCTATCTTCCTATGATGTAGAAAGAGAAGACTTGTCGAGACACTTGAAAACTTGTCTTATTCGTGATGATCACAAGGCTTCTTAAAACCCTTTATTGATGTTCAGGTTAGTCAACCGTCAAAGCTGATATGAACAAATATTTTTATCAATCCTGAGGAGAAAGCCCCCTGATATCGAGAATAAAACTCGGAAAGATGAACAGTGTATGGGCATGGTCCTTGAGGAGACCGGATCTTCTGAGATCTGTTTGTGATTTTGACCGGACCAGTTATGGTTGCCTACGTTCCCCTCCATAGGAGGAGCTCAGGTCGCCGTTGTTCGGACTTATCCCGAATGAAAAGAATGAACGTTGGAATTCGAGGATCTGAGGACCTTTGAGGATTTTGAGAATTGAAAGAGCATGTCCTCTTGGAGTGTCGATGGAAGACATGAATGTGAAACCCCAGTGGGACATCCACGATAAGTATTTGTGGAGGGGGAATGAAATATGCTCACATGCAACGTCGAAAGAACTGATGGAATTTGCACAATCTTCGCTTGACGGTCCTTTGAGCCGGGAGAGATTTGGCTCCGCTTTAAGCAATAATCTGTTTTAGATCTCGACGATATTGGAATGAAACTGCTATCCGGTAGGAACTATGACTGGGTCTCGGGGTTTCGATCGGCCCTCGGGTGATTCGGGATATGATGACCTCTTAAAACGAGAGATCGGCTGGGCTTTTTGCTGGTTGTACCCCTAAAGATGAGAGGTTGGCTTTTTAGGGATGTGTTTGGGATTTCTAAGGGAAGGATATCTTGTGATTGCATCTTTGCTGCCTCTAAGAATGAGAGGCCGATCTTTTGGCTTTTGGTCAAGGTCAAAGGTAATTGTAATGGGCATATCCTCTAAAATCGAGAGAACGGCTTGGGATTGGTTAGAGGTAATGGTGAGGAACATCCATGCTGTCTCTTTATTCACTCTGAGACTCCTTTTGAGTAACAACCGAATCCTTTGACTTTTGCTTTTTGAGAGGATCGCTGGGGACTAAGCTCTCTTTCTTTTCTCTCTTTTTTTTATTCTTCTTTTTTTTGTATTTTTTTTGTCTCTCTCTCTTTTTTCAATTTTGTCTTTGAGAGGAGCATTTCAGCTAGTCCCCAGGATGGATCATTGCTTTCCGTCGTTCTTGAGCTTGGAGACGGTCGATCTTTCTTTGCATCACGGGAGCCTCAAGGATAGTCCCTCTTCTTCTGACGATGGCTAAACGGGTTTAAAATATGCCGATCTTGAAATGAAGGGGTATTGTTTAGTGAGGGTGAGGTATGGCTTTCCTATGGGTGAAAGGTTTCAACCGCAGTCCCTACCGAATGATCCGAACGAGATCGAGCCTTCATTTTCTTGCTTAAGCTTACTCTGAGAAAGATTCGTGCAAATTCATCGAACAACGAGATGGGGAGGACGAAGGTAGATATGTGAGCACAGGAGCCGCGAGGTGGGGAGTTGATAAGCCCCACTGTGGGAAGGATATCAGTCGATTTTCTCACTCCGATCAATTTAAACATTAGCCATTTCAAAGCATTAGTCGGTGAGCAGCACAAGTGATCATTTGGAATAAGACCATTTCAATCGAGTGTAACGTAGGTGTGCAAGTAATGTCTCGAGTCTAGCAAGAAGAGAAACAAAGATTTTATTACTGCAAAGCAAAAATTGGTCCAACTTGGACTCGACAGACTCATGTCCGACAGTGGACATTCTAGACCCTACGAGGACTGATCGACTGCATCAACTTCGGATGGGAGGAAGAGCATTGTTGCCATCGGTGGGATGAGGACCCTTCTCGATCTCTTTGACATTCACAAGTCGTCCTCCTTAGCTTTAACAATATGAGCAAGCACCCGGGCCTCCTGCTTGTGAGGAAAAACAGCTTCAAGGGTAGCCCGCAACTTTCCAATGGACACACCATTTGCACTATGCTGACCCATGGGCTATGTACCTCCAGACTGGTGGGCCATAATTTTCTCTGCACCGAGCATTTTGGATTCCGAATCATATGGACGATCACTCGGGCACTTGAACTGCTTCCGCCTCGGGAATGTGGACCAATGAGCACCGGGAACGAGAGCACACACCCAACTTGCCGTAGCCTTGCAGAGGTGAAGAGGTAAGAGCGTGTATAAGGCGGAGGATAGAGAATCTTGAGGAGGTACGGGAGAGGGAAGAATACGGAAGGAGATGGACTCATGCAACTCTTATTAATATTCAAGTAGAAATCGGTGGCTTTTAAGTCCTAGGAACGGTTAGGAAAGGCTAACCCTTTATTTCACACAATCTAGACCTCGGGGGAACCTATGGACACATCATTCAAAAATACACCAAATGTGTTGAGTCAAAATTAATAATAGGCGATAATACCTAAACAAAACCAAAGCATTTATGGGACGAACGAGCAGCCCCAATTTCTGGAGAAATTTAAGCAGCATAACTGGTATTCCTGAAGAATTTCAAGGAAACATCCGGCATGACCTCTCGTTGGTGCACGTTGACAAAGTGACATGATCTCTCGTTAGAACATGCTGTGGGAATGACATGTCCTCTCGTGAAACCATGTTGCGATGGCAACATGCCCACACATGCTAGGTTTTGGGGTAGATACGAAAGTCCATTAGAAATTTTGAAACAACTCATTTTAGGGTATTTTTGAAAATGTCATGTCAAAACCAACCGTTTTGGGTGAGGTTTAAATGTGTGGCGCCACCTATAACGCGCTAGGGGAATGGGTTTGACATTAGGCGCTCAAGCGTAGGCGAATTTCATGGCCGTCCGCGATGCCGTCACTCGCACCCGTGGGTTCTAGATCTACGTGAAGTAGTGTGAGGATGACTATGTTCCTTTAGTTGAGAAAAATGAATTTTTTATTTTATGATTTTTTTTAATTTTTTTTTATATTTTTTATTTGAAAAGGGGGAAAGAAAAGGAAAACAACTCACACACACACCCACAGAGCACAATAATCAAGGATCAATAATCTGATCATGGGGGACTGCCCCACAGTCACAGCTGAACTGGAAACCAAAACCTGTAGAGTGACCACCTTCTGTCGCGGGGCACAAGATAACCAAGGCACTCTCTATCGCATGACAGAAGGATTCACATATCCAGAACCCCTGAACAAAGACCAAATCAGCCCCAGCCTCTCCAAGCACAATGCAATGACTCAGCCCTAGCACTAGCACAATCTCAACAGGAAGCAAGAAAGGGGGGAGGGAATAAATCAAAGCAATAAAATGCATTTTAGGCACATAGAATGTCACACAACCAAGCACACACAAATGAATGTAATGAACGTTGAACAATAACGAAAGTTTGACCCACTTTTGAAAACCAAGTTCCATATCCCCAGCAGAGTCGCCACTGAATGAACGCTCGCCGAAAAATGAGAGTCGCCACGCCGTTTTTAAGGAAACATTGAAAACCTTTTTGATATAGAAAAATGGGTTCGGGGGTCAAGTTACGTGTTGGGAAGAATCGAGAGTTCACCCAACACGCCTCGTCCGTAGACGAGTCTTTCAATGTTTAACATTTAATTCGTTCAAACGTGTGTGCAATTGTGTGTGTGACAAAATATGTATTAAAATGCAAATCAATGCTTTGTTTTATTGCTCAACAGGGGGAAATACAACTTGTAAGCCATTGACTCTGGGAGGCTACATCCCACTTTACATCGAGGACTGAATACGGATTACAACTGAAAGTAGTTTCTGCAGAGGACACATTATGTCGCGTGAAACAGGACCTGAGGGTTCAATTGTGTCGCGTGACACAACGATGCACTTTGCAGAGACTTTACAAATTTCAACCAGAATCAATTAGAGAACAATTCAAATCCCAACACAATACCAATTCAACTCAGAAACAATGAATTCACAATGGATTGACCAAGGGGATGTGGATATAGGGAGATCCATACTCCCTTGGCCAATAAACAACAAATCCCACAAAATCACATTATGAATATCAATGATACCAAACCAAACACATTAAACAGAGAGATGGCAGTTGGGACTTGATAATTGGAGGCGGATGGAGCCTAATTATCAAGTCCGGGGAACAATTTGCAATGAAACAAATAAACTGTAAATGAGAGATAAAGGTGAGGGAAGAGATTCGTTACCCTCGTAGTCCACGCTCCTTCAACCACGTTAGGTAGAAGGATCTTCAAATCGGCTTCCGGGAACAAATTCAACAATCAGATTGAAGTTATTGTTAAACTTCAAGTATCTGTGCGTGTATGTTGAACGGACAGGGCTCTGGAAACAGGGGAAGGAGAAGACCACCGGTTTTGGGGTAGAGAGCAGATAACGGCAAGGAGATTGAGGTTGGAGTTAGATCGGCGTTGTTGGGATGGTGGTGAACGGCTTGGGATCTATAGACAGGGAAGGAGGTGATCGGTTTTGGAGGGAATTGAGAGAGAGGGTGATGGTTGTGGTTGGCGTAGTGGTAGTGGTGATTACTCCGGCTGGTTTAGAGACTATTGAGGTGAGAAGGAGGCGACGGCCATGGCTGGGAGGGAAGGAGCTCCGTTGAAGAAGTGGTTGAGGGGAAATTGGGAGAGATTGGATCGGGGAAGAAGGTAATTGGGAAGAGGAAGGTCACCGGTTGAGGGAGGATTGATGTTGGGTTTGTTTTCCAGTGAGGAAGAGGCTAGGTTGAGGGGAAGGAGACCATTGAGTGAGCGGCCATGGCAATTGTGTTTAGAGAGAGAGAGGAGAGAGAGAGGGCCTTCCGGATAGAGAGAGATAGAGAGAGTTTGGAAAGAGAAGCTGAGAATTGTTGTGTGTGTTCTATGTGTTGTTCCTTTTCGAAATGAACGCATTTGGTATTTAAACAGTGATTGGGAAATGGATTTTATTTGGTCGCACGACTTCTCGCTTCGCTTTTCCATGCCTCAAGTTGTCGCACGACTGGGCACGCCCGTAACTGTTTCTGGCGCCAAAACCTGCTTCTGGAACATTCCGAGTTAATTCCTTAAAAGTCCAAAGCAGTTAATTCCTTGTAGGTCCTTTTGTCCGGGAAAAATACTAAAAAACACCTCCTTCGCGAGAAACTTATAAAACGTTTCCGGAAGTCTTGGAACGGACCGAGAATTTACCAAAATGCCCCTCAATGCAATTTTATTACATTAAAATGAATCTAAAAGGGTCGCAAATTGGATTGGCGTACTTACACATGCTATATGTGTTTTGGGTTGAAATGAGATTCAATATTTGTCATATGAATAGTTTCATTGTGCTAATTTATGTGACGGTTGCAGTGGGTTATTGATTGAGTATTGATTGTGTTGGTTCGGCTACGAGAGTGAGTGCCAACGATTGAGAATGTGATCGTTATTGTTAGACCACTGCCCCTGAACATAATTAGTACACTGGACTGTGAAATATGATTGATTGAGATTTGGTTTATGAAAATGAGTCTTATTGGCATGTCCATATTCTTAATATCATGGACATTGTTAATTGATAATTGTGTTTCATTGAACTTTGTGATACTGCATATCCCCTCTCTGCTGAGCATTCCCCAAGCTCACCCCTCTCCAGTTTGATTTTGCAGTTGTGACAGTTGATCGAGGATCAAGAAATAAAGATTGGATCGGAGCAGCTTAAGAATATTTGAGGTTGTTAGATAATATTATTTTGTAGAATTTTGGAGATGTTAATTGTAATAATTGATATTTATGATTGTGAGTAATTGTGAAAACTCGGGTCGTTAAGTTGGTATCAGAGCATTGGGATTAGATCTTGGAAGGGAATTAGGATTATGATACCGGAATACTTCCGGGTGCTAGAATGATATTGAGATTTTGAGGATTTTAGAAAGATTAGGTTTTTCTTGAAGTCAATGAGTTATCTTTTGCTACGTAGGATTTTTGCAACGGAAGCCCTAATGGAATGAGGAGAAGAAGTTTAAGATAGAATTCGGGGACGAATTCCATTTAAGGGGGAAAGAATGTAATATCTCGAAAATTTAAGTATTTTATTTTGGAACTTAGTTATATTTTTGAATATTTAAATGGGCCAGATAAAAATATTGAGTTAATGAGTATTTGTTATTATTTACGTTTATTTGAGACGGAGGAAGTATTAGTTTTGATTTGTAATTAATTTGGGTCAAAATTTATTCTAAATGAAAGTGGGCCATTTAGATGAAATATGTTGGAGAAGAAATAAATGGGCTTGACCCATTTTGGGAAAATGCATTTACCGTAAGAAAGTAATTAAAGTATAAGTATTATAAGTATATTTTTCCTAACCCTAAACCTAAACAATTAAAAAGTTCCTACTACTGCTGATAAATTGAGAAGAATTGCTGCAGCAAATAATGAAGAGGCAGTACCGACAGTTAAATTTGGGGTGGTGGCGCCAGCCACAATATGATCTGGTAAATTTGATCGGGTATTGAGGTTTGATTCGAAAGCAATTATTTTGGTGATCCGGTCTAAGGGTTTTGAGGTAAGAGAGACTATGCAGTGTCGATTCCATGTTAGTTCAGCATGTGATTGTTCTTGCAAATATGTCCTATTGTTTTGCTCCGTTTCATTGAAACGTATTTCGATTGTTCGGTCATATTTGAGAAACTTCTTTCCTATTTAAATTGTTAATGAAGTATATCGATTTTAATGATAGCATGATATATGTGTTTTGGGTCGAAATGAGATTCAATATTTGTCATATGAATAGTTTCAATGGGCTAATTTATGTGACGGTTGCAGTGGGTTATTGATTGAGTATTGATTGTATTGGTTCGGCTCCGAGAGTGAGCGCCAACGATTGAGAATGTGATCGTTATTGTTAGACCACTGCCCCCGAACATAATTAGTACACTGGACTGTGAAATATGATTGATTGAGATTTGGTTTATGAAAATGAGTCTTATTGGCATGTCCATATTCTTAATATCATGGACATTGTTAATTGATAATTGTGTTTCATTGAACTCTGTGATACTGCATATCCCCTCTCTACTGAGCATTCCCCAAGCTCACCCCTCTTCAGCTTGATTTTGCAGTTGTGATAGTTGATTGAGGATCGAGAAATAAAGATTGGATCGGAGCAGCTTTAGAATATATGAGATTGTAAGAGAATATTATTTTTTAGAATTTTGGAGATGTTAATTAAAATAATTGATATTTATGAATTGTAAGTAATTGTGAAAACTCGGGTCGTTAAGTTGGTATCAGAGCATTGGGATTAGATCTTGAAAGGGAATTAGGATTATGATACTGGAATACTTCCGGATGCTAGAATGATATTGAGATTTTGAGGATTTTAGAAAGATTAGGTTTTTCTTGAAGTCAATGATTTATCTTTTGCTACGTAGGATTTGTGCAACGGAAGCCCTAATAGAATGAGGAGAAGAAGTTTAAGATAGAATTTGAGGACGAATTCCTTTTAAGGGGGAAAGAATGTAATATCTCGAAAATTTAATTATTTTATTTTGGAACTTAGTTATATTTTCGGATATTTAAATGGGCCAGTTAAAAATATTGAGTTAATGAGTATGGGTTATTGTTTACGTTTATTTGAGACGGAGGAAGTATTAGTTTTGATTTTTAATTAATTTTGGTCAAATTATATTCTAAATTATATTCTAAATGAAAGTGGGCCATTTAGGTGAAATATGTTGGAGAAGAAATAAATGGGCTTGACCCATTTTGGGAAAATGCATTTATCGTAATAAAGTAGAAGTAGTATAAGTATATTTTTCCTAACCCTAAACCTAAACAATTAAAAAGTTCCTACTACTGCTGATAAATTGAGAAGAATTGCTGCAGCAAATAATCAAGAGGCAGTGCCGACAGTTAAATTTGGGGTGGTGGCGCCAGCCACAATATGATCTGGTAAATTTGATCGGGTATTGAGGTTTGATTCGAAAGCAATTATTTTGGTGATCCGATCTAAGGGTTTTGAGGTAAGAGAGACTATGTAGTGTCGATTCCATGTCAGTTCAGCATGTGATTGTTCTTGCAAATATGTCCTATCGTTGTGCTCCATTTCATTGATACGTATTTCGATGGTTCGGTCATATTTGAGAAATTTCTTTCCTATTTAAATTGTTAATGAAGTATATCGATTTTAATGATAGCATGCTATATGTGTTTTGGGTCGAAATGATATTCAATATTTTTAATATGAATAGTTTCAATGTGCTAATTTATGTGACGGTTGCAGTGGGTTATTGATTGAGTATTGATTGTGTTGGTTCGGCTCCGAGTGTGAGCGCCAACGATTGAGAATGTGGTCGTTATTGTTAGACCACTGCCCCCGAACATAATTAGTACACTGGACTTTGAAATATGATTGATTGAGATTTGGTTTATGAAAATGAGTCTTATTGGCATGTCCATATTCTTAATATCATGGACATTGTTAATTGATAATTGTGTTTTATTGAACACTGTGTTACTACATATCCCCTCTCTGCTGAGCATTCCCCAAGCTCACCCCTCTCCAGTTTGATTTTGCAGTTGTGACAGTTGATCTCGGGTCGTTAAGTTGGTATCATAGCATTGAGATTAGATCTTGAGAGGGAATTTGGATTATGATACCAGAATACTTTCGGGGTGCTAGAAGGATATTGAGATTTTGAGGACTTTAGAAAGATTAGGTTTTTCATGAAGTCAATGAGTTATCTTTTGCTACATAGGATTTTTGCAACGAAAGCCCTAATGGAATGAGGAGAAGAAGTTTAAGTTAGAATTCGAGGACGAATTTCTTTTAAGGGGGAAAGAATGTAATATCTCGAAAATTTAAGTATTTTATTTTGGAACTTAGTTATATTTTTGGATATTTAAATGGGCCAGTTAAAAATATTGAGTTAATGAGTATGGGTTATTGTTTATGTTTATTTGAGACGGAGGGAGTATTAGTTTTGATTTGTAATTAATTTGGGTCAAATTATATTCTAAATGAAAGTGGGCCATTTAGGTGAAATATGTTGGAGAAGAAATAAATGGGCTTGACCTATTTTGAGAAAATGCATTTACCGTAAGAAAGTAATTAGAGTAGAAGTAGTATAAGTATATTTTTCCTAACCCTAAACCTAAAAATTAAAAAGTTCCTATTACTGCTGATAAATTGAGAAGAATGACTACAGCAAATAATGAAGAGGCGGTGCCGACAGTGAAATTTGGGGTGGTGGGTCCAGCCACAATATGATCTGGTAAATTTGATCGGGTATTGAGGTTTGATTCGAACGCAATTATTTTGGTGATCCGGTCTAAGGGTTTTGAGGTAAGAGAGACTATGCAGTGTCGATTCCATGTTCGTTCAGCATGTGATTGTTCTTGCAAATATGTCCTATCGTTGTGCTCCGTTTCATTGATACGTATTTCGATTGTTCGGTCATATTTGTGAAATTTCTTTCCTATTTAAATTGTTAATGAAGTATATCGATTTTAATGATAGCATGCTATATGTGTTTTGGGTCGAAATGAGATTCAATATTTGTCATATGAATAGTTTCAATGTACTAATTTATGTGACGGTTGCAGTGGGTTATTGATTGAGTATTGATTGTGGTTGTTCGGCTCCGAGAGTGAGCGCCAACGATTAAGAATGTGATCGTTATTTTTAGACCACTGCCCCCGAACATAATTAGTATACTGGACTATGAAATATGATTGATTGAGATTTGGTTTATGAAAATGATTCTTATTGGCATGTCCATATTCTTAATATCATGGACATTGTTAATTGATAATTGTGTTTCATTGAACTCTGTGATACTGCATATCCCCACTCTACTGAGCATTCCCCAAGCTCACCCCTCTCCAGTTTGATTTTGCAGTTGTGACAGTTGATCGAGGATCGAGAAATAAAGATTGGATCGGAGTAGCTTTAGAATATTTGAGGTTGTTAGATAATACTATTTTGTAGAATTTTGGAGATGTTAATTGTAATAATTGATATTTATGAATTGTAAGTAATTGTGAAAACTCGGGTCGTTACACTTTAGCCCATCCTCTGTATCTTCTTTGGCTATAACAGCCAAGTCATTATCATTGAAAGGAACAAGGGGATGGCCAGTCCGAGCTGCCTCATTATACCTGTCAACATAGGCCCATTCGGCCAATTTCTCAACTTGCAGCTCGACATTAGGTTTCACAAGGGCTCGTCGAGCCATATGTTGGCGTCCAATATCATAAAAATCCCTAGCTCGGGACACTATGATGTTGTAACATTCATCGGTGTTTTTGAACAGCTCGACGGCATCCTTCTCCTGGGCCAGAGATTCTTCCTCCCACCTCAACCTAGCTGCCTGGTGGTCATTGTTCAGTTGGTCGATCCTTTTGTTGTGATCTTGAACCAAACCTGACAGCTGCTCGAGCTGCCCCTCTAACTTAACCTTCTCCAAGTCAACAATATTATGGGGGTCCGCCCCAGCTGATTCATGTCTGGGCTCAGAGCCCGATGCATTTTCGGTCGACATGTCGACCTCCCCCTCACCCCCAAATACTTGCACCTGGGTTGGTGCTCAACGGGCTCCACCTGCCCACTCCCATCGATGGGGATCATCCCCCTCTTTCCTTGGGAAGAAACCTGTTCCTCTCAATGGCTTCCTTCTCCCTGTTAGCCCGAGCATTTGCAGCTTCGTGGGCCTTTTTGTTCCTCCTCCTATCTCCCATGTCAACAATGTGATCCATTTGGGCTTTTTGTTCGGCTGTGAGAACTGCAAGATAAGGGAAAGAAAGTTAGCATACATACATACCAGTAAAAGGACGAAAATGACAGAACATAGTACAAATACTTAACCGCCATAGTGGAAAAGGCCCCTGTAGTAACCCGGTTTCTTCTTGCAATAATGACATTGGGCTCAAACCTTTCCCTCTCGTGAATCACCCAATCGGGGTACCTAAGTCTTCTAATGATCGGGACCAAGGGAGCCACCTCTCAATCTCCACCCAGCATCATCCCAGCCCAGATGAATAAGTCTTTGTCTGACCCTAGAGCAGCCCAGCTTATGGTGCTCATCCGAGCCACCAATGTCAACCTGTGAGTAAGCTCATTGCTCCACTCCGGGACCCATTACTCCTCCTCCTTCATGGATTCAGAGTCTTCCTCACGCAAGTGGAACTCCCATCCCTTCCTACTCTCAACCAGAATTATGTGGCTATTCCACCCCGATACCTTGTCAGGCAAGTTGATAAACAGTTCCTTTGTTGGGTTGTTGATCCCAAAAAATTTGTCGTTCATGAAGACCTTAAAAAATTTCCTAAATACATACATGCAAGGTTTGAAATAGACCAACACCCTCACTATGTTGGCTCCGAGCTGCATTGGAACAGCGGCCAAACACTCTAAAAATTCGCAGATGAAAGGGTCGAGGGGTAAGCGTAGCCAGACCTCAAATTGACCATAGTAGAAGGCTACTCTAGTCGTGCTAAGACCCCAGTGAGTCCAAGATTGTGCCTTCCTTTGCCTCACTATGAAGTGGGTCAGGTAGAAGTCATCACGAGGTACCTCAAAGAAGTCGTGAAAAATCTTGATACGGGAGTCAGCATTTTTCTTCCCGATGGCCGGCTTGGGGGCCACATACCCCCTTTCGTTGCGACTTGGAATCACGGTCGAGCAAAATTTGTTTACAATATTCCCAGAGTAGGAGCTCGACGCTGCAGAGGTCGAAGGTTGTTGAGCTACCATATCTACCAAAGACACAAAAATAGGGGAATCAGACCTAGTTGAAGTATGTTTCGAACTATCTAAGGACGACCTAGATTCCCCTGGGAATTCTAACCTCTCACGAGGGAAGGGTGTCTTGTTGGACTTGATATAGAAGATTATGAGGTGGTCTATCAGTTTATTGAAAATAAGGAAACGAATAATTCGTAGATCATCCGCCTCCAAGTCCCCCATACTCTCACTAGCTGGAAACCCTATCTCGCCATAAAATAGGCTCCACCTATTAAAGATGGTGATACACTCCTCTATGGTCAGTTCTCTCCATGGCCCTTATAGCCTCTTGTAAATCCTAAGGTTTACGCAATTATATCCATACCTAACCCCTAGCTCGAAACCAAAGGTTCTAGCCATGGAAAAATAAAAAGGGGGAAGTTTGAAATTAAACCTAATACAGAGAAATTGAAGGGTACCTTGTTGATTTGGGGAAACACGGAACACAACGACGGATCAACGGAAAGATTGATTGCACCGGAAAATCAGATTATTTGCCTTTGTTCTTGCTGGGTATTTGAATACTTGAAGATGGTAAATATTGAAAAGGAATAAAATCCTTCCTTTTATACTACTCCTAATCCTTGCCTAAATTGGAAAGGGTGGGGGACATAACCGTTAGAATGTCAGAGTAAAGGATCAACGCCGATTCCCAATGCAGTTGTCCAATCACCGGAACTGTCCCATTAAGGCGGAAATTATGATGCATTAAATAGCGTATCCAACCGCCAGAAGTCAATTGTCGAGAGCGACCTACATCTACCAAGTCGACCCTCCACCAGCGGACTACGTAAGTCATCAAAAAAAAATTCATTAACATCCTAGTCGACAAAGTCAACTCAGAAAGTTGGGGGCCACTGAACGGAATAAAAGTGATGGGTTAGGTCCAATATCCAAAGCCCAATGTTTTAACCATTACAAAGATACAGTTAATGAATGGGCCAACCCAGCTGTTGCAACCCCAACGGCCCAACAGTATAAATCAGTCGACCAAGCTAATTGTCCGACCATCATTGGTCCCGACCTAGCTTCATCCAAATTATGATCATCTACTTGTACAATCTCTGCCCAGCAAAGTCACGAAGTCAGGTCGACCTTGAATGCTCAGGCAACCTCGATCAAATAAACACGTGTGTTTATACACAACTCTATTCTGTGAATGTGGCCACGAAAAAACCGTTTTCTTTTTTACGGAAAAAGGGTCGCCCTTCACCTCAGTTTGAAGACACCGGTGTTATGAAAAATGGAGTCGCCACGCCATTTTGATTTCCTCAAAGCTTTGAAAAAAAGGATAAGGGCCCGAAGGTTAATTTACTCCTTGGGAAGAACGTTTGGCGTTCACCCAAGGAGCCTTGCAAAAGCAAGTCTTCCTAAATCTGAAATTTGTGCTTATTTGTGTGCATGCGTGATTTGAAAAGAGAAAGGAATGTGCCAAGTTTATCTGTCGGACTTAAAAACCAAGTAAGAAGGTTTTAGCTCGAGATACCTTAGATTTGATGTTTTCAAGATTTTGATCCCGTTCTCACTTTGGACTTGTGATCATCATTACGGGACTTATCTACCCTCCCGTTAGATTAATCAACCATGATAGGCATTGGAGCTTTGTTATGTCTTAACCTAACATTCCTTGGGGAATTTAGTCACATGTGATCAAAAGGGGCTCGTCTTTAAGTCCAAGAATGAGACTCTTTAGAAAAGGATGAATCTTTGCCCATCGATCCTACATCTTGAGACAATGATGATTCGTTGGGACATTTTATGTTCGTCTCAAGTGATTATCGAAGATTTCGGGACTAAAATCCATCGGTTTCTAAAGGGACAAAGATAGTGTCATTTTTATGGTGGAAATGATGTAAAGATGGAATCTTTACACCTATCCTCACCATGGAATACACCAAGAACCAAGGGACTAGGGGAATGGGATGTAAATATTAGATCTTTATACTCATCCTATGTCTTTTTGTGCCTTATAAGGCTTTTAGACAATCCTCGGAGAGAAAGATCCATCTCTAGGGACATGGGGGAAATGACTTTGAAGTAAAGATTTCATTTTTAATATAAATAATACAATGAGTATCACTAAACTAAAGACATAATGTAAAGGGGATGATCTTCATGGCTTTTCCTATGTCCTTAAGACCTCATAAGGTGGACAATCCTTGGAAAGCTAGATAAGGGGAAGGGAATGCCATAATATGAATAAAGATTGCATTTTTATACATAAAAGTAAAAGGAAATCACATCATCATATGGTAGATCTTCCCTAGAACAAGCCACTTGTGGAACCTTGTTCATCCTAGGGAGAGGATCTCCAATGAATCCTTTGTGAAATGGGAGTGGGAAATATGATGATTACATTGCAAAGATTAAAGCTTTAAAGCAATAATAAATATAAATGACAAGTAATAAATAGAAAAAGATAATATGAGAGTAAATCAAGGGTAAAGGAAGGAGAGATTACCAATATTGGTTTTCTCTATCTCCCAAGGGGATTTTCCTAGGCAATATCTATTTAGGAATAGATTAGGGTAGGATTAGTGTATGAGAGAGGAGAGTTTTGTGTGATTTTTGCTACTGGAATTTCGTGGGGATATTTTGACAGAGTAACAGTGCCTCAAATTCCTTTTTTCAAAATGAATAGAGGAGGCCTCTATTTATAGGCGTCTGTATGCTTTTAAAAGAAGCCGCCCGGCATGATTCCGCGGCTAATGAAGCCGCCCGACGTTATCCACCATCGTGTCAGCATGTTTCTAGATTCATGCAAGGTGGCAGCTTGGAAGCTTCTTTCCAGCGAGGACTTGTTTAGAATTCTAATTCCTAACAGGTCCTTCCTCCCTTGGAATGTTTGGAAAAGTTCCCGAATTGCCCCTAAACTTTATGAAAGTTTGGGGATATGTCAGGAAACTTTAACTGGAAGGCATGAGCCAGATTTGGGTACTTACAGAAGCCCCTCGGCAACGGTACTTGCAAAGCAAGTGGGGTTGTCGATAAAAGTGAGAATCCAATCTGGCGAACTGCCGAGATGGATTCGTATTGGGTGACCAAGGAGGTCGAGTGGCTGAACCTTTGGAAGGCTACCTACGTATCCTGAAGAGGAATCAAGCTAAATCGTAGTTCTGGATCCACTGGGGAAAGGATGTCATATGTGACGAATTGGCTGAACCTAAAGTAGGCTACCTACGTATCTCGGGGGAATCAAGCCATGATCGTAGTTCAGGTCTCGATGGGGAATGGCGAAGAGAAACTGGTCCCTTGCTGTGAAGATGAAATTGAGGTGACCTAAGAGGTCTAATGGCAGGTCCTGCTGGGGATATGGCAAATGAAGGAAGTGACCGATGTGGTCGGATGGCTGGACCTTTTTTTAAAGGCTCGCGCACCACTAAGGAGTGGTAAAGGAAGGAGGTGACTGATGTGGTCGGATGGCTGGACCTTTTGAAAGGCTACCTACGTATCCCGGGGGAATTAAGCCACAATCGTAGTTCGGGATCATCGTTAGACAGTTAGGAACAGGTCTAGGATCCTCAGAATTTTGACGATTAATGGAGGAGTCACCTTAAGAAACTAGATCTTACATCGTTATCGAGGAGATAGAGGCAGCTAAAGTTGGAAAACTAAAGCTTACTTCGCTATCGAGGAGATAGAGGCAGCTAAAGTCGAATACTAAAGCTTACTTTGCTATCTCTTTCGAACAGAGATAGAGGTAGCTAAAGTTGGAAAACTAAAGCTTACTTCGCTATCGAGGAAATAGAGGTAGCTAAAGTTGGAAAACTAAAGCTTACTTCGCTATCGAGGAGATAGAGGTAGCTAAAGCTTGAATTTGACAATTTGGAGGCTGTCATCTTATTTGATTTGACAATTAATGGAGGCTGTCACCTTAAGAAACTAAAGCTTACGTCGCTATCGAGGATATAGAGGAATCTAAAGTTGGAAAACTAAAGCTTCCTTCGCTATCGAGGAGATAGAGGTAGCTAAAGTTGGAAAACTAAAGCTTACTTAGCTATCTCTTTCGAACATAAATAGAGGTAGCTAAAGTTGAATACTAAAGCTTAATTCGCTATCTCTTTTGAACATAGATAGAGGTAGCTAAAGTCGAATACTAAAGCTTACTTCGCTATCTCTTTCGAACAGAGATAGAGGTAGCTAAAGCTGGAAAACTAAAGCTTACTTCGCTATCGAGGAGATAGAGGTTGCTAAAGCTGGAAAAATAAAGCTTACTTCGCTATCGAGGAGATAAAGGTAGCTAAAGCTGGAATTTGACAATTCGGAGGCTGTCACCTTATTTATTTGACAATTAATGGAGACTGTTACCTTATTTGATTTGACAATTAATGGAGGCTGTCACCTTATTTGATTTGACAATTAATGGAGGCTGTCACCTTATTTGATTTGATTCTAACAGAGATAACAGAGATTTTTTGAGAGAAAACGTTATTCCATTTGGAGATAACGGAAATTTTTTGGAAGAAACGTTATTCCATTTGGAGATAACGAAAAATTTTGGGAGGCAACGTTACTCTGTTAGGAGATAACGGGAATTATTTGCTTAAATGGAAAGTTCAGGGGCAAAAGTGTAAATTCAGCCTGAGGCGAATGAAGCCGCTCGGCTAGAGATGGGGAAAAAGAAGCTGCCCGGCTTGAAACCTCGTTTCACCAGATTTAATTAAACATACAGAAAATGGGCAACAGCCATTGTTTGGCTTAGGTTGTCGAGGAGAAAGGAGAGAAAAGAGAGAGAAATACGCCAAAATCTTCGGAGATTCGAGTTTCTATTGCTTAGATGGACTAAGGAGGACACATCATGCCCCGCCAAGTGCGCCGCTATCTTTCACAGGCCGCGAGATTGAGGAGGAGAGAATTCGTGAGGACCGATCAAAAGTATCACTTCATGGCGCCTACTTCTCAGTTCTATCCAGACAAAAGGGATCACAAATCCATGAAACCTCAAGCAATAGGGGTAATCACTCTCGATTTGCTCGATTTCATCAATTTTGGTCGATTTTTGATTGATTAGGGCTAAATTCGAAATTTGGAAATTTTTGAATTTTCTTTGTGATTTTGTTGATGATTTTATGGATTTAACGATTGACCTACGAAGCTAGATATATAGATAATCATGCATGTTCAATTTATTTAAAGAAATATGAGAATGACTCATTTTTTGAAAATAAAGTGAGAAAAATAATGCCGAAAATGGGACGGAGTTCTTGCATGTGCTAGAACTAGGTCAACTCCTGATCATGGATGTGAAAATAAGATTTTGGACGATGAAAATGATTCTTGCATGCCATTTTGAAAGATTAAATTTGTATGCAAAGAATTTCGTGAAAACTGGAATTTGTGTTTGGGAGAGCATGTGCTCGGTGTGACGTGTTTCAAATGATGAAAGACACGTGTTCTAGGCAAATGATGCTAGAAAATTTCTTATGAATGCTTTTCTTTGGCAATGTGTGCACTATTTTGTGAATATATACGTGCTTATGAGATAAGTTGAAGGACTAACGTACCTTTGTTGTGCTTACCTGCAGGAGAGCAAATCACGGGGTCCCACTGAGATAGCGGTGAAATTATGGGAGAGGATGCCTAACTTCGAGAAGGACGGCCACAACCCTAAGCAGCTAGTTGTGGCTATGGGTCTCCATTCTTTTGTTGAGGCTATCGGCAGAGGTGTGCATGTGACGACCAAGAGCAAGGGATTGGTCCTAGCTCTTTCTGAGTTCTGGTGGGATACCACTCATAGCTTTCACCTGGGCTGGGGAGAGGCTACGGTGACTCCTGCCGACTTTACGGCTATTACAGGCTTGAGGTTCACTCATTGGTCTGTGACTTGGAGGGACCATATTTCTGATGCTGAGTTCAGAGACTATGTGGGGTTTGACCTTTATCCGAAGGGGCTAGGGATGGAGACTCGGTTGGTTGAGATTCAAATTCTCAGGTACATGGAGGGGTTTACAGCCAATGATGTAACTGTTCGCCAGCTCGTGAGGGCTTTCTTGTGGTTGACTTTATCTGTAACCATCTTTGCCAATTCTGGGACGTTGGCGATAACTTGTCAGCTGGATTCTTTGGTTGATTTGGCCACGGTTGGGGAAGTCACTTGGGGTGAGGCCGGATTGGCAGAGCTTTATTTTGCTCTGGATTTGTAAAGCCGGAACAAGGCTACTTCTATGGATTGCTTCTCCTTCGCTTTGGAGGTATTCTCGTTCCTTTTTTTTGTTCTTTCCCTTTTTGTACCCTTAAAGTGAGAGAAAGTAACCTTTATGTTTCTGGCATGCAGGTTTGGTTCTGCGTGGTGATCGGGTTCTTTCCGTGGAACCAGTAGAGTGACCCCGCTACCTTCCCGACTATGGTACACTGGAGAGGTGAGGCTCGGTACAAGTTTACTGGGAAGACACGGATCACTTTTGATTATAAGATGGTGAGGCCTGTCATCAACGAGGACAGTTGTGAGGGGGTGAGCTTCTATCCTTGGGGGAGATATCCAGAGGCACTGATGGGAGAAAATTCGTGGTCGTGACTCGACAGAGGAGGTGGTTGATAGGCTTGACCTGTGATATCATCTATTTGGGGGACCGGTTTTCTAGGCAGCACGGTCTTGTCCCTCCTTTGGATGCTATTACTCCCCACGATCCTCCTCCTTTCATGCTGCAGCCTAAGGTTTGGTCAGAGGATGAGAGGGACAGGTACAGGGTCGGCTTGGCTACGGAGGACTATTTTGATCACGCCACTCCGTATGCTACCTTTGTGGAGGAGCATTTGAGGACGCCACAGAGGCTGGTGAAGATAGCGGCTGCTCAGGGATACGGGGAGGCAAAGCCGACCGATCCACCTGTTCCTTCGGCTCACCTTTCTTCTGTGGTGAATGGGGTGCGATGGTGCCTGTTCCAGACACGAGGGACGCCGAGTTTACTTTGCTGGTTGACAGCACTGTAAGTAACTCTGGATTCCTTTTTCTTTTCATCTTTTGTTTTTTCTGCAATTCTGAACTTTATCCTGAGATTTTCTGAGCCTTTTCTTTCTCACAGGTCCCTACTCGCACTTATGACACTCTGGTGCGGCAGAACAGGGGCTGGAAGCAGCTAGCTCGGTCTCTCTTGAGGAAGTTGGCTTGCGTGTCGAGGGCTATGGGGAATGCGCAGGAGCCTGAGCGCAAGAGCAGGCATGTCGGGAGTACGGCTTCTACATCATCCGCCTAGAAATACTATTCATCTTCTACCAGCGGCGTGCCTCGGGGACAAGGGCCTAATACTGACATCCTAGAGCAGCTCGCGGAGTATGAGCATATGTCCGTCAACTTGTCCGCCGTGATCGATGATGAAGACTTGCTGAGGGACCCCGAGCTCTACGAACTCAGCATCGACGATGAGTCGGAGGCTTAGGGTTCTTTTGGTCCACACTTAGAGAGGGAGAGAGAAAACAAGGAACAAAATGACAAATAATTTGTATTTATTATTTTTTTTTATTTGGGGGCCAATGAAGCAAAGACATGTAATGATCTTTTTTCTTTGCTTTTCTTATTATTATTGGTATTTTACTATTTTGCAAATTACTTGAGCCTCGGGGCAATTTTTTGCATGGAAATGGGGCGAGAATTGGGCCGGAATGTGTTATGATGGTATATGAATATATTAATGGTATTTGGGAATGATTTTGTGCAGGTTTTATTGAGAAAGTGGGGTGAGAATCCCACTTGGGCAGCAGCTTTGGCTGCTACAGATTTTTTTTCTGCAGCAGCGGATGAAGCCGCCCGGCTAGGCCTTGGGAAAATGAGGCCGCACGGCTGGGTGTCTTGTCTGGACTGATTTTTTGCAATAAAACCAAGAAGGGGTCTTTTTCATTTCATTTCCAACTTTGGCCTGTCCCAACTGATTTCAAAGCATATTTTTAGCCAAAAATCGGTGAGTCCAATCATTGCCATGGAGAAACCGGTCCGATTGCAAAAGGGAAAAAGAGATCATTTTCTTTCCAACCTTCAATCTTGGATGAGGTATAACTTTCAATCTCACAAGGGGCTTTTTGACAACACATTCAAAATCAAATCTTTATGGAATTTGAAGGATCTTCCACCCGATTGGGACTTTTTGAGAGCAGCAGCGAGATTTTGGGACGTCCGGAGACATGTTTACTCCTTTTCTTACAATGAAATCGTTCCCACCTTCGAGGATTTCCGAGCATTGATTGGGGGTCCAGAAATTGAGGCTATTTTGATTCCTCTGGCCGGGGATTTACCAGTAACCGTAAAGTTGGCATCTTTTCTGCAAATTTCTCCGAAAGAAGCCGAAGGAATGATGATAGCTCCCGATAGGATCGACATTTCTGACATTCCGAGCAGGTTCATGTCTCCGGGTACTGCTGTGATCATGGTGTCTATGGATTCTTTCATTCTTTGCGTATTTTATTTCCTATTTACTGCTGAGTCCTTTGGAGTGTGCCATAGCGGCCTTTTGGACATGGTCAGAGACTGCAGGGCTGGGAGAGATATTGTCCCTCTGATTTTGGGAGAGACGCTACACAACATTGACAGGATGGCCAGGGGGACCTTTTCATGCGGTCAGGGAGCCCAGCTGTACTGACTCTATGGTTACAGGAGAGGCTCGGGGCTTTACCTGGGACTTTGCCTACCCAGTGTCCTTGGGTAATTTCTCGGAGGGGTGCACCGAGACAGCAGGACCAGGGTCACTGGGAGCTGATGATGGCTCGGCTGTCTACCTCAGATGTTCGTTGGTGGGTGCCTCATTGGAGGTTATAGACTCGTAGGACATTTCAGGAGTCCTTCATAGTGAGGGTTCCGGGGCTATCTTTATCGTCCTTCTACATTCCCCGCTTGGTGTATAGACAGTTCGGGACCTTGCAGGAGCCATTGGATGACTCGGAGGACATTCGTACCATGGAGGTGGCACCTTTAGACATGAGAGGTCCAGATTGCTTCTCCTTTTTCTCGAGAGCATGGACATATGCCGCTTTTCCACCCAGAGCCATTCTCAAGAATAAGAAGATTACCATTTTAACCACGGCCTACTTGGATTGGTATGAGAGGGAGATGGGAGCGACTCAGATTGTCTTGGGAGAGAGCTGACAGACCTTATTGGGTGCTGGTAGTGAATCTAGCAGGGCTTTGAGAGAGGCCGAGGCAAAGTCTAGTCGCCATAACTAGTTGGGTGATCTTATCAGAGATATGGAAGTCCGATATGAGAGACTATCAGAGGTTTCTCCCCTCACCGAGGCTCAGCGGGAGGAGATAAGGACTCGTGCCAGGGTAGAGAAGGAACTTATTGACACAGGTTTGATAGAGGCTCCAGTGAGGGCACCTGAGATAGGGATGAGGGAGACCGATATTATTGAGAAGAAGAGGAAGAACACTCGACGAGGTCGAGGTTGGGGAAAGAAGAACAAGGAAGGCGCTGTTGCTGACAACGGACAGACCTATTCCAAGCATCCACTTATTGCCCTTTGCAAACACATTAGTTGATTAGGTCTTTTATTGTATATTTTTGTCTTTGTAGCAGGTTAGGAGAGTCAAGAGTAGACCGTGCTTGAACTCATCAAGAAATTTTTAATTTGTAATAAACGAGAGATATTATCTTAGAATTTTTCAAGACACATTTCATGGAAATTTGAATGTATTTTTTATTGTTTAGATCGAACCATTTCTGGCTGCCTACGTTCCCCTTTTCCATGAAAGGCTAAGGGGCTCAGGTCTTCGTAGTTCATTCTAATGAACTTTTGGATTTTTGTTGCTTTTATATATATATATATATATATATATATTTTTGGTGCAACCATGTTTTTCGCCTAGACCGTCCTTTTCGTGGTTTTCAAATTTAGCCGGGTATTACTCTTTTTGCACTATTTTTCCTTTTTTTTCTTTTTCTTTTTTTCTTTTTTTTGGTGCGACCCTGTTTTCTGCCTAGACAACCCTTTTTAGGGTTTTCAGCCTAGCTGGGTATTACTCTTTTTGCACTATTTATTTATTATTATTATTTATTTTAGATATAATATCGGCGGAGCTTGTCACCGTTGACCGGTTGAACAACATGATTGCCGTCCAGGTCTGCAAGCTTCATTGCTCCTCCCAGTAGTATTTTCTGTACTACGTACGGGCCGATCAAAAAAGGTTCTCACTTTCCTAGAGGGTTGTCTCTGGTAAGGGGCTTCTCTTTCAGTACCAAATCTCCTTCTTTGATGTCTCTGGCCTTGACCTTTTTGTCGAATGCCCTGGTCATTCGCCTCTGATAGACTCAGGTATATTCCATGGCTTTTAGCCTCCTTTCGTCAAGCAGGGCAAGCTCATCATGTCGGCTATATGCAACCATTCTACTTCGTTGATGCTATTTTCCAAGAGGACTCTTAGCGACGGAATTTCCAATTCTATGGGCAGGACTGCTTCCATTCCGTAAGTCAAGGCGAAAGGGGTTTCTCCCGTGGATGTTCTGACAGAAGTCCTGTAGACCCAGAGTGCTAAATGTAATTTTTTGGGCCAGTCACGATCGCGAGTGTCCATCTTTCGGATGATTCTCTCAAGTGTCTTATTTGCAGCTTCTACCGCTCCATTGGTCTGAGGACTGTACGGGGATGATTTGTGATGAGTAACCTTGAATTCTGACTGCAATCTATCGCAGTCTCTTTCAAAGTGTGTCCCATTATCCGAGATGATCTCATTTGGCACCCCATATCTGCGCATGATATTTTCTTTGACAAACTGGGCAACTTTCTTGGAAGTGAGGACCTTATAAGACTTTGCTTCTACCCATTTCGTGAAGTAGTCCACTGCCACTAACACAAACTCATGCCCATTGCTTCCTGCTGGGGCTATCTTCCCTATTACATCAATGCCCCAAGTTGCAAACGGCCAAGGCGTCGTCATGCAGTACAGGTCATGAGGCGGGAGATGATTAAGGTTGGCAAACCACTGGCATTTGTCGCACTCTCGGACATGCTGAATACAGTCTGTTTCCATGGAGATCCAGTAGTAGCCCATTCTAAGGATCACTTGCATTAACACTCTGGCATTCATGTGAGGACCACAAGAACCATTATAGACTTCACTCATTAGCTCTCTTGCTCTTTCTTTGGTGACACACAGAAGGAGTGGTCCTTGGTATCGCTTTTTGTGCAGATCACCTCCTAGAATGACATAGTGAGAGGCCAGTCGCTTCAAGGCTTGCAAGATTTTGGCTTTGATGCCTTCCTTCAGCTTACCCTCTTCGTCTTTGAATGCTGACTCCCCATCTTTGAGAAACTGGTAAACTTGATTGTACCAAAGTTCCTTGACGAGCTCAGGTCCCACTTCAATTTCACAACAGAAGGCTGGGGCTTCCCTTCTACCCACTCTGAATGGTTTTACTGCCTTTCCCTCGGGGATCTCTACCAATGAGGCTAGAGTAGCTAAGACATCTGCAAATTTATTCTTGTCTCTTGGCAGATAGTTGAAGGTTACTTCTCTGAACTGCTCTATCAATTCTTCCATACAGGCATGATACTTCTGTAATTTAGGATCCACAGTCTTCCACTTGTTCGAGACCTGGTTAATGATCAGGGCTGAGTCTCCGTAGACCTTGAGTTCCTTGACATTTCTTTCTAGGGCAGCTTCCAAACCGGCTATACATGCTTCATACTCTGCCGCATTGTTTGTGACAGAGAAGTTCAGCTTGACGGCTATTGGCGTATGCTCATCTTTCGGGTCTACCAACAGCATTCCTATGCCATTTCCCTTTTTGTTAGCAGCTCCGTCGAAGAAGAGTTGCCATCGATTTTCAGGCTCAACAACAAAAATCCCCTCATCCAGAAACTGGGGTTCAGGACTCCGGTCCTCATTACTAGGGAAATTTGCCAGATGGTCTGATAATGCTTGACCCTTGATTGCCTTTCTTGTTACATAGTTGATGTCAAACTCTGCTAGGAAGAATGACCACTTTGCCAGGCGCATCGAAAGAGAAGGTTTGTCGAAGATATACTTGATGGGATCCTTTTTTGAGACCAAATTCACAGAATGAGCCTGTATGTAGTGCTTCAGTTTCCCGATTACCCAGACTAGTCCTGCACAAGTCTTTTCACACGCCGAGTAATTGAGCTCACTCCCTTGCAGCTTTCGACTCACAAAGTAATGGAATTTTCTACCCAAGAATATTTCTTTTCCTGGGCCAGCATAGCCCCAACTGTCGTGTCGGTGACAGTGAGATAGAGCAAAAGAGGTTTCTGTCCATGCAGGGGGCACAGTACTGGGGGGATTCACTAGGTACGCCTTGATTTGGTCAAAGGCATCCTGGCATTCTTCATTCCACTCTGTATCGACATTTTTCTTCATAAGCTTGAAGATGGGCTCACACATAGTAGTCAGCTGATTGACGAAATGGCTGATGTACTGCAACTTGCCCATAAAGCTTTTGACTTCTGTCTGGGATTGGGGTGGCATCAGGTCCATTATGGCTTTGATCTTTCGGGGATCGGCTTCAATGCCTCGCTCTGTGACCATATACCCAAGCACTTTTCCCCTTGTCACTCCGAAGGTGCATTTTGCAGGGTTCAGTCTCATAGAATGTTTTCTTAACCGCTCAAAGAACTTTCGCAGATCAACAAAGTGTTGTCCATCCGCGCCTTTAGAGTGGATAATCATATCATCGACATAGACCTCGATTTCCTTGTGGATCATGTCATGAAAAAGTGCAGATGCTGCCCTTTGATACGTAGCCCCAGCATTTTTTAACCCAAAAGGCATCACCGTGTAACAGTACGTCTCCGAGTCATCTGATGGCCTCATGCCCTTTGTTTAGATCCCAGAAATCCACACAGCAGCACACCTTCCCATTTGCTTTAGTCACAGTCATGATATTCGACAAACAGGTCGGGTATTCGATAACCCTGATGAATCCTACCCGCAGCATCTTTTCAATTTCCTTCTTGACCTGCAGAGACCATTCTGGCTTGATTTTCCTTAGCTTCTGTTTCGCCGGCTTGGCATCGGGTGTCAAAGGGATCCTGTGTTCTACAATCGAACTGTCCAGCCCCGGCATGTCCTTGTAAGACCAGATGAACACATCCACATACTCTCTGAGCAGATCAACGAGTCTTTCCCGTTCGGCCCCTTGAAAGAAGTTCCCGATCTGTGTCTCTTTAGGTTCTTCGATAGTACCCAGGTTAACACTAGTCAAAACCTCCTCGACAGCTTGGGCACGGTTTTCCTCTTTATTAGTAACCTGCTTAAAGATTTCTTTAATGTATTTTTCATTTAGTGTGTTTGCATCTTGTTCAAATGAGTCTTTATTAAATGTTGTTAGATTATTAATTAATTTATCATTTGTTAAGTTGGCAATGAGGGGATACTCGGAAAGATCTATCATTTCATTTAATGCAAAGGGAAAGATGACATTGGCGACACACTCATAATCTTCAGGCGTGAGGCCATCAGATGACTCAGAGGACTGAAACTCAAAGACTCCTGACTCTAGAGTATGGATGACAGGGTGTTTGACAGGACTAGACCTAGAGGGACGGGGGACCAATCCAAGCTCCGTGATCATTTGCTGTCGGCTGGCTATCGGTCCTGAAAATGTCTCCCAGTTCTTCAGAGGCATCTCTGTCTTAGTCACTAGAGTGCGGGGATCAAAAGGTTCTTCACTACCATCTCCAATTACCGCAACTGTCTCGTCATCTGAGCTGAAGTCGATCAAGTCAGGAATCTGTGCTTCTTCATCAAACAGCTTCTGTAAGACTGGCTCACTATCCTCACTGCTAGCAACTTCTATCTGGCTGATCTTCGGGAAGGCTAGCTCGAAGGTGGAGAAATCCATTACCCCTGATGGGAAGAGTCTTTGGGAAGAATTTGAAAGGGGGTAGTCCTTGGTAAGGGATCATATGCAGATGGAGGAGGGCATTGGTTGTAGGATGGAGGGGATGAAATCACTGTTTCTGGAGTTTCATCTTCCACCATGACCGAAGAACCATTAGCTTCAACTACTATCTGAACCCCATGACGGCGAAGAGCATCGATGAGCATGGCTCGTTGCTCTTCATGGGCTTTACGGCTATTTTCCAAGGCTAGGGCTAACTCTTCCTCTCTAGTCATCGTATTACCCGTACCACCACTGTTTTCTGTCATATCTGTCATTCTAAACCTCTAAGTAGACGAGCGACAATTCGACGGCTGTCGAGCACGAAATTTCCGCCTTTGAAAAGCCGGCGACTGGTATTCTCACCCACTTCTTTCTCGCTGCGGGAGAGGGATAGGAAAGGTTTAGACTCGGGGTAGGTGTTTAGGCTGAATGCTCAAGTAATATGCAATTAAGAATCTTCAAGTTTACTTAAAACAGTGTCTTTTAATTATTTCTATTCGGTTGGAAAAGGTTGCTCTTCTTTTTCGCAACTACTCTAGATCCTGGATCAGTGGGCTCCATCACTACGTCTATAAGCCCCTCATTTTTCACCTGTATTTCAACATCCCAGGGTGGACAGCCCCGGGCGAGGGCCCTATAGGGCTAGCGGATCCCACCGACCGAGAGAGAAGAACGGTCTTAGGGTCTAGTGGATCATAGGAATTGTTAACGCACGAGCGATGCTGATTATAATCAATGGCAATGCCGTGAAAGTCAAGTCTTTAGCCTCAACGAAATTTCGGCAGAGCTTCGCTTGCGCGATAAACGTTTGACTTCGGCATTGTCCAAGAAAAATAATAGGCATGGGTCGGAGGTTAAAAGTCGAATGTCACGGCGTCACATTGAGTGTTGTTGCATACTTTGTGCAAGTCAAAGTCAATACCGGGGTCAAGATTTTGCCAATTTTGCCTAACGTAATTTCGGCATGGCTTCGCTTGCGTGAGGAATCTTGACTCTAGCATGGGCTCGGGTTTTACTTTTACATACCCCGTGCAAGTCAAAGTCAATGTCGGGGTCAATATTTTGCCAATTTTGCCTAACGAAATTTTGGCATAGCTTCACTTGCGCGAGGAATCTTGACTTTTGGCATGGGCTCGGGTTTGACTTTTACGAGGGTATACGACGAGGCTGTATGACACGGTCTAGACCAAAAACCAACCAAAAAGTCACGGTTTTAAAAGTGTGACGCGGACTAGTGCATTGGTCGACACTGGCTGCCGTGGGGAGTTTGGGATGATTCCGTGCGCGCCCGAGAGCGTCATAACACTGTCCGTGACTGCAGGTGAACAACCATCCCGGGTTAAAAGAATGTGCGTGCAAAAGTGTACAGGATATATATGGTGCGCGTAGTGTACGGTCTCCTAAAAAAAAAATTTGAGTTAAAATAGAGATTTTCATCATGTTTTTTAAAAGAATTTTTTGGGACGGGAAAAATGCATCACATAAGCACGTAAATTTTCTGGAACCTGGTCAGACTCAGGACTGAATAACCCCAAGTTTCCATGGTTTCCAGATTAACCTCAGATAAAAGTGTCCTGGTGGAACTGCGAATGAAGGCTGTCAGGCTCGAGATCGAGCGAGATCAAGCCGTCATTTGGATTCAGCGATTTTCCAGGTTCCAATTTGCTTCATTTCCAGACTGTTTTTCCAGGAATTTTTGGCAACTTTCAGCTTCAAAATGGCACCTGTTCATTATTCAGAGTATGCACAAGCCAAAAAAGAACACAAAGATGCATGCAAAAAAGAAAATCGCACAAGCACAAAGATCGGACCCGAGACGGAAGGCTAACCCTCGTAAACATTTTCCAATGCTTCTTATGAGAAAAAGAAGTTTGGAAAATATTTACATTTCCCCAGCGGAGTCGCCAAACTGTGAATGTGGCCCTGGAAAAAACCGTTTTCTTTTTTACCGAAAAAAGGTCGCCGTTCACCTCAGTTTGAAGACACCGGTTTTATGAAAAACGGAGTTGCCACGCTATTTTGATTTCCTCAAAACATCGAAAAAAAGGATAAGGGTCCAGAGGTTAAGTTACTCCGTGGGAAGAACATTTGGCGTTCACCCAAGGAGCCTTGCAAAAGCAAGTCTTCCTAGATCCGAAATTTGTGCTTGTTTGTGTGCTTGTGTTCATGCATATTTGAAAAGAGAAAGGAATGTGCCAAGTTTATCTGCCGAACATAAAAACCATGTAAGAAGGTTTTAGCTCGGGATACCTTGAATTTGATATTTTTGGGATTTTGATCCCGTGCTCACTTTGGACTTGTGATCATCATTACGAGACTTATCTACCCTCTTGTTAGATTAATCAATCATAATAGGCGTAGGAGCCTTGGTATGTATTAACCTAACATTCCTTGGGGAATTTAGTCACATGTGATCAAAAGGGGCTCGTCTTTAAGTCCAAGAATTAGACTCTTTAGAAAATGATGAATCTTTGCCCATCGATCCTACATCTTGAGACGATGATGATTTGTAGGGACATTTTATGTTCGTCTCAAGTGATTATCAGAGATTTCGGGACTAAGATCCATCGGTTTCTAAAGGGACAAAGATTGTGGCATTTTTATGGTGGAAACGATGTAAAGATGGAGTCTTTATACCGATCCTCACCATGGAATGCACCAAGAACCAAGGGACTAGGGGAATGGGATGTAAAGATTAGATCTTTATACTCATCCTATGTCTTTTTGTGCCTTAGAAGGCTTTTAGACAATCCTCGGAGAGAAAGATCCATATCTAGGGACATGGGGGAAATGACTTTAAAGTAAAGATTGCATTTTTAATATGAACAATACAATGAGTATCATTAAACTAAAGAAAGACATAATGTAAAGGGGATGACCTTTATGGTTTTTCCTATGTCCTTAAGACCTCATAAGGTGGACAATCCTTGGAAAGCTAGATCAAGGGAAGGGGATGACATAATATGAATAAAGATTGCATTTTTATACATAAAAGTAGAGGAAAATCACATCATCATATGGTAGATCTTCCCTAGAACAAGCCACTTGTGGAACCTTGTTCATCCTAGGGAGAGGATCTCGAATGAATCCTTTGTGAAAGGGGAGTGGAAAATATGATGATTACATTGCAAAGATTAAAGCTTTAAAGCAATAATAAATATAAATGACAAGTAATAAATAGAACAAGATAATATGAGAGTAAATCAATGGTAAAGGAAGGAGAGATTACCAATATTGGTTTTCTCTATCTCCCAAGGAGATTTTCCTAGGCAATATCTATTTAGGAATAGATTAAGGTAGGATTAGTGTATGAGAGAGGAGAGTTTTGTGTGATTTTAGCTACTGGAATTTTGTGGAGATATTTTAACAGAGTAACAGTGCCTCAAATTCCTTTTTTCAAAATGAATAGAGGAGGCGTCTATTTATAGGCGTCTGTGTGCTTCCAAAAGAAGCCGCCCGGCGTGATTCCGCGGCTAATGAAGTCGCCCGGCGTTATCCACCGTCGTGTCATCATGTTTCTAGATTCATGCAAGGTGGCAGCTTGGAAGCTTCTTTCTAGCGAGGTTTTGTTTGGAATTCTAATTCCTAATAGGTCATTCCTCCCTTGGAAAGTTTGGAAAAGTTCCCGAATTGCCCCTAAACTTTATGAAAGTTTGGGAAACTGTCAGGAAACTTTAACTGGAAGGCATGAGCCAGATTTGGGTACTTACATATTCGTAACCAGCTTCTACAATAACGGATATCGTTATGCCAGCATTATCTCCGCGTTTCAAGGGATTCCCAATGACCATATGGAGCCACTATATATCAGATTACATCCAACGTAAAAAGGTAATGTTATCTTCACTATTTGAGATTTAAGTCGTTCAATAAAGTTTATTACGAACTAAACGATTTATCTCATCATCCACTAGTACATATTTGAGCTTAGATAGCGCTTTTTTTAGCTTAGATAGCGCTTATAAGCGCTATCTAAGCTAGCGCTATGCAAGTTAGTTTAGCGCTTTTATAAGCGCTATCTAAGCTCCCAAACTTGGATAGCGCTTTTAAAAAACGCTATCTAAACACTTTTTTTTTATTTTGAAAAAAATCAACTTACATAGCGTTTATTATGTGCTACATAAGCTCTCGAACTTAGATAGCGTTTTTAAAAAGCGCTATCTAAGCACTTTTTTTATTTTTTAGAAATCAACTTACATAGCGTTTTTTATGTGCTATCTAAGCGTTTTTTTTATTTTTTTAGCAATCAAACTTGCATAGCGTTTTTACGAAAGCGCTTTTTTTTTCCTGCTAACAATCATTCCATTCAACAATAATAATCAACCTTTCATTTATTACACAACAATAATTCTTACAATCATTCAAAAGAGTTATAAACTAACAAGAGTTAAAAAAAATTATTCATTTTTAAACTGGCACAAAGGGTCTTGTAAGTTTTGATAATGAAAACTTCAAATGGTTGATATATTTTCTTCCTCCTCAAGCTCTTTGGATAGGGTCTTTCTTTTTGGATCCTTTGCTGAATAATAATAAAATCCACAGTTAGACATAATAAGAGAAATGTAACATAAATGTAACAGATTTTCAGCTGGTATGTAAATTTCAACAACTAACCTTTTTTGTATAAAAATTTCAAGATGGAAAATTGCACAACCAACTAGAGTTTAGTAAAATCAGTAAGATGATCCCTTATTATTTTTTTTATTTTACAGAACTACTTCAATATGAGAGAAGTTAGGAAAGAAAGAAGAGAAGAGAAGATGGATTACCCTTTCAATGCCTTCCCAATCTGATAGACGAGTGTAAGAATAAATAATATAGTTTCATATCATTCATAAGATCAGCACTCCTTGAGCAACTAAAAATTTTACAAATCATTTAGGCTTTCTGTAATAGAACTCAAGTTAACTTCATTCGAAGATATTCATTAGGAAGGTCATGCAGACTTACTTCTTGGCAGCCCCCTTTAAGCCACCTCCTAAAACTCTGTCATAGAACTTCTGCATAAGCCCGCGCCTGAAAAACCTGTCACCAACCTGCCAAAGGGGAAGAGGAGCGAACGGCATGCAATTTAGAACACTTTCTATATAAACTTTGTTTTTTGAGGAAGTCAAAGTTAACACTTTTCTTGGTTTTAAATTTTGAGCAAGAGATGTACAGTCGGAAAAGAGTCCGGACATGCATTAGTTGCATAATTATAAGACATTTCCATTCAAAATGGGTCAATTAATGGTCAAGTAAGTTTTCAAAAAGTACTAACCAAGAGGTCCCATGAATTAGAGATAGCCGCAGCCCCAACGATAGGGCTTTTGAACCCATCCTCGCCTAGATATTTTACCTTAAATATGAGTCAAAGTTTCAATACCGTAAGTTATAAACGATAAGGAATATGATAAATCCGTACACATGAGAATCGTCGAGTAATTTTCTTGCAAGGAGAATGAAGACAGAGCTCAAGGCTATTTCTTGATCATGCTCATAGTTAAAATCTTAGTTGTGTTTGTCATGAATATCAAATTAATTTAAGCAAAATAGATTCTTGAATTAGTTATCAGGTGTATTTTCTCATAATTTATAAGAAAAAGCTTCCGTCCGTCACAACATTAAATTCTAAAAGTATCGTTGACACTAAGGAAGCAAGATCACCTGCATATCGGTGTCATTTTCCTTTTAAGTTTATTAAATTCATATATAAAATGAGGAAGGTAACTTCGGTATATTTTACTGAGGACTTCTCACTTCTCGATTCTGAGGTGACTAAGCGAAGCAACATTTAGAAATAAAAAGTGATTCTATATATATATATATATATATAAACACAGAAATACACAAACGTAACTAAATCTAATTGAAGAATTAGAGACAGAAGCATTGGAATCAGTCTAATTTCCCCAATTCTGCCATATTGTGCATTGGAATCAGTCTAATTTCCCCAATTCTGCCATCATGGTTCAAGATATATACCCATGAAAAATATTAAGTCAACAATAGTCCAATTATTTTCTGGCTTGGGCAGAACAACCCACTGGGATTCACCAGATTTGCAGAACTGTACAAGATTATCTCTACCAGACAGTACCACAATTATTAACTTGGATAGCAAATATGAATACACCAAGATTTTCCCAAACACCTCTAAGAGCTTTAATGCATCGACAGTGCCAACAACAACACCAAGATCTATGATGGTCGGACTCTTTTAGGTATTCAAGCCTTCTTAAGAAGGGTCCGCCGGGGTAAACCAAAGAGTCCGAGCATAATAGTCAATTTAAAGTAGAAAGCATATAGTAAAAGCTACAAACTCCACAACTCATTCAAAGAAAATTAACAAAACAAAATACCAAAACAAAAATAGTAGGGAGTTATAGCTGTTACCTAGCTGAATTGTGGAAAATCGAGAGTGGCACAATTAGATACTGCCACTAGTCTGATTTGAAATTTGAATTGTGGAAAATCATGAGCATAAGGGAACAACTTCAGGAGCAATCAATCGAGAGTGGCACAGTTAGACTGTCATGGCTTCAGATTATATCACTATTGAAGATGCAAACTATACCAAGAGCAACTCAATTTTTCTGTTTCAAATATTTACAAATCTGAGAGAGGATTAATTTCAAAAAAAAATTATAACTTCATCAAAATATAGGATGGATATCAGCATTGAATGTTGGGAATCACTTATCAGTATATGGACTCATATAAACTTTAGTCATTGGTTCGTAATCTAACCAGTACTGCGGGCATATACAATTTACAGAAGCTACAAGCCTCAATCATGGAAATACTTGTCTCCAACCTGAGATCATTCTGACCTTCTGACATAATGAGATATGACAAAGAAGAACAATAACCACAATGCTTTGTGTAGAGATGAAAGCCCATAGCATGGAGTTATATTTGAATCCATAAAATTAGCAACACCATACAGATAACTTAACACAGAAACTTACCCAGTCATAGTTTTTAGAAAGGAATTCAGCAACAGTTGACTTATGCCTTGTCAATAGCTCCTGGATTATGTGTGAAAACATCAGCAATCATATTAAAACTGTTTCAAACATGATAACTCACTTAAACGCAGAAACTTATCCATTCAGACATTTTAACAAACAGTTGAACTACAACTAATGGCCAAATTGACCCAAAACCCAGAAAATTGCAACAAAGAGTAAAAGAAAAGTAGTAAAATCGAAAATATATGTTTACCTCTGTAGTTCCTACTACTTAAGAATTGATTGCTCTCAATAAAAATCCATAAAACCCCAGAAAATTGTAAGATGAGAGAGATCTAAACCCCTAAAATTGAAAAAAAAAATAAAATTAGATCTAAATCAAACCCAAACAAATTTGAAGAAAATCAACAAAGAAGGGGAAGAGAATGGAATAGAAGCAAAGATAGAAGCGTTACCTGGAGGAGATGGGAGAGAATCAAAATACCTTGGCAAAACTGGTGCGGGCGTGCGGCGGTGGCTGGGTGGTGGCTTTCGAATTTGCCGTTCAAATCGATCGCAATTCCGTTCGTCTCTTCTTCGAAGATGTGAGGTGCTCGAGATCCAGAGAGAGAGGCGCACGGAGAGTGGCAGCGATTGCGTTGCGAAAACAAGGCGATGATTTTCGTCGGTTTTGAATAATGAAAGTGCGTGGGAGAGAAGAGAGAACGGGGAATCTGGAAGGGAAGGAGAGAGATGCGTGGCCTAAATAAATAAAATAAAAAAATAATAACCCTATATCCTATATGAAGCGTTTATACTAGCATAGCGCTTCTAACAAGCGCTATGTAAGCTTTAACTAAGATATCGTTTTTCTAATAAGTGCTATGTTAGTTAAATTTTTTTATTATTATTATTTTGCTTTGGTTATTAAATTTGAAAATGAGGATGCGCTATGTAAGTGTATACCTTAGATAGCGCTTTTTAAAAGCGCTATTTAAGGTGCGTTTCCTAAGATCCAATCTGTACTAGTGATCACATCGTAGGGTATTGGACGTATATAATACCGGCTATTCGTTTGTTCGTGGTTTCAGGTCTAATCAGCTGGAATACAATCTATTGTTGTACTAATGCTGATACGAAATGTTTCATGCGTCATCAATAACTATGAAATACAAATTTAGAATTTTTCCAACATAAGCCTGTTCATTAAATTGATAAATAAAAATCAATATGAAGTCAACAAAAATTGAAGAAATGAGGAATACAACTTGCAATTCCAAATTTTGACTCAATCTAATCTTATGTTCAATTTGCATTTTTTCCATCATCTTCAGTAGAAAGTTGACAAAATCTTATTTATTACCTCAATTATAAAATATGAAATTACATTTTTCTTGTTTAATTTATATGGACATGCATATATTTATATAAATTTAAATTTAAATTTATGGACATTTTTAAAATTTTAAAATGCAATCTAAAAAAGTATTTTTAATTTTAAAGCTCCAAACTGAATTTAAAACTTTAAATAATACACATGTTCATAGAAATAGAAATTGTAATTGATGGGTATTTTAGAGGAGTATAAATGGGATTTTAGAACTAATTAAAGGAAAAAAGTTAACGAAAATCTATTTTAATGATCATTTGCATGTTTTTAGTTAATTGAGCGGAAAGATTGAAATTGTAATTGATGGGTATTTTAGAGGAGTAATATTAAAATCTTAAACCCTAAACCCATTGGGGTTTGTGTTGATTGGGGTGACTTATATGCCTAGATTGTAACAATGCTATAATTTTCCACTTTTAAAAGCTAGGTAAGAGTGTTCCAAATTATAATTGATCATTATAATTGAATCCTTTTGATATATTTTCATACATGATCAATACTTATCCATATACCTATTTTGTATAGTGTTTTTTTTTTTTTTTTTTTTTTTTTTTTTTGTGTGTGTGTATGTGTTTGTTTTCCAATTTCTTGGTGCTTCTAAAAATTATATTTATTTAAAGGCAGATATGCACTTTTTCTTTCTTTCCTTTTTCTTGAAACAACCATTTTTACTTTAGAGGTGGTCTCCCGTGAAAACAAGGGGATCCGTCTCATGCATGAGACGGGTCGACCCATGGGCTGTTCTTGAGATAGTAATCATTGAAGACATAAGATGCCGTTTTTTGGATGTCGACGGGATCATAACAGGGCCCACCTGTTTGTATGGGACCGCAATTGGCACCGCCGGATCCGCAAGCCCAGTCAATGGCAGATTGGAGTGCTGCGTCCTCAGTGTTGTTCTTGGCGACACACCAGAGCTCGAGGGTTACGCCGTTGTTGGATTGGTGACGGAGGGTTGGGTCGGAGAGAACGGCGGTTGTTTTTTTTGCTTTTTTTTTTTAGTTTTTATATTATTTTTTCGGCTTTTAAGTGGTTTAGAAAAAGTAATATTTATCATCTCTTAATGTAATGACTGTATACATATAAAGTTACATTGTTCATAAGTAAACGTAATACCTGTTTTACCCATTTTTTCAAATGTAATACAAACTATATGTATTACATTTGAAATGTAATAACTTATGTATATGAATGTAATAGTTTATACAAGTAAATGTAACACTTTGATAGATGAAATTGTAACATATTTTTATAGATAATGTAATACTTTTACATGTATCATGATAAATTTGAACTCATTGTAACTTATTGCTTGAAAATATATAGATATCTATACATATGTGTTACAATTATGTACAAATACTATTACATATAAATAACATGTTCATTACATTTTAGTTATAATAAGTATTACTTTTGCCAAACGAAGAAAATATAGGAAAAAACACTATTACTTTTCTGTATATATGTATTACTTTAATGTATACAAACTATTACTTTTCACAAACCGAAAAAAAAAAAACAAAATTTAAAAATTTAAATTTTTTTTTTTTTTGGCATGTAAGCCTTCTTAATTGTTTTATCAATGTTAATTTTATTCTACAGAAATGATGTGCCTTATTATTTCTTCCTTTCACATTATTATTGAGGAAAAAATACAGAGAAAAAAAAATACCAGTCAATTATTCAGTTTATATGAATTCGATCCTTTTTTTTTTTTGGGGTGGGGGGGGGAATGGAGGGATTGTGTGAATCGGTTGTTGAATCATGTTCTGGAAAGACCTGCTAATCTTTTCTATGTATTCAGAAGCAAGCACGGCAAGTTCATCATCTGAAGGTACAACTGCTGACGGTGGGGAAAGACTCGTCTCATATATGGGCGGGTTATGGGTCATGAATTCGACCCGTCTCATGAATAAGACGGGTATTTTTGTTCTCATATAAGTCTTTGTCTTTACTTTATATAGAAAGTTAAATAAGTTATTTTCATAGATACTGACACATATATTTATAAATAATCTTAATGATTTTGATATGTTTTTTTTTAAGGCAAGATGTGATTGCTTTCACAAAATTGTACTTGACAAAAACTCATGTGAGAACAGAGAAACCCGTCTCATCCATGAGACGGGTCGGATCCATAACCATGACCCGTCAAATAATACCCACGCACCACTCTCTCTCTCTCATCACTCTCTCTCTATACGCAATAATAACAGGGATCCCTCCCAATCGTCTTCTCCGGCAAATCCTACCTTCAACCTACACACCGGCGACCCAAAAATCCATCTCTTCCCTAATTTCATTTCCGTCACCGGCTCAATGTCTTTCCCCGCCGGCTGTAGCTCCTCAAAGCCCTAACCCTGGGGTTCCATTTGTTCAGTCGAGGGGGTTTAAATCGTCGATGACATTGCTCTCGTCGCGGTCGCCTAGAAACTTCGAATCAGAAACGATTAATCCAGATGACATACTGTTGTTCGAGGGATGCGATTACAATCACCGGCTCATCACCACGGATTTCCTAAGGATCCCCGTCCTTCCGATGAAGAGATGGTCGAGACCTATGTCCAAACCGCACATTGTCCTCGGAAGGTCTTCTCTCACTCTCTTCTTATATTAGTCCCTCAATATTCTTGATCAATTTGCAGCATTTGTCAGTCCAGTTTTGGGTTATGGATTTGGGTGTTCTGTTCACTGTTGATAATGCTTGGAATCCCAAATGTTTTGTGTTTAGTCTGCTGAGGGAGATGGGTATAGATCAACTTACTGAGTTGCTAGCTTCAGTTTTCATAGTGAGGCATCAATTTTATGTTGATGCTTGCTGGTATATTTGGTTTGATGGAGTAATAGTGTTAGGAACTGTTTTAATTTTGAGTAATACTTCTCATTTGTTTAAGTAATAGTTTGTATTGCTATAAGTAATAGTACTACACTTGTGAAGTAATAGTGTTATTTTTTTTTAACTGTAATAGTTTTAGGAACTGTTTTCATTTTGAGTAATACTTCTCATTTGTTTAAGTAATAGTTGGTATTGCTATAAGTAATAGTACTACACTTGTGAAGTAATAGTGTTATTATTTTTTTTTTAACTAATAATAGTTTTAGGAACTGTTTTCATTTTGAGTAATACTTCTCATTTGTTTAAGTAATAGTTGGTATTGCTATAAGTAATAGTACTACACTTGTGAAGTAATAGTGTTATTATTATTTTTTAACTAATAATAGTTTTAGGAACTGTTTTCATTTTGAGTAATACTTCTCATTTGTTTAAGTAATAGTTGGTATTGCTATAAGTAATAGTACTACACTTGTGAAGTAATAGTGTTATTATTTTTTTAACTAATAATAGTTTTAGGAACTGTTTTCATTTTGAGTAATACTTCTCATTTGTTTAAGTAATAGTTGGTATTGCTATAAGTAATAGTACTACACTTGTGAAGTAATAGTGTTATTATTTTTTTTTAACTAATAATAGTTTTAGGAACTGTTTTCATTTTGAGTAATACTTCTCATTTGTTTAAGTAATAGTTGATATTGCAAAACAGGTATTACGTTTACTTATGTATACAGTCATTACATTAAGAGATGGTAACTATTACTTTTTCTAAACCACTGAAAAGCCGAAAAAATAATATAAAAACTAAAAAAAAAAAATATTCTAACCCAACACAACAGTCATTACATTAAGAAAAAAATATTCAAATAATAGTACATAATAAAAAAAATAATAAAAAAAGCAAAAAGAAAAAATAATGAAAAAAGCAAAAAGAAAAAAAATAATAAAAAGAAAAAAAAATAATAAAAAAAAATAATGAAAATAAAAAAAATAATAAAAAAAAGCAAAAAGAAAAGAAATAATAAAAAACTAGAAAGAGAAAGTACGCATAGTAAGAGTTGGGGCACTGGGACGTGACCTTTTGCTTCTTTGATTTACAAGAGTGGAAATAGTCTGGGTCATAGGTCATGGATCATGGGTTATTCCGACCCGTCTCACCCATGAGACGGGTATTGTTGTTCTCACAGGAGACCAACTCATTGTACTTTCTAAAACGAAAGGTGAATGCGTAAGAAAATAAATACCAAAATGAATGCCCTTTTTTTATCAAAAATAATATAATAATCACTTTTGGACGAACGAAATATATATATTCGATGTCAACTTTTTTTCTTATTAGCCAATAAAACTTTAAAAATTCAGGAAAACTGTAAGGAGACTCATTTATAAACTCATTTTTTCTCATATCATAAGCTTTTAATCAATAAAAATCAATCCACGAAGATGTTATTTTCTTGGATGTATCATTTAAAGGCCACTAGCATACTTCGACCGTCCAATAGGATAGTTTAAAGTCAAACTTTCTTACACTTTGACCAAAAATTAAATAAAAGGTAATTATCCGAATAAAAATCTAAAAAAATATTTGGAATTCACCATTATAAATACTCTAAAAAATAATTTACGTTTTTCATTTACATAATCAAATTTTCTATAATTTCTTAGTCAAAGTTCAAGAAATTTTCCTTTAACTTTGAACTATCAGGTGGGATGAGGGAGTATGTATTATTTCATTAAAAAGACCAAATTTTAGAGAAACGAAAGGAAAATAAATTTCTTTATTCTTCTTTTGATAAACATAATTTATTTTTTCTAATTTTTGAACATTAAAATGACAATAGTAAATTTTCTTAAGTAATATACACAATATTATAAATATCACAAAATTTGGGGAGAAACGCGTTTCTCCGTCGCGTATGGAGAAACGGGGCAACGTTTGTCGCGCGACATACTTAACCACAACAACTGGATATCACTTTCATCAGTTTCTGGATATCCAGAACATTGAATATGGATATCCAGAAGTTTTGGAAAGGATATCCAAAAAAATATTTGATTTCTGGATATCACTTTCATCAGTTTCTGGATATCCATATTCAAAGTTCTGGATATTCAGAAGCTTTGGAAAGAATATCCAGAAAAAATATTTGGTTTCTGGATATCACTTTTATAAGTTTCTGGATATCCATATTCAATGTTCTGGATATCCAGAAACTGATGAAAGTGATATCCAGAAACTGGCCAAATATGTCGCGCGACAAACGTTGCCCCGTTTCTTCATACGCGACAGAGAAACGCGTTTCTCCGTAGACCAACTCTATAAATATTATATGTTTTGGAGCATACTCCCTCCGTCCCATGATTGTATGCACTTTTTAGTTCGGTGCGAGAATTAAGGTAAAAAGTGATAAAGGTGAAGTGTTGTGAGTGTCAAAGTAAAATAGGAGAGAGAATGAGTGGAGAAAATAGTAAATATGAAAATTGTTGTGAGTAGAGAGAAATGGGTTCCATTTCTATTTTAGGAAAATGCATATTATTGTGAAATGCTCAAAAAAAAATTTTTACGAATTATTGTGAAACGGAGGAAGTATACGACAGCATAGTGCAGTGGATTAGCATGTCTGACTTCGGATCAGAAGGTCGCGCGGGTTAGACTTCCACTTTGATCATCATTTTACCAATGAACGTTGCCTCCCATAATGGTCAGCTTTTTAGTGCTTAACTAGATTCTTTCTTTCGAAAAAAAAAAAAACTAGACTAATATCCGTACTAGATTAATATGGTTTTTAAAATATTTAAATCATATTCCCTTTGTCCCGATTCAATTGTTCTCTTGATTTATTTTACGATTTTTAAGAAAAATGAATAAATTGGTAAAAATTAAAGGAGAGAGAATGTAAAAATTAAATCTGTGGTAGAGAATAGGAGAGAGAATGTAAAAGTTAAAAATCTATAGTATAAATGCAACCCCCTTATGAACAGTTCTTTGAACAGTTTCAAGGGGGGAATTCCCCATTTTGCCCTCATTTTTTTGTTCCTTTTCCATTTTGCCCTTAAAAAAAAAATTAATTAAAAAAAATTAAAAAAAAAAAAACATGGCCTTGAACACGGGCTTAGGCTAGTATTTAATAGGAGAGAGAATGAGTGGGAGGAATAGTAAGTTAATGATTGATTTTTTTGTAAATATGTTAACTTTATAAGGGTATAATGAATTGTTTTTTTGTAAATATATGGAGATGATAAGGGTATAAATATATGGAAAACTTTCCATTTAAGGAATGAATCAATTGAGGTGGGACGTCCCAAAAAGAAAAATTGGATGAATTGAGGTGGGACGTAGGTAGTATATTATTCAAATATAATATTATATTTAATAAATAAATAAAGTTAAAATAAAATGTTTAATTGGTTTAATTTTATATAAATATATTAAATAATGTGTAATTTATAGGCTGCAGTTGGTTTTTGGTAGTATTCCATCTGTACTTAAATAAATTTTGATTTTGTTTTTCAAAATTTATCTTCAATAAAAGTAAATTTTAAAATTTAGACATTCATTTAGGCTCCGTTTGTTTGTTTGGGGGAAAATGTTTTTCGGAAAACATTTTTCCCATTTTTCTAATTCTAAGTAAAATGATTTACGAATTTTTCCTAAGTAAAACATTTTCCGGAAAATGGTAACACCCTCACATACACACACACACACCCCACATCAACCACCGCTCCCTCACTCAGCGTCGAGTAAAAAAATTATTTTAAAATTTATTTTTAACCACTCCTTTTCCAATTCACTCACCACCCCCAACCCCCGTTGAGTAAAAAAAAAATTAATCATTTTAAATTTATTTTTAACCCCCACCCCCTCGTGTCGAGTAAAAAAAAAATTATTTTAAAATTTATTTTTAACAACTCCTTTTCCAATTCACTCACCACCCCCAACCCCCGTTGAGTAAAAAAAAATTAATTATTTTAAATTTATTTTTAACAACTCCTCCCCCACTTCACTCACCACCCCCTGCCACCCACCCACCCACCCACCACCTCCCCCCCCCCCCCCTTTTCTGTTGTCTGTTGCGGGAGGTAGTGCTAGAGGCATGCTTTAGCAGTAAATAGATTATTAGATTTCCAAGAATGACATTGTCCGGCCAAACAATTCACAGGGACAATTTAGGAGGTTCCCCTTTCTGCGTTAATTGTAGTTAAGACGAATCACTGACCATATATTTAACTTGACTTTTTAGTGGGCACATGTTGTGGATTGGGGGAAGTGGTGGGTGGGTGGTGGAGTGGCATGGGGTGGTGAGTGAATTGGGGGAAGAGTTGTTAAAAATAAATTTAAAATGATTAATTTTTTTTACTCGGCGAAGGGGGGTGGTGGGTGGGTGGGTGGGGGGTGTGGTGGCAGGGGGTGGTGAGTTGATTGGGGGAGGAGTTGTTAAAAATAAATTTAAAATGATTAATTTTTTTTTTACTCGGCAGGGAGGGGGGAGAGGATGGTGGGTGGGGGGGGGGATGGCAGGGGGTGGTGAGTGAATTGGGGGAGGAGTTGTTAAAAATAAATTTAAAATGATTAAATTTTTTTACTCGACCGGGGGGGGGGATGGTAGTGGTGAGTAGGGTGGGGGTAGTGGTTGTGATTGGGGTGGATAAATTTGTAGTCAACTCAATCAAACTTTTTTCAAAAAATATTTTTCTTATCAAACAGTCAAAAACATGTTTATCTTATTTTTTGAAAAATATTTTCATTTTCCAAAAATATTTTGCAGGATATCATTTTTTGAAAAATGTTTTATGTTAAACAAACGGAGTCTTGTTAGTAGGAAGGGGGTAATTAATTTGTCCTAGTTATGTTAGTAAGTAACTAATTTGTCTTAGGGAGACACGAAAAACAATGATTTATGCAAAAAAAATAATACTCCCTCCGCCCCACAACAAGTGACACATTTACTGTTTTGCACGAAAATTAAGGAAAAAGTGAAAAGGTTGATGTGTTGTGAGTGTAGATAGTTGAGTAGGAGAGAGAATGAGTGGAGAGAATAGTAAATTATAATGGTGTTGTGAATATTAAAATAATGTATGAGAGAGAATGAGTGGAGGGAATAGTAAAGATTCTTTGTCATTTTAGGAAGTGTGACTTATTAGTGGGACGCCCAAAATGGCAAAATGTGTCACTTGTTGTGGGACGGAGGGAGGGAGTATGTAAGACTGTCTTTTTATCCTTAAAATATATTTTAATTTTTAATTATGATCAGCTCAATTAAATTTTGTACATGTTTTTATAAGAATTAAATTGATCATATTCATTGTCTGTCCTAATAAAATATCTCATTTTTTATTTTAGGAAAAAAAAAAAAAACTCAACTATTCCCCTTTTGTGGATTTTACCATTTAACTCATTTTTGTTGCATCTAATACATCAAACTCAATTTTTTTGCATCAATATTCACTAACACTAACACAAACACATTAGTTTTTCACTCACTGTTAAATGGTTATGTGTTGAACGTTTAATCGATTTATAAGGGCATTTTCGATTTATAAGGGGCATTTTCGGTAGTTCACATATTCAAATTTTAACTTGTTCTTAATTGTCCCTGACCTATTGATTCTTTCTCAATCTAGTCACTAAACTTCTTCTCTTTTTCTAAATTAATTTTTTTTTGAACTATACAATAATATCAATTCAAAATTCAAAAAAAATATATTTTATTTTGTATTATTCCTGATTTGTATTTTTTTCTAATAATAAAAATGATATCTTTATTTGTTAGAAAAAATTAAAAATATATACTCCTATTTCTATATTTTATGTTGAAATATATACTCCCTCTGTCCCATAAAACATTACCCCTTTTACTATTTTGGACGACCCACTTTAAAGTCTCACTTTCCTAAAAAGGAAAAAAAAATTACTATTCTCTCCACTCATTCTCTCTCCTCCCACTCACAACACTTTTCAAATTTACTATTCTCTCCACTCATTCTCTCTCCTCCCACTCACAACACATACTTTAATAACATTATTTCTTATTTTCCGTTCTCAATAGTAAAGGGGTAAAGTTCTCCGGGACGGAGGGAGTATATATATATATATATATATATATATATATATATATATATATATATATATTATATATATATATATATATATATATATATATATATATAATTTTTTTTTTTTGAAATGTGCTTTTGATGAGGAAGATAGTATATACCAACACCTACCACCATATCACCACTGCCGCCACCACCGCTAGCATCAACAACCAACCAAAACACTCATTACGAGACAAGTGTAGTATATCTACCAACACCCACCATCTATCCACCATCACCAACCATATCACCGTCCACCACTATAGTGATCATGAACCACCACTACTGTGGTCATTAACCACCACCACCACGATCCCAGATATTCATTTAAGAGCCCAAAAAAATTCAAACATCTCAAATAACAAAACAATAACAAAATGTTATGTATTTCAAAAACAAAATTAGATTTTGAAATCAAACCCCAATTTTGAAGAAAAAAATTTAGTTAAAAAAAAGTGGATAGAAATCAAACACCCAGTTAGATTTTGATTTAGGGTTTTTAGTTTATGAGGATTTCAATTTTGAGAGAAAATTAGGGCTTTATAGGTTGAGATGAAGTGCGATGGAAGAATATGGGAAGAGTGAAGAAAGGACGGTCAATGATGGACATATTTATGGTAGGTGGTGGAGCTTGTTTCCATTCCAATCCTCTCCAAACATCAATTCCAATAGATAAGAAGAAGTATTGAAGTGAGTCAAGATTTACAAGGATAGAAGAGAAGAAGGTGACTCCTGTGAAGAAAGAATCTGAAGTTGTTGTTTTTTATGTTGCTCGAAAATCAATTGGTGTGTGCTATGGAGGGGAAGGGTGGATGGAGGAGTGGAGTGAAGGGGGTGACCGGATATGGGGGAAGGGAGGGGAAATGGAGTGACCGTACATGTGGGAAACAAGGACAATATGGGGTGATGGGGAAGGGATGCATATGAGGAAGGGAGAGGAGGTTACTAGGTTTTTTGTTTTTCCTTTTTATAATTCAAACCCTGCACTTTATGAAATTTAAAACTACGGCCTACAATTTATTTTTTAGTTTTAGATTAGATTGCCTAAAATACTCTTTATAAATCGGTCACATGAGCGACACATGACTATTTAACGGTGAAAAACTAACTAGGTTAGTGATAGTGACAATGGATGAAAAAAAATGAGTTGAATGTATTCGATGCAACGAAAATGAGTTCGATGGTAAAATTCCCAAAAGGGGAATAGTTGGGTGTTTTTTTTTGTTCCTTTATATTATTTAGCATGTTGATAAAACTTTCACCCATTTTTTTCGTAAATTTATTTATGATAATGCAATTTCAAAATTTCTTATCAATATAGTCGCATGCCTAATCATTCATTGAATTGGGCATCCCATCAAAATCCCCAATAAAACCCTCCTAAAATTGAATTTGTTGCAGCCCAATGCCCTACCTTGGTTTTGAGTTAGATGTAAAATAAAATACACCTTCGCTCACTTCGATCTCAAATGACACAATATGGAGAAGAAAAAAACCCACAAAAATTCACCTCGATTTGACCAAATTGAACAACCCTTAACAATTCTTGTTTATCTTTACCCCTTGGTTTGACCACAAAAATAAATTGATTAACATGTATATTGAAGGATTGGGAATCTCTGTGTTCGATTTGCAATTGAAATCAACATTGATTGTCAACAGTATTGGGTTGGGTGGTGCTATAAAATGAGACTAAAATAAATTTTGGGATAGTGAAACTTATTCAAATCCTGAATGAACACCAAAATTAACCCCAAAAATCCACCAACGCCCTGTCTGTCCATCCCAACTTCTCCCACCTCTCCCAATAGTCACTATTATAATTAACTAATAATAGTAGTTAATCTATATAGTAACTATTATAATTAACTAATAATACTAATAGTGATAGTTAACCTATATAGTAGTTATTGTGATTAATAATTAACTAATAATTATAATAGTATTAGTTAATTTATATAGTAACTGTTATAATTAACTAATAATACTAATAGTGATAGTTAACATATATAGTAGTTATTGTGATTAACTAATACTATTAATAGTAATGTTAACATATATATATATATATATATATATATATATATATAGTAACTATTATGATTAACTAATACTATTAATAGTAATACTTAACATATATTAACCATTATGATTAACTAATACTATTAATAGTAATAGTTAACTTATATAGTAACTATTATAATAGTTAACTAATACAATTAATAATATTAGTTAACTTATATAATAACTATTATAGTTAACTATTACTATTAATAATATTAGTTAACTATACTAGTTATAATATAAGCTAACTAATATTATTAACTGTATTAGTTAACTATTATAATAGTTACTATATAAGTTAACTGTTACTATTAATAGTATTAGTTAATCATAATAGTTAAATGGGAATATTATTTTGCGACGATGTGAAAAAGAGAAATCAAGGTCACCACTGAATTACATATGCATAACTCTATTTCCGTATTAGTGGTCCACAAAAAAGCCAGTCCATCACCACAAGTCTAGGCCTAAAAATAAGCTACTACCAACAACTGTATATTTCTCTTTTTCTCTCTCCTGCCTTTTCTTCAAGCACCTTCTAATTAAGAACATGACATAATTACAGTCAATTATCAAAATTGGTTACAAAAGAAATTTCGAGAAGATAACTGACCGTGCAAATGGACATGAAATCGTGATCAGATTTCCTGTCACCAATTCCAATATCCGGGGACTCTTCTCCAAATTCTCTCAGAATTGCCAACTTCTTCCATTTACCGACCAAAATTCTCGGCGGCTTAACAAACCCCGTTTCCTTCGAATTCACCTCAATCTCCGTATCAAGCACTTTATCCCCTCCCAATAATTCCTTCAAAAACGGATCCACCATCACCGTCGGGTTCGACGTCACCACAACCTTCCTCTCACACTTATCAAACACCTTAAAACTCTCTCTCCTAATGTCCGCCGCGTAGAACCGCGGTAGCACTGCGCGTGACGCCAGCTCGATGTTGCGGATTTTGATTCCGGAGAAGGAAATGATGTTAGAAAAAATGTAACGGAATTCGAAAAGGCTTTCTTAAGTAAATAACTGAAAATAAATAAAACCGAAAAAATAAAATAAAATCGGAAAATAAAATTAAACCGAGACGGAGGAAAGTCGAGGCTTGCGTTGGACACAATCTCCGTAAAAAGTAATTGCCCCGCACTGGTGCTAACGGTTACTGACAATCTTCTCGTAAGATGCAACGACTTTAACTGTCGTTAATAGGAGCACTCCAATTTAACGACTTCGGTGAACAAATCTGAGTATTTGGAAATTATGGACTTGAAGGAAATTTATGCTTCAAGATGTTCTCTTTCTAACTTGCTAATGATAGTAGGATGACTGAATGAATCAAATTGACCATCCTGAGGGGGCTATTAATAGTTTTCCAAGAGTTATAGGTGCCTTTCTGGGAATAGGCACAATTCCATCCGGATGAATCCTGGCCGTCCGATCACACCCGATCGATGAACTAAATTCATGGAACTGCCCCAACCCATACGCGAATGGGTGCTCCACCCATTCTGAACTGACCCATACCTATTCGGACGGACACGGACCAGATACCATGTACCACTCCGTGGACCTATCTAGATGGGCCAAGGCCCAACAGAACTGGGCCCAATTGTCACCTACCCATTGGATCGAATCACGCCTAAGATGAACCGAGCCGCACCCAACCCACCCACTGAACCACCATCGAGCCAAATTTCCTCAAAAGTTTAAGGCTCCATATCTCCCAGTGACCGATGCATACGTGCGAAGTGCAAAGTGCGCCCTAAGCCACCCATTCCGCCCTTCGCACGCTTCGCGAGTTGTGGGTTCATTTTGAGCTAGAACAAAACTAGGCCAATAGCCCACTTGGTTGCATTGTTGGCCCAAGTTCCACTAGGTTGCATGGTAGAAGGATAACACTTGATTGTTATCCCACACAAGTTGATGAATATTAAATACTCTCTAACTTTGTGGTTTCTAGGTGTAACGATGTGTCATTTTTCGAAAGATTGGCATTTTTCTCTTCTTTGAAAATCAATCGAAAAACACGGAGTCACCACGCCATTTTTGTTTTAAGGGCCAAAACTTTGAAAAATGCCCGAGATTAGAGATTTGGGTTCGGAGGTCACGTTACACGCCGGGAAGAACGTTAGTGTTCACCCGGAATGCCTCGTAAAACGAGTCTTCCAAGCTTAAAAACCATTTGTGTATGTGTGTGTGTGTTCCTTTGGCCAAAATAAGTTGAAACTGAGAAAACTAAAAATTGGGAACTCTTTATAAGACATCAAAAAAGTCCCATGATTTTTGGTATGATTTTCGGGTTGAGTTTTGGTACTCAAAATATTTTTTGAAGTTGAAAACCAATTCTGCCAGAATGAAAAAGGCAGTGGACACTTGATTTTAAAACGGATTTAAGAGCTTTAAAACTTCAAAATCTGGGGAAAGTCTGAGAATGAAAGTTGTTAAAAACACCTTAAATAAGGTTTCTGTAAAATAACTTTTCCATTTGGAGATGATTTGGTGGACCAAAACCTTCTGGAAATCTCAGATATGAAATCTGGATTTCCAGAGACTGATGAACTGACCTTTAAAAGAAAATTTGAAAAATGGAGTTTTACTCACGTAAAAAATAAAGTAAAAATATTTATGGAAATCTATAGATGTTGGCTACAAAAGGTATTTTGTAGTCAACACCAAATTCCAAGTTTCTGTATGTCCAAAAAATTAGACCATGGACAGAGGTCTTAGAGAAAGGCTACTGGACAGCAACTTTCTCTTGAAGAAAAACATGATTTTAAAGGGAGTTTGGCATCCATGCTTGTCCCCATTTCCTTAGGCTTTGATTATTAGTCACTAGACATTTTAGTGGTGATCTACTAGATCAAGCCATCCTTAGGGTACATTAGGACTTAAGCATTTCATTTGCTTGGGAAGGGGAATTTTATCCTTTGAAAATGAGATTTTATGTATGAAAAATGGTTTTTGGAAAACACTTTTGAGTGAATGATTTTGAGGAAAAGCACTTTTAAGTGAGTAAGAAGTAATTTGGACCTTTTAAATGGTCATCCATGGAAATTTATTCCAAGGTGACTACATTTTTAGGTCAAGCAAAGATGAACACCAAGTTGATGAACAAACTACATTTTAAAGCTTGAGATGCATGCATGGATGAGAGAGACTTAAGGTTTGAAGAAGGAGGGTTTACCAATGATGGTTTAACCCTATCTTCCCTGATTTGGAGCTTGGCTTGAGGAGTATCAAGACTTGAATGTGTTTAGAGAGTGTTTGATGATAGAGTTGGTCAAAGAGAAAACAAGTAGATAACACTTAAGTCCTCTATGTTTTCTCTCTAATCCTCCTCTTTGGTGTTGATTTAAGCTTGAGCTTGTGTATGTTTAAGAGTGATTTGAGAGTGTTTGGAGTGGGATTGGGAAAGACTCAAGAGAAAATGGTGGCAATCTAAGGATTCCCACTGTTTTCTCTTTGTTTTTCGCCAGAGTTTAGCTTCTGTGAGTGGATTGTGTTGTATAAACTGAGAGAGAAGGGTTCAATTTATAGGCAACTGGAAATGACAAAAGCATCCGCGCGGATCTGATCGAAGGTGTGCACTGTTCATTTCGCTGCTGCAGGCTTTTTGGACAGGAGGAATATTTTTCAAAAATTCAAACAGCTGCTGTTTTACAGCCTACCCATTTCGGGTTTTTATCTTTTTTGAGATTCTTTTCTTGGTTTAACTTTAAATAGCAATTCCTAATTTACCCTTGCTTTGTTAGAAAAGTTAGGAATTGTTAGAAATGTTAGGAATGCTAGGAATTTCGTTAATTTTCTAACGAAAATACTAACAACTCAAATTGGAGCACTTACAGTAGCCCCTCGGCGACGGCGCTTTCGAAGGAAGCGGGGTCGTCTATAAGAGTAAGGCTCCAAATTTGATAGGATGATCAAGTGATCGAGTGGCTTAACCTAACGATAGGCTTCCTACGTATCCCGAATGGGAATCAAGCCGGCCGTAGTTGTGATGAATGTGCATCCGAAAATTTTCCCATTTTTATTTGAAAAAATCAACGAAACGGAGTCGCCACGCCATTTTAATTTTGAGGGCCAAAACTTTAAAAAAAGCCCGAGATCAGAAATTTGGGTTCGGAGGTCATGTTACGCGTCGGGAAGGACGTTAGTGTGCACCCGACGCGCCTCGCAAAACGAGTCTTCCAAACATTTGAAATCCTTTTGTTGTGTGTGTGTGTGTGTGTGTGTTTTGACCGAAATAATTTGAAACTGAGAAAAACAAAAATTGGAGAACTCTTTATTAAGACTTTAAACTGATCCCATGATTTTTTGGATGATTTTTGGTTTGAGATTTGGTACTCAAAAGACGTTTTGAAGTTGGAAAACATTTCTGCCAGAATGAAAAAGGCAGTTGACCCTTGACTTTGAAATGGACTTAAAGGCTTCAAAACCTCAGAATCTGGGGAAAGTCCGAGAATGAAAGTTGCTTAAAACACCATAAATAGGGTTTCTGCAAAGGAACATTCCATTTTGGAAGTAATTTGAGGGGTCAAAACCTTCTGGAAATATCAGATGTGAAATCTGGATTTCCAGAAGCTAATGAACTGGCCTCTAAGAGAAAAATTGAAAGATTGGGTTTTACTCACACAAAAAATAAAGTAAAAATATGTATGGAAAGATCTGGATGTTGGCTACAAAAAGTGTTTTGTAGTCAACACCAAATTCCACATTTATCTGTGTCCAAAAAATAAGACCATGGACTGAGGTCTGAGAACAATGCTACTGGACAGCAAGATGTTCTTGAGGGAAAATGTGATTTTTGGGGGGTTTGCATCTATGTTCACCCCATTTTCATCCCTATACTTGATTCCACTATCTTGTGTCAAGTGGTTATCATATTCAAGTCATCCTTGGGGAATTTATGGGGTTTAAACATATCCTTTGCAAAGGGAAAGGGGATCTTTGTAAAGATGAAATTAAAGAGAAAACCAACTAGAGATTTAGAATATGGACCATTTGAGATGGTCATTCATGAAGATGAACTTCAAGATGACCATCTTAGGTCAAAACTCAAGTTAAACTAGACATAAAATAAGTCAAAGTAAGAAGAACAAGATGATCAAGAAATCAAAACAGAATTTTAGGGTTTTGAGAAGGAGGGCTTTACCAATGGTGACACCCTATCTTCCTAGGCTTGGAATTTGACTTGAGGAATATCAAGATTTGGTGTTTGGCTTGAGGAGTATCAAGGTTTGGTGTTTGGATTTGTGTTTGGAGTGAGATTGGGAAAGATTCAAGAGAAAATGGTGGCAATCTAGAGATTCCCACTGTTTTCTCTCTATATTTCGCCAGAACTTCGTTGCTGTGATCAAAATGTGTTGTGTAAACTGAGAGAGGAGGGTTCAATTTATAACCCCCTGTGAGAGTCAAACATATCCGCGCGGACAAGGTTGGTCGCGTGCACTGTTCATTAATTACAAATCTTCAAAGCTTTGGACAGAAGAATAATCTTTTCAAAATTCAAATTAATCACCAATTTTTGTTCCACCATTTCTATTTAGGGTTTTTCTTATTTCTTTTGCTTTTTTGATTCCTTTTCTTGGTTTATCTTTTTTTGGCAATCCCTAATCTACCCTTACTTGGTTAGAAATGTTAGGAATGTTAGGAATTGTTAGAAATGTTATAACTTTCGTTAATTTTCTAACGAAAATGCTAACAAGCTCAAATTGGAGCACTTACAGTTGTATTGTTGTCTACAGGTCAAATCTATTTGCTTCCCACTCCAAGTTGGCTAGTAGTCTGGTCCCGTGTAGCCCTGGCCTCGGATTTTAAGCGAAAGAACCATTTTAGAGCACTGGACTTCAAAGAGAGACTGAAATAGTCGCCCAACCGCCGATTGGCGCCCCTTTTGACCTTCATTGCCAAGGTATACGTGTCGAGATGGGTTTTCGCGCATGCAGTGCCATCAAAGAGATCCAAATTAGGCATCACGAATTTGTGGGGAACAAAGGAGTCCGGGTTCGTTGGCCGGAAAGCGTACTTCTTAGCAATCAATTCAAGAATCGTGCTTTCATTTCCTTGTGTCGCCCACGAATCAAGCCAAATGAGGGTCTTGTGGTGGAACCATGGCATTCAAACCAGGATCGAGCTAGAGAGAGGAGCTACCACCGGCGGCATACAGTGGAGGGAACGGCCGATCTGGGGACATAGGTGAAATCCTCGTCCCGGCCCGAATCACCCCGGGAGCTTGAGTAGGACCCCGGGCAAAGTGGATAGAACCTCGCGGCTTGTTGTTGATTTTCAACCGGCAAAGAGGGCAAAGGCGCCTCGATGTAGCCGGGTAACTCGAATTTCCTGAGTGAGGCCCATAAGTAGGCTTAAGTGCGGGCCGCCGTCCCCGATTGTTGAATTGCATACCGAAGGTGCATGACCAGTGGGGTACTGCGGTCCCGGTGATTCTGATGAAACCGGGATGGAGGCTTGCAACCCATCGAAGCCCGAGCGAGGAATGGATTTGTGAAAGCCGTGTGAGGAGCTGGCCGAGCTAGCATCGTTCCCGAGGAAGGGCTTCGACCGTTGCCCCGGGACTGACCGCGGAAGCATTCCAAACCGTTGGCCGCGAGGGCCCCGATAGATTGGTTCCAAACCGAGGTGGGATTCCACCGTCGTGGCATTCCGAGGTATCCCCAACCATGAGGAGACATTCCATACCGATTTTGCCCCCGCCGAGGAGCCGTGAACCGATCGGTTACGTTAGGCCGCATGGGTCCAAGAGTCCGTATTTGGGGTTTGCCGTCCCGTTGAGACGGCCATGAAGGAATCTTGTGAGGCTTGTGCGGTGCCGGATTGGACATCTTGAACCGGGTTGCCAAGGCATTTCAAACCGATGTAACCGAGAAGCTCCCGATCGATCTCGTACCGAACCGCCGAGGCATACCAAACCGTCGTGACATACCGAGCCGACTCCCGATCGCTGAGGCATACCATACCGGCCCAAATCGGATCAAGTCAATTTGTTTCCCAAACGATCGTCCTGCATCGAATCGTGAATGTATATCGACCGAGGCCGAAAGGATGGCCGATTCGCAAGTTGAGAAGAGTGTGAGGAAGGAGGTGGTAGTCCTGTCCGGCCAAGATAGGGACGGGGATCCTTTTCCTCTTCTACCGTGAAAGTTCCATCGGGGTCGAGGGCAATCGTCAAACCAAAATTCCCGACGTCTTCCAAGGATGAACATCGAAACCTCATTCTCGATTGGCACAAGGAGTTTTATGGACTCAAAGGTTCCAATATTAGCCATAGAAATATGATGAATTTCTGGTCTTGATTAAAATTCCGTCCTCGTCCTGGACATCAAAGAACCGCACTTGACTAGCTCCATGACCAACATGGCGATCAAATCTCATCTTGCTTGGTGGAGCCTTGGTCCGAAGAGATGTATTTGCGAAGTCTTGATTTGGAAGAAGTAACTTGGCAAAGCCTCGGTCCTCATGACCGTGAATCCGACACAATTAGAGAGGCTTCAACCCGGTAGGCACCGTAGACCGATACCGAATGCAGACCCAACCCATCTTGTAGCAAGAGTGAAGAACCAACGTTCTTGAATTATCATGTAGCAAAAGAGGCAACCCATCCTTCCATATTTACTTTATTATTTTCTTTATTCAATTAGTCAACCGGAAGAAAATGTAAAAAGCAAGACAATTTTAGGAATGTATACCTCATAGGGGCATATATTTTTTTTTTTCGAAAAGTGGGGATGAATCCCCGATTTGTATTATTTGATGGCCTCATTTGACGAAGGCACAAAAGAACTCGCATGGGTTTGACTCTTTTGAGAGAGCATAAGTTTAGAAAGGTTTGTAAAAGTGTATGGAAGCCCCCGCCGACGTAAAATTAGTGTTTAGCTCTATTTTTCCTATAATGTAGAAATAGAAGACTTGTCGAGACATCCGAAAATATGTTTTATTCAAAATGATCACAAGATTGCTTAAAACCCTTTATTAATGTTCGGGTTATTCAACCCCTAATCTCGATATCAACAAACATTTTGATTAATCATGAGGAGAAAGTCAATCGATACCAAGAGTCGAAGTTGGCGAATGGTGAAGAGGGATCGTATATAGGAGAGGCTATTGGTGAGGCCGGATTTTCTCGGGATTTGAATGTGTTTATGACCGGACCATTTCTCGGTTGCCTACGTTCCCTCATTGTGAGGAGCTCAGTCGCCGTAGTTCGGGTCCGAACCGTGTTTGGCTTTAGAAAAGGGGTATGAATATTTGTGGTACTTTTGGTGAAAAGGCTCGGATAGGAAGTTTGGATGATAAGGTGCGGGCCTTGAGGTGATTCCTTGACAAGTCATTTTGAGCGATTCCGTTGCTTCTTGATCGTCGTCCTTCATCGGGGAGAAAGATTTTGGATGCAAACTTAAGGGCTTATGATATGTTTTTGCCGTTGCTTTAATCGCCCCCTTGTTGTCGACAACTTCCGTTCTTCGGGCTTTAATTTTGCCCATATGTCAAACCTTCTGATCGGCGGTGCTAGGTCCTTGGCCTCATTTTTTTTTTGAAGCTTTTGTTTTTTTTTTTGAAGCTTTTTTTTTGAAGCTGTTGTTTTTTTTTTTTGAAGCTTTTGTTTTTTTTTTTTGAAGCTTTTGTTTTTTTTTTGAAGCTTTTGTTTTTTTTTTAAGCTTTTGTTTTTTTTTTTTTTGAAGCTTTTGTTTTTTTTTTTTGAAGCTTCTTTTTTTTTTTTTTTTTGAGCACTTGAGGACGAAGGCAAGCTTCTACTTGAACTTTCTTGATGCATGGGGGGCGGAGGCAAGCCCCTGTTTTTTTCGATATGGGGTCGATCTCCCGATGCTGAGTGACCTTTTGTTGTCCCTTGATGTTGCCGCCTTCGTTGACTTGATCAAGGTGATGATGGGGATATGTTTTGGAAAGTGTATGGCTTGATGGAGGCCTTTGTGAGGTGAGGAAAGTGTATAGGGAGGGCATTAGTTGACTTTCTCGCACCAATTAATTAAAATCTTAATCATTTCCAGAGATTATTTGTTGAGCGATGCGAGTGATCATTTAAAATAAAACCATTTCATTAAATGTAATGTAGGTGTGCAAATAATGTCTCAAGTCTAGCGAGAAAAGAAAAAGACTCTTTTATAGAAAACTTAAGATTAACTACAATGTCCAAGGAGGACTTGATTGAACGAAGAAAGTGCTAGAACCTACGAAGGTTGACTAAAAGACTGCTTTTAATATTAAAGGATGGGTAGCCCCTAGTCTAGCTACTCTTCGTTGTTGGATCGCCAAGACGCTTGAGCTTTCCATCTTTCTCGTTAACTTCGATTCCATTACCGTGCACCGAGGCAGCCGATCGCTTACGTGCCCATGATACCGGTGGGAGTGGAGGAGTTTCGAGGCCATGGAGCACTGGGGCGAGCACAAGTTGTCCAAAGAAACGGGTCGGAAAAGTCACGGGACGAACTTTGTCGATCGAGCATATTGATGGAAGGAAGTGAACCCGAGAGGACTCGAGGGGTATTGGGCTCGTTTGGGAGGATTCAGCGATGCGCCGGTTGTTTTGAGTGAAAGGGGTGATACTAGCCGATTGTGTCTTCGGGCCTTTCTCAAGCTTGAACCGGCATTAGACAAGTGTGCTCGGGGCAGGTTGTCCTATCGGATTCTCTCACTTCGGGCACTTGAATTTTGCGCGACGTAATCATTTCTTTGCCCGGTTCGACATCTTGGGTCAAAGGAGTGCTAGTACTTATCATAAGATCAAGCTTCTCTTGCATTTGTTTCACTTGCTCTATCAATATTGCCACATGGGGATCAACGGGAACATTCGAGTTACCGGAACTCGCAACAAGACTCTTATCAAGAGGGAAACACAAACACAGCCGGTGAAACCGACGGGTGAATTCACTAAGTCCGGTAGACGACAACGGAAAACTTGTGGCATCCGGATTTTCTTTTAGCAACTCATGATTGCATTCAAAGTGGGTGTAGAGGCTTCTTGTAACATAGCCACATAGCTCAAACTGATTATGTGAAGCCGGAGCATAAACCGGTGTATTGTGAAATTGAGGAACAGTGTGATGGAACCCAACTCGTTCGAGGAGCCGAGGCGATGGAGCCCTAATGGCCCGAGGTGGCCGGAAAGGGTCAAGAGGAATTGTCCTTGGCAAGGGATCATATGTGGATGGAGGGAGGTATTGGGCCGTGGGATGGAGAGTATTGGTTATAGGATGAAGGGACCGAAATCACGCTTTCGAAGTCTCATCTTCGACCATGACCAGGGAACCATTCGCTTCAATCGTTACCCGAACTCCATGGCGGCGGAGAGCATTGATGAGCAGTGGTTAGTTGTTCTTCATGAATCTTATGGGCGTTTCCAAAGCCAGGACTAACTCTTCCTTCCTAATCATCGGATTTCTTGTATCCTTACCGCTTCGCCAAATCTCGCCATCGATCATTATCATCCCATTTAACTCTTGGCGTCGCCGTGAACTTATCGGAGGGCGAGAGTTCAAAGCATTTCACCAAATCCAGCCTTTGCCATGGCCACATGCTTGTTGGCAAACCATCCATTCTCAACATTTGTTGCGACTAAATCATCCGGCTTGTCGTAGTCTCGTTGAATTCACAGAGTTTGAATCATAAAATTCAATCATGTTTACATTCGCGTTGTTTGGGAAATGATCATTGGCGGGGTTGAGATCACCGAGGCGCTCGAGTTTGCCCTTCTTAATTAATCCCCGAATCGCCTTTCTCAAAGCCGTACATGCTTGTCGGTCGTATGACCGTGGTAATCGGTGGAAAGCACAATGCTTAGTGGTGTCAAAAGGGATTTTGGGATCCTTGGGCCGATAGTTTCTCATGGGTTCGAGGAGACCCCGCTCTAGCAAGCTATTTAAAACTTTGCTTAAGGGAACACCCAAATCCTCGGATTCGAGATTTGGTCATTGACTTGGTCACCATTCCGAACAGTGGTTTGCCGGTTTTGGTCCATTGGGGCGCTCAAGCTTGCCCGTTTCAATTAACCTTGAACCGCTCTCTTCAAGACTATGCAGCTTGTCGGCCGTGTGGCCATAATGATCATGGAAGGCGCAAAGTGCTTACTCATGTCGAGAGGTGCATTTGAGCTCCTTGGATGGTAGTCCTTGAGAGGCTCCAAAAGGCCTACCCTTACTAAGCCCTTGAAAATTAAGCCCATGGGCATCCCAAGATCATCAAAACGTTCGTTGCCTTAAAGGACCACCATTTCTTGGTTGCTTTTGGGGGCCGTCAATTGTACACAATGCCTTCTTTCCTTTACCGGATGTCGGAGCCGTGTTGGAAGGGTAAGGTTTATAGCGGCGAGACATGTTCGCACTCGTAGTCTTTTCCCGTGCACGAACCCTTTTGATGTAATCATCAATGTAATCGTCGAGATTCGACCTTTTGTAAACTTCATTCGTGTCGATACACAAGATTGATATAGTGAGATGGCCCGAGTCGAGCGATCGTCGATACTCTCGTTGCTAGGCTTTTCTTGTACCTTCTTAATTGGTTCTACCAATAATACATTGGACGAGTCAATAGGAACATTGCATGACCCCGCCACAAGATTGGCATTAGCAAACGAAACCACGTAGGAGGTACTGGGTGGGAGGAATGACAAGCCTGGGCATTAAAAGCGTGACCGTAACCTTCCTCATAAGGCCTGGGCAGCTTGTCGAAGATGAAGATATATGGCTCGTAATGGGTGGATACTGTGGAGCAAAGTGAGTACGGATCCGTAAGGCCGCCGAAAACATGAGGTTTGAGGCATCGTAACAGAGGATTGAATGTGTCTTGACCGCACCGAGGAACATGACCGCAAGGGAAATGTGTATACCGTACTTGATGAGCAGGAGCAGCTTGCGTAACGGCCGGGTGGAGAATTTGATGAGGAGCATTTGACCTTGTCGGACTTCCCAACCGGAGGGGCGGGTAGAGCCCGATGAAGTGGTGATAAAAGCCCGGTGGCCCACGTGATCTTGCAGCATCATAGGGGCCAAGTGTGCTTTGAGAATTGGAGGAAGCAAGCCGGCCCCCTCTCGAACCATGGAGCTCGAGAAACGAACCGTCCCATTCCGAGATGGTGACCCGAGCGACCGATGCGGTGAAGTAGTAAACCGACCCCTTCCAAGCCGCGGGCGAAAGCCAACCGATTCAATCCCCGGTGGTGAGACCTGAGAGGCACCGGGGGCAAGTTGACCTAGATCGGACTCAAGCCGAGGAGTATCGAGCAAGAAGGGCCGAGATGTACCGAACCGACTACTCCCGCATTGATGGGCCCGGCCGATCGAGGTTTTCGAGTAGCGAATCGACTCCATTCCAAGCCGATTGAAACCCAAAGGTGAAAACTGGGAGGTGCCGGGGGAAGTTGACCAAGATCGATACGATGAGGCCGAGAGGCAGCCGAGTGATAGGCTTGGGGATGCTTGGCCCATTAGTAGTTCCACACGAAAGGGGACAGGCATTTGATGGTAGTTGGTATGCCCTGGAGGGTAATTAGCTCCAATCTTCGCATCAACCGTAAAGGTTCCATTAGGGTGGTGAACAATTGCTAGCCCCCGGGTTCTCGATACTTTCCAATAACCGATCGATCCGAGCCTCTTGATTTTGTCTTATCTCGTTCCAACATCTCGATTCCACCTGTTCGGCATTTTGCGGATTTTCGGGTGTGGAGTTGTACGTCCCCACCGTTCTCCTCCGAGTTGGTCATTCGAAACTTTGAGCCGAAGCGAAGGAGGAAACCGATGAAGTATCTCGACTTCGAAATGACCGAGCCGAACAAACGATGACCCGGGTCTCGATCCAAACTTTGCTTACCGTGGAAGGCACAAAAGGGTGTGGTTCGACTTTGAAAGCGAAACAAAGTTGGTGTTTGGGCTTAGTGGCTCATGCAACATGCAATTATTTGTTCTTGTTTACTTAAAACATGTTTTATTAGCCTAATCGGTTGGAAAAGATTGCTCTTCTTTTTCGCGAACTACTCGATTCCCGGATCGCTGGGCCCCGTCACTACGTCTATAAGCCCTCGTATTCCACCCGTATTTCGACCTCCCAGGTGGACAGCCCCGTGCGAGGGTCCTATAGGGCAAGCGGGTCCCACCGACCGAAAAGAAAACGATCCTAGAAGTCCGGCGGGTAATCGAGTCTTGACGAGTATTCGATGTAAATTACGGACAAAGCCGACGTCAAAGTCAAGATCGTGTCCGAGGGCTCGACAAAAGTCGGCATGATTTGGACCGATAAATGTCCACAGCTTGATCTTGACTTGTCGTCGCTTAAGCCGTAATCGGGCATGGAATAACCGTTAATCCTTGATGACTCAAAGTGTCATGCCGGGAGTCAATGTATAATTTGTGCCGTGTGAGCCGAAGTCAAGGCGCCGGTCAATATCTTGGTCAAAGTCCGCGGCGGGAAACCGGCATGACTTCGACCGATTAGGGACCCGAAAGATATTGAGTCGGTATGCCGACAAAGGCTTGAAAGGAAAGGTCTATACACGCATGTGGCATGACACGCACCGCACTAAAAACCAACCGGGTCTCTGACAAAGTGTGTCACGGACAAGTGCATGGTCGACACGAGGCTCCATGGGATGTTTGGGTAGTCCCGTGCTCATCCGAGAGGCGTAATAAGACCAAACGGACCGCGACAAGGATTTCCCGGTTAGGGACGTAGTGTGCAAAGTGTAAGGTCACGTGCGCGTAGTGTGCAAAGCCTATCTTCCTTTTCCGAGAAAAATAGAATTTTTTTATGTGTCTTAAAAAGGCATGATGCATGATTTTTTTTTGAATTTTTTTTTGAAAATTTTTTTGAAAATTTTATGAACACATAAGCACATAAGCACAAAAATTCCGACAGCTTAGGGACATTATTCGACAAATAAAATTTTGACTTTTCCAAGGCGGCCAAAAACAAACACGAAAACCGTGCAAAAATCAACACACACAAAGCAAAGGATTTTCAAATGTTGAGACGGAAGCTTGACCCTCAAAAGCTTTTCTTTTTTTTTTGAAAATAATGATACCGGTACGTGGGATTGTTAGACCACAATTTATCCCCGACTCGTGTTAGGAGGCGATAACGGGAAGTTTAATGGTTTCCACCAATATACCAAATATCATTTTTTTTAGAAAAAGCATATGTCCCCAGCGGAGTCGCCACTGTGATGATGCCCGATTTTTTTTGTGAAAATCAAAACGGAGTCGCCACGCCATTTTTGTTTTAAGGGCCAAAACTTTGAAAAATGCCCGAGATCAGAGATTTAGGTTCGGAGGTCATGTTACGCGTCGGGAAGGACGTTAGTGTGCACCCGGCGCGCCTCGCAAAACGAGTCTTCCAAACATTTGAAATCCTTTGTTGTGTGTGTGTGTGTGTGTGTGTTTTGACCAAAATAATTTGAAACTGAGGTAAGTAAAAATTGGGAACTCTTTTTAAGGCTTTAAACTGATCCCATGATTTTTTGGATGATTTTTTGGTTGAGATTTGGAACTCAAAAGATTTTTGGAAGTTGAAAACTATTTCTGCCAGAATGAAAAAGGCAGTTGACCCTTGACTTTGAAATGGACTTTAGGGCTTGAAAAATCCAGAATCTGGGAAAAGTCCAGGAATGAAAAATGTTCAAAACACCTTAAAAAAGGTTTCTGTAAAAGAACTTTTCATTTTGGAGATGATTTGAGGGGTCAAAACCTTCTGGAAATCTCAGATATGAGATCTGGATTTCCAGAAGCCGATGAACTAGCCTCTAAAAGAAAATTTGGAAAACAGAGTTTTACTCACCCAAAAAATAAAATAAAAATATGTATGGAAAGATCTGGATGTTGGATACAAAAAATGTTTTGTAGTCAACACCAAATTCCACATTTATCTGCGTCCAAAAAATTAGACCATGGACTGAGGTCTGAGAAAATTGCTACTGGACAGCAACTTCTCAAGAAAGAAAACATGATTTTAAAGGGGGTTTTGCATCCATGCTTGTCCCCATTTCCCTAGGTTTTGGTTAGTGATCACTTGACATTTTAGTGGTGAATCAACTATACCAAACCATCCTTGGGGTACATTAGGACTAAACACTTCATTTGCTTGGGAAGGGGAATTTCATCCTTTGAAAGAAAGATTTTGTGTATGAAAATGATTTTTGGAAAACACTTTTTAGTGAATGATCTTTAGAAAAAACACTTTTAAGTGAGTAAGAAAATGATTTAGGCCTTTTAAATGGTCATCCATTGGAAATTTATTCCAAGGTGACTACATTTTTAGGTCAAGCAAAGATGAACAAATTGATGAACAAATTACATCTTCAAAGTTTGAGATGCATGCATTGATGAAAGAAATTTAGGGTAGGGAGAGGGAGGTTATACCTATCTTCCCTTGTGTATGAGCTTGACTTGAGGACTATCAAGATTTGAATGTGTTTAGGGTTGGTGATTAGAGTTGGTTAAAGAGAAAACAAGTAGATAACAATGAAGTCCTCTATGTTTTCTCTCTATTCCTCCTCCTAAAGGGTGATTTGAGCTTGAGTTAGTGTATGTATAAGAGTATGTATGAGAGTGATTTGAAGTGTTTGTGAGTGAGTGAGTGAGATTTGGGAAAGATTGAAGAGAAAATGGTGGCAATTCAAGTGAATTCCCACTGTTTTCTCCCTATATTTCGCCAGAGTTTCGTTGCTGTGATCAAATTGTGTTGTGTAAACTGAGAGAGGAGGGTTCAATTTATAGCCCTCTGAAATTGACAAACATGTCCGCGCGGATATGATTGACAGCGTGCACTGTTCATTAATTACAGCTTCGAGGCTTTGGACGGGAAGAATAAAATTCAAAAATCCAGCAGTTTATGTTTTTCAACTTGCCCAATTCGGATTTTTCTTATTTCTTTTGCTTTTTGAGATTCTTTTCTTGGTTTAACTTTAAATAACAATGCCCATTTTACCCTCACTTTGTTAGAAAAGTTAGGAATGTTAGGAATGTTAGTAATGTTATAACTTTCGTTAATTTTCTAACGAAAATGCTAACAAGCTCAAATTGGAGCACTTACAGTTGGACGTCTCCAAAATGTAAGTCATTTTGAGTTTAATATAAAGAGAATTGTTAAGATGAAGAGAAGATGACATGACTTTGCAAAAGATGATGAATAAGGACGTTTTGAATTTCCAACCCCAAGAATTCGGGGGATTACTCACTAGCCATAGTTAAAATAAACATAAAGAGATGAAATATAAATATAGGAATAAAAGACTTATGCTTAGATGAAGACAAAGGCTGAAAGTAACTTCGATGTTTTATTGCTTCAATACTTCAAGTAAAACTCCAAGAACACAAGTTGAATCTTTGAGAGATTTATGAAGTAATAATTGCTAGAGTTTTTGCTATGTAATATCAGGTAATTCTATCAAAATCCAGATGTCTAAACTGATACAAAAAGTGCCTTTAAATAGGCATCCTAGGCTAAGGGTGTGATCCTTCAAACAACCATATTCAAAAGGTGCCTTTCCAGGACTGTAACAGTAAGTGCACGGCCGTGCATTGTGACTTGCACGGCCGCTCCAGCCTTGGCGTCAAATTCAATTCGAACTGGTCATTATGCACGGCCACTCCAAGATTTGCTGCACGGCCGCTCTGGCCAGAATTACTCGGCCACTCCAGAATTTAAGGCTCAGCCGCTCCATTGATTTGGGGCTATTTTGGCCTGGCTGAGGGCTTTTGCACGGCCGCTCCTCTTCATAGAGCACGGCCGCTCCAGCTTGACTTTGGCTTGGATGCTCATTTTTGAATTAGTCCTTCCTTGCCTTGATCCATAAACTCCTTATAATCATAGAAATGACCCTAAAACCTGTATAAGTACAAAAACATACCAACAAGCATAAATCCCATATATATAATAAAAGAAGCTAAAATCATAACTAAAAAGTGATAAAATCTAACTAAATAATATAATAAAATGCTATAAAAGACTATAAGATAGCCATTTATCAAGAAGCAACTTCAAAATTAAACCTATAAAATTAAAATTGGAAGATACCTTATGTTTTCGAAGGGGGAAAAGAGAACGGAAGTGCCGAAAAAAGTTTATTAACCGTCGTAGATGGCTTTTTTGCTTTTTGCTTTTTGCTTTTGTTGGGTTATTAGAAAATTCGAAGATGGTAAAGTTTGAGAAGAAGTTTACTTCTCCTTTTATACCTCATTTTCCTTACCTGAATTAAAAGGGTTTGGGTAAACAGTTGAATTATTGTCAAATCGTGAGCCGAATTAAAAGCCCACGCCGTTTCCCATTGCGAAAACCCAATCGACAGAATCTGTACCCTTATGGCGAATATTAAGGTGCATTGAATACAACAAACCCAAATGTCAAAAGTCAATTGTTGAGAAGCAACCTACAACGAACGAGTCGACCTCCGACTGTCGCCTAAAATCTAGAATCAAATATTTTCTACAACTTCCTACTCGACAAGCTGAGCTAGAAAGTTGGGGGGGGTACTAAACGGAATAAAAGTGATGGCCCAGCCCCAACGGGTTGGCCCCATATTCAAGCAAACCCAAAGGCTCGTAAAATATAAAGGGCCCATCCAGATTACCAAAACTGTACTACTTGTAAGTGCTCCAATTTGAGCTTGTTAGCATTTTCGTTAGAAAATTAACGAAAGTTATAACATTACTAACATTCCTAACATTCCTAACTTTTCTAACAAAGTAAGGGTAAAATGGGCATTGCCATTTAAAGTTAAACCAAGAAAAGAATCTCAAAAAGCAAAAGAAATAAGAAAAATCCGAATTGGGCAAGTTGAAAAACATAAACTGCTGGATTTTTGAATTTTATTCTTCTGTCCAAAGCTTTGAAGCTGTAATTAATGAACAGTGCACGCTGTCAATCATATCCGCGCGGACATGTTTGTCAATTTCAGAGGGCTATAAATTGAACCCTCCTCTCTCAGTTTACACAACACAATTTGATCACAGCAACGAAACTCTGGCGAAATATAGAGAGAAAACAGTGGGAATCCATAGATTGCCACCATTTTCTCTCAATCTTTCCCAATTCTCACTCACTCACAAACACTTCAAATCACTCTCATACATACTCTCATACATACACCAATCCAAGCTCAAATCACCCTATAGGAGGAGGATTAGAGAGAAAACATAGAGGACTTCATTGTTATCTACTTGTTTTCTCTTTAACCAACTCAAATCATCAACCCTAAACACCCTCAAACACTCTCATATTCAAGCCTTAAACACTCTCACATTCAAGCCTTCAAACACAAAACACAAGGAAGATATGTATAACCTCCCTCTCCTTACCCTAAAATTCATCCATGCATGCATTTTCAAGCTACAAAATGTAGTTTATTCATCTTCTTGCTTTAGATCCAAGAAGATCACCATGGAAGTTCATCTCCATGGATGATCTTCTACAAGGATCTACATTATTTTCAAAGTGTTCTTACTTTCTTGCAAAGAAAACACATTTTCAAAACCCTAAAAATCATTTTCATACATCAAATCTCATTTTCAAAGGATAAAATTCCCCTTCCCAAGCAAATGAAGTGCTTAGTCCTAATGTACCCCAAGGATGGTTTGATATAGTTGATTCACCACTAAAATGTCAAGTGATCACTAATCAAAACCTAGGGAAATGGGGACAAGCATGGATGCAAAACCCCCTTTAAAATCATATTTTCTTTCTTGAGAAGTTGCTGTCCAGTAGCAATTTTCTCAGACCTCAGTCCATGTTCTAATTTTTTGGACATAGATAAACTTGGAATTTGGTGTTGACTACAAAATACTTTTTGTAGCCAACATCCAGATCTTTCCATACATATTTTTACTTTATTTTTTGTGTGAGTAAAACTCCTTTTTTCAAATTTTCTTTTAAAGGTCAGTTCATCAGTCTCAGGAAATCCAGATTTCAGATCTGAGATTTCCAGAAGGTTTTGACCCCTCAAATCATCTCCAAAATGAAAAGTTCTTTTACAGAAACCTTTTTTAAGGTGTTTTGAACATTTTTCATTCCCGGACTTTTCCCAGATTCTGGAGTTTTCAAGCCCTAAAGTCCATTTAAAAGTCGAGGGTCAACTGTTTTTTTCATTTTGGCAGAAATGGTCTTCAACTTCCAAAAATCTTTTGAGTTACAAATCTCAACCCAAAAATCACCCAAAAAATCATGGGATCAGTTTAAAGCCTTAAAAAGAGTTCCCAATTTTTACTTACCTCAGTTTCAACTAATTTTGGCCAAAACACACACACACACACACACACAACAAAGGATTTTGAATGTTTGGAAGACTCGTTTTTACGAGGCGTTCCGGGTGCACACTAACGTCCTTCCCGGCGCGTAACGTGACCTCCGAACCCAAATCTCTGATCTCGGGCTTTTTTCAAAGTTTTGGCCCTTAAAACAAAAATGGCGTGGCGACTCCGTTTTGATTTTCACAAAAAAAATCGGGTACATCACAGTGGCGACTCCGCTGGGGACATAAGCTTTTTCTAAAAAAAAATGATATTTGGTATATTGGTGGAAACCATTAAACTTCCCGTTATCGCCTCCTAACACGAGTCGGGGATAAATTGTGGTCTAACAATCCCACGTACCGGTATCATTATTTTCAAAAAAAAAAAGAAAAGCTTTTGAGGGTCAAGCTTCCGTCTCAACATTTGAAAATCCTTTGCTTTGTGTGTGTTGATTTTTGCACAGTTTTCGTGTTTGTTTTTGGCCACCTCGGAAAAGTCAAAATTTTGACTTTCGGAATAATGTCCCTAACTGTCGGAATTTTTGTGCTTATGTGCTTATGTGTTCATAAAATTTTCAAAAAAAAATTTTCAAAAAAAAAATTCAAAAAAAAAATCATGCATCATGCCTTTTTAAGACACATAAAAAATTTCTATTTTTCTCAGAAAAAGAAGATAGACTGCTTGCACACTACGCGCACGTGACCTTACACTGCACACTACGTCCCTAACCCGGGGAAATCCTTGTCGCGGTCCGTTTGGTCTTATTACGCCTCTCGGATGAGCAGCAGGGACTACCCAAACATCCCATGGAGCCTCGTGTCGACCATGCGCTTGTCCGTGACACACTTTGTCAGAGACCCGGTTGGTTTTTAGTGCAGTGCGTGTCATGCCTGTACGTGTATAGACCTTTCCTTTCAAGCCTTTGTCGGCATACCGACTCAATATCTTTCGGGTCCCTAATCGGTCGAAGTCATGCCGGTTTCCCGCCGCGAGACTTTGACCAAGATATTGACCGGCGCCTTGACTTCGGCTACGGCGGCACAAATTATACACGACTCCCGGCATGACACCGAGTCATCAAGGATTAACGGTTATTCCATGCTGATTACGGCTTAAGCGACGACAAGTCAAGATCAATTGTGGACATTTATCGGTCAAATCATGCCGACTTTTTGTCGAGCCCTCGGACACGATCTTGACTTTGACGTCGGCTTTGTCCGTAATTTACATCGAATACTCGTCAAGACTCGATTACCCGCCGGACTTCTAGGATCGTTTTTCTTTTCGGTCGGTGGGACCCGCTTGCCCTATAGGACCCTCGCCGGGGCTGTCCACCTGGGAGGTCGAAATACGGGTGGAATACGAGGGGCTTATAGACGTAGTGACGGGGCCCACCGATCCGGGAATCGAGTAGTTCGCGAAAAAGAAGAGCAATCTTTTCCAACCGATTAGGTTAATAAAACATGTTTTAAGTAAACAAGAACAAATAGCGCATGTTGCATGAGCCCTAAGCCCAAACACCAACTTTGTTTCGCTTTCCAGAGTCCGAACCACACCCTTTTGTGCCTTCCACGGTAAGCAAAGTTTGGATCGAGACCCCGGGTCATCGTTTGTTCGGCTCGGTCATTACGAAATCGAGATACTTCATCGGTTTCCTCCTTCGCTTCGGCTCAAAGTTTCGAGAATGACCAACTCGAGAGGAGAACGGTGGGACGTACAACTCCACACGAAAATCCGCAAAATGCCGAACGGTGGAATCGAGATGTTGGAACGAGATAAGACAAAATCAAGAGGCTCGAGATCGGTCGGTTATTGGAAAGTATCGAGAACCCGGGGGCTAGCAATTGTTCACCACCCTAATGGAACCTTTACGGTTGATGCGAAGATTGGAGCTAATTACCCTCCGGGCATGCCAACTACCATCAAATGCCTGTCCCCTTTCGTGTGGAACTACTAATGGGCCAAGCATCCCCAAGCCTATCACTCGGCTGCCTCTCGGCCTCATCGTATCGATCTTGGTCAACTTCCCCCGGCACCTCCCGGTTTTCACCTTTGGGTTTCAATCGGCTTGGAATGGGTCGATTCGCTACTCAAAACCTCGGTCGCGGGCCATCAATGCAGGGAATTGGTCGGTTCGGTACATCTCGGCCCTTCTTGCTCGATACTCCTCAGACAGTCCGATCTAGGTCAACACTGCCCCCGGTGCCTCTCGAGGTCTCGCCACGGGATTGAATCGGTTGGCTTTCGCCCGCGGCTTGGAAGGGTCGGTTACTACTTCACCGCATCGGTCGGCTCGGGTCACCATCTCGGAATGGGACGGGTTCGTTTCTCGGGCTCCATGGTTCGAGAGGGGGCCGGCTTGCTTCCTCCAATTCTCAAAGCACCTGGCCCCTATGATGCTGCAAGATCACGTGGGCCACCAGGCTTTTATCACCACTTCATCCGGCTCTACCCCGCCCCTCCGGTTGGGAAGTCCGACAAGGTCAAATGCTCCTCATCAAATTCTCCACCCGGCCGTTACGCAAGCTGCTCCTGCTCATCAAGTACGGTATACACATTTCCCTTGCGGTCATGTTCCTCGGTGCGGTCAAGACACATTCAATCCCTCTTGTTACGATGCCTCAAACCTCATGTTTTCGGCGGCCTTACGGATCCGCACTCAGCTTTGCTCCACAGTATCCACCCATTACGAGCCATATATCTTCATCTTCGGCAACTGCCGGGCCTTATGAGGAAGATTACGGTCACGCTTTTAATGCTCGGCTTGTCATTCCTCCCACGAGTACTTCCTACGTGGTTTCGTTTGCTAATGCCAATCTTGTGGCGGGGTCATGCAATCCTAATGTTCCTATTGACTCGTCCAATGGATTATTGGTAGAACCAATTAAGAAGGTACAAGAAAAGCCTAGCAACGAGAGTATCGACGATCGCTCGACTCGGGCCATCTCACCATATCAATCTTGTGTATCTGACACGAATGAGGTTTACAAAAGGTCGAATCTCGACGATTACATTGATGATTACATCAAAAGGGTTCGTGCACGGGAAAAGACTACGAGTACGAACATGTCTCGCCGCTATAAACCTTACCCTTCCAACACGGCTCCGACATCCGGTAAAGGAAAGAAGGCATTGTGTACAATTGACGGCCCCCAAAAGCAACCAAGAAATGGTGGTCCTTTAAGGCAACGAGAACGTTTTGATGATCTTGGGATGCCCATGGGCTTAATTTTCAAGGGCTTAGTAAGGGTAGGCCTTTTGGAGCCTCTCAAGGACTACCATCCAAGGAGCTCAAATGCACCTCTCGACATGAGTAAGCACTGCGCCTTCCATGATCATTATGGCCACACGACCGACAACTGCATAGTCTTGAAGAGAGCGGTTCAAAGGTTAATCGAAACGGGCAAGCTTGAGCGCCCCGATGGACCAAAACCGGCAAACCCTGTTCAAAATGGTGACCAAATCAATGACCAAATCTTGAATCTCGAGGATTTGGATGTTCCCTTAAGTAAAGTTTTAAATAGCTTGCTAGAGCAGGGTCTCCTCGAACCCATGAGAAACTATCAGCCCAAGGATCCCAAAATCCCTTTTGACACCACTAAGCATTGTGCTTTCCACCGATTACCACGGTCATACGACCGACAAGCTGTACGGCTTTGAGAAAGGCGATTCGGGGATTAATTAAGAAGGGCAAACTCGAGCGCCTCGGTGATCTCAACCCCGCCAATGATCATTTCCCAAACAACGCGAATGTAAACATGATTGAATTTTATGATTCAAACTGCGTGAATTCAACGAGACTACGACAAGCCGAGATGATTTAGTCGCAACAAATGTTGAGAATGGATGGTTTGAGCGCAACAAGCATGTGGCCATGGCAAAGCTGGATTTGGTGAAATGCTTTGAACTCTCGCCCTCAGATAAGTTCACGGCGCGCCAAGGTTAAATGGGATGATAATGATCGATGGCGGATTTGGCGAGAAAGCGGTAAGGATACAAGAAATCCGATGATTAGGAAGGAAGAGTTAGTCTGGCTTTGGAAAACGCCCATAAGATTCATGAAGAACGGTGACCACTGCTCATCAATGCTCTCCGCCGCCATGGAGTTCGGGTAACAGTTGAGGCGAATGGTTCCTGGTCATGGTCGAAGATGAGACTTCGAAAGCAGATGATTTCGGTCCCTTCATCCTATAACTCTCCATCCCACGGCCAACACCTCCCTCCATCCACATATGATCCCTTGCCAAGGACAATTCCTCTTCGGCCCTTTCCGGCACCTCGGGCCATTAGGGCTCCATCGCCCTCGGCTCCTCGAACGAGTTGGGCTCCATCACACCTGTTCCTCAATTTCGGCAATACACTGCCGGTTTATGCTCGACTTCACATAATCGGTTTGAGCTATGTGGCTATGTTACGAAGCCTCTACACCCACTGAATGCGATCATGAGTTGCTAAAGAAAATCCGGATGCCACAAGTTTTCCGTTGTCGTCTAGGACTTAGTGAATTCACCGTCGGTTTCACCGGTCTGTTGTTGTGTTTCCCTCTGGCGATAAGAGTCTTGTTGCGAGTTCGATAACTTTCGAATGTTCCCGTTGATCCCCATGTGGCAATATTGATAGAGCAAGTGAAACAAATGCGGAGAAGCTTGATCTTATGATAAGTACTAGCACTCCTTTGACCCAAGATGTCGAACCGAGGCAAAGAAATGATTACGTCGCGCAAAATTCAAGTGCCGAAGTGAGAGAATCCGATAGGACAACACCTTTGCCCCAGAGCACACTTGTCTAATGCCGGTTCAAGCTTGAGAAAGGCCCGAAGACACAATCGGCTAGTATCACCCCTTTCACTCAAAAGCAACCCGGTAGCGCATCGCTGAATCCTCCCAAACAGAGCCCAATACCCCTCAAGGTCCTCTCGGGTTCACTTCCTTCCATCAATATGCTCGGTCGACAAAGTTCGTCCCAGTGACTTTTCCGACCCGTTTCTTTGGACAACTTGTGCTCGCCCCAGTTGCTCCATGGCCTCAAACTCCTCCACTCCCACCGGTATCATGGGCACGTAAGCCGATCCTTTGCCTCGGTGCAACGGTAATGGAATCGAAGTTAACAGAAAGATGGAAAGCTCAAGCGTCTTGGCGGTCCAACAACAAAGAGTAGCTAGACTAGGGGCTACCCATCCTTTAATATTAAAAGCAGTCTTTTAGTCAACCTTCGTAGGTTCTAGTACTTTCTTCGTTCAATCAAGTCCTCCTTGGACATTGTAGTTAATCTTAAGTTTTCTATAAAAGAGTCTTTTTCTTTTCTCGCTAGACTTGAGACATTATTTGCACACCTACATTACATTTAATGAAATGGTTTTATTTTAAATGATCACTCGCATCGCTCAACAAATAATCTCTGGAAATGATTAAGATTTTAATTAATTGGTGCGAGAAAGTCAACTAATGCCCTCCCTATACACTTTCCTCACCTCACAAAGGCCTCCATCAAGCCATACACTTTCCAAAACATATCCCCATCATCACCTTGATCAAGTCAACGAAGGCGGCAACATCGAGGGACAACAAAAGGTCACTCGGCATCGGGAGATCGACCCCATATCGAAAAAACGAGGGGCTTGCCTCCGCCCCCATGCATCAAGAAAGTTCAAGTAGAAGCTTGCCTTCGTCCTCAAGTGCTCAAAAAAAAAAAACAAAAGCTTCAAAAAAAAAAAAAAAAAGCTTCAAAAAAAAAAAAAACAAAAGCTTCAAAAAAAAAACAAAAGCTTCAAAAAAAAAAAAAACAACAAAAGCCTCAAAAAAAAAAACAAAAGCTTCCAAAAAAAAACGGCTTCAAAAAAAGCTTCAAAAAAAAAAAAACAAAAGCTTCAAAAAAAAAAATGAGGCCAAGGACCTAGCACCGCCGATCAGAAGGTTTGACATATGGGCAAAATTAAAGCCCGAAGAACGGAAGTTGTCGACAACAAGGGAGCTTGATTAAAGCAACGGCAAAAACATATCATAAGCCCTTAAATTTGCATCCAAAATCTTTCTCCCCGATGAAGGACGACGATCAAGAAGCAACGGAATCGCTCAAAATGACTTGTCAAGGAATCACCTCAAGGCCCGCACCTTATCATCCAAACTTCCTATCCGAGCCTTTTCACCAAAAGTACCACAAATGTTCATACCCCTTTTCTAAAGCCAAACACAGTTCAGACCCGAACTACGGCGACCTGAGCTCCTCACAATGAGGGGAACGTAGGCAACCGAAATGGTCCGGTCATAAACACATTCAAATCCCGGAAAATCCGGCCTCACCAATAGCCTCTCCTATACACGATCCCTCTTCACCATTCGCCAACTTCGACTCTTGGTATCGGTTGACTTTCTCCTCATGATTAATCAAAATGTTTGTTCATATCGAGATTAGGGGTTGAATAACCGAACATTAATAAAGGGTTTTAAGCAATCTTGTGATCATTTTGAATAAAACATGTTTTTCGAGATGTCTCGACAAGTCTTCTTTTTCTACATTATAGGAAAAATAGAGCTAAACACTAATTTTACGTCGGCGGGGGCTTCCATACACTTTTACAAACCTTTCTATTCTTATGCTCTCTCAAAAGAGTCAAACCCAAAGCGAGTTCTTTTGTGCCTTCGTCAAATGAGGCCATCAAATAATACAAATCGGGGATTCATCCCCGCTTTTCTAAAAAAATATATGCCTAACGGGTATACATTCCTAAAATTGTCTTGCTTTTACATTTTCTTCGGTTGACTAATTGAATAAAGAAAATAATAAAGTAAATATAGAAGGATGGGTTGCCTCTTTTGCTACATGATAATTCAAGAACGTTGGTTCTTCACTTTGCTACAAGATGGGTTGGGTCTGCATTCGGTATCGGTCTGCGGTGCCTACCGGGTTGAAGCCTCTCTAATTGTGTCGAGATTCACGGTCATGAGACCGAGGCTTTGCCAAGTCACTTCTTCCGAATCAAGACTTCGCAAATACATCTCTTCGGACCAAGGCTCCACCAAGCAAGATGAGATTTGATCGCCATGTTGGTCATGGGCTAGTCAAGTGCGGTTCTTTGATGTCCAAGGACGAGGACGGAATTTTAACCAAGACCAGAAATTCATCATATTCCTATGACTAATATTGGAACCCGAGTCCATAAAACTCCTTGTGCCAATCGAGAATGAGGTTTCGATGTTCGTCCTTGGAAGATGTCGGGAATTTTGGTTTGACGATTGCCCTCAACCCCGATGGAACTTTCACGGTAGAAGAGGAAAAGGATCCCCATCCCTATCTTGGCCGAGACAGGACTACCACCACCTTCCTCACACTCTTCTCAACTCGCGAATCGGCCATCCTTTCGGCCTCGGTTTGATATACATTCACGATTCGATGCAGGACGGTCGTTTGGAGAAACAAATTGACTTGATCCGATTTGGGCCGGTATGGTATGCCTCAGCGATCGGGGTCGGCTCGGTATGTCACAGGCGGTTTGGTATGCCTCGGCGGTTCGGTACGAGATCGATCGGGAGCTTCTCGGTTACATCGGTTTGAAATGCCTTGACGGCAACCCGGTTCAAGATATCCAATCCCGGCACCGCACAAGCCTCATAAGATCCCTTCATGACCGTCTCAACGGGACGGCAAACCCCAAATACGGACTCTTTGGACCCATGCGGTCTAACGTGACCGATCGGTTCACGGCTCCTCGGCGGGGGCAAAATCGGTGCGGAATGTCTTCTCATGGTTGGGGTTACCTCGGAATACCACGGCAAATTGGAATCCCACCTCGGTTTGGAACCAATCTATCGGGGCCTCCGCGGCAACGGTTTGGAATGCTTCCACGATGCAGGTCTAGGGCAACGATCGAAGCCCTTCCTCGGGAATGATGCTAGCTCGGCCGCTCCTCACACGGCTTTCACAAATCCATTCCTCGCTCGGGCTTCGATGGGTTACCAAGCCTCCATCCCGGTTTCATCGAGAATCACCGGGACCGCGGTACCCCTGGTCATGCACCTTCGACTATGCAATTCAACAATCGGGGACGGCGGCCCGCACTTAAGCCTACTTATGGGCCTCGCTCAGGAAATCCGAGTTACCCGGCTACATCGAGGCTGCCTTCGCCCTCTTTGCCGGTTGAAAATCAACAACAAGCCGCGAGGTTCTATCCCTTTGCCCGGGGTCCTACTCAAGCTCCCGGGGTGATTCGGGCCAAGGGACGAGGATTTCACCTATGTCCCAGATCGGCCGTTCCCTCCGCTTTGTCTGCCGCCGGTGGTAGCTCCTCTCTCTAGCTCGATCATTTGGTTTGAATGCCATGGTTCCACCACAAGACCCTCATTTGGCTTGGTTCGTGGAGCGACACAAGGAAATGAAAGCACTGATTCTTGAATTATTTGTTAAGAAGTCTGCTTTCCGACCAACGAACCGGACTCCTTTGTTCCCCACAAATTCGTGATGCCTAATTTGGATCTCTTTGATGGCCTTTGCATGCCGAAAACCCATCTGGACACGTATACCTTGGCAATGAAGGTCAAAAGGGCGCCAATCAGCGGTTGGTGACTATTTCGATCTCTCTTTGAAGTCCGGTGCTCTAAAATGGTTCTTCCGCTTAAAATCAGAGGCCGGGGGCTACATGGGACCGAGATTACTAGCTAACTTGGAGTGGGAAGCAAATAGATTTGACTGCGAGACAACAATGCGGCGTCAGACGAGAACATCGGGGACTTTTACAAGCAAGATGGCAACTCCTCCTTTTGAAGAGGAACAACTAGACATCTTTCGGTCACGCCCGAAACCACATCGAGGGCCTCGCTTAGCAATTTCCCCTATCAGGATCTACGGGCAATGATCAATTAGGGGCTAAATTTGAGAGGGCTTACAATCGGCGGCGAGTTGTCGCACCTTTACGGATACGGGTTTCTTCCACCTCCAACACGACTCTGAAAAAGGGCGGTGTGAGGCGATCGAAAAGGGGACCCCGAGGACCCAATACGATCAACAATCCATTCCACTAAAAAAAAAAAAGTAGGGTGAATATGATTGAAGCCACGAACAAGCCAAGTGCCACTATGGCTAACGGTTCCCATATGGAAGACACTCTTCGAAGAGAGGATTCTAGTTTCATAGTCGGTATCAAAGATGGGTTTCTCCCTTCATGACAACTTCACCTTGAAGGCTCTCACGTTGATCGATTGGCTCGGTACTTCATCGGTATGTCGGTCAAACCTTTAGCTGGACCTCTGTAGTGACGCTTTGTCAAACACGGGGCTTCATCAAATCATTCGAGAGAAAGATTCCGTGGTTTTCGCCATGTCTTTTCCATGGAATGGGGCTTTATCAAGTCACACCTATCTTCGAAGAAAGGTCTGGTCACCTCAACAAGCTGTCTTGGAGTTTCGGCTTTAGAACTTGGCATATGGCAACTCCTGCATCATCAAAAGTTGAGAATTGGGAATCTCCTCATATCGGCATTTCGTCAAATCACAACTAACCCAAGCAAAAGAGGGTTCATTCATGTCAACATGCTTTGATTCTAGAGCACATCGGCGTCGGCTTCAAATGTCAGAGGCGAAAAGAAATTTCAATCGAGACCGGGGTTCAAATCAACTTCATCCCAAGATCAAAATTGACCTCATCAATAACATGCAATTCGATCCGCGACTAAAGGATATCACCCCACCGGCTCAAGCTTGTCCCAAACGATCAACAACACATATATCCCCTCTCGTCACCATGCATCCCCACAAAAATCTCCCCGGGGCTCATGTAGCATGCACAAAACTTGAATCAATAGGAAAAATCCTAAGTGATTGAAAATCATAAATCGTAATTTCCTGCCCAGCTTAGGCCAAGTGCATCTTCGAAAGCAAATAAACGCATCATCTCATAATCATTTTTGGTTCTATGCATGCATCCGCCATCATGAATGCCATATATGCATCTTCCTCTTCACTAACAAATGCGGGAATTCAAACGTAATCCCCCTTTTCGGCAAGGATGATCTTCACCAACGACCTCAAATGGATGAAAACAGTCCCAACATCCACAAACATATGAAGACCGCCTCCGGTGTCTACAAATCGGTCGGGGACGCCAAGCTCTCCAATACAATTCGGTCGGGGACGCCAAGTTCTCCAATACAATTCGGTCGAGAGACGCCAAGTTCTCCAATACAATCGGTCGAGACGCCAAGTTCTCCAATACAATCGGTCGGAGACGCCAAGCTCTCCAATACAATCGGTCGAGAGACGCGAAGTTCTCCAATACAATCGGTCGAGACGCCAAGCTCTCCAATACAAATCGGTCGGGACGCCAAGTCTCCAATACAAATCGGTCGAGGACGCCAAGCTCTCATACAAATCGGTCGGTCGGAGACGCCAAGTTCTCAAAATGCAAATCGGTCAAAGATACCAAGGTCTCAAATACGGTGCGGTCGGAGACGCCAAGTTCTCAATACAAATCGGTCGGGGACGCCAAGTTCTCAAATACAAATCGGTCGGGGACGCCAAGTTCTCAAATCTGATGCGGTTAGAGACACCAAGTTCTCAAAAGCAAGAAGTCCCAATGTGAAGACAAGCTCAAAAACCTCTACAAGTTTGACGATCACCGGCAAGATGCGGACTCGACCAAACTCCTCCTTCGGGTCAAAATGCCTCCAAAGACGGCAAATCGTCGGCGAAACCGTCCCACGAACGGCAACCTAACAACTCTTCATCAACATCGGCCGTAGCCTCGGCTACGGGTAAGCGCGACACGGTATGAAAGCATATCTTAATCAACTACTTTTCTAAAAGAACATTATCATCAAATCTTAGGGCGACTTCCCAAAATAGTCAAACCTCAAATCTTGTCAAACCATCAAAGACCATCCCGGCTATTTTCGAACTACGGCCGGCTTGATTCCCTCTTAAGGATACGTAGGTAGCCTATCATTAGGTCCGGCCGCTCGACCGGCACGGTCATCCTTTCCTTCGGCGAGACGTAAAACCGATCCCTTCAAATGAAGTCCACTAGAGGACCATCTATCCTAAAACGCCATCATCGAGGTCCGAGGCACCTAAGACGCCATCATCGAGGTGCGAGGCACCTAAGACGCCATCATCAAGGTTCGAGGCACCTAAAATGCCATCATCGAGGTTCGAGGCACCTAAGACGCCATCATCGAGGTTCGAGGCACCTAAGATGCCATCATCGAGGTTCGAGGCACACGAGACGCCATCACCGAGGTTCAAGGCACCTAAGACGCCATCATTAAGGTTTGAGGCACCTAAAACGCTATCACACACAACACGAGGAAAGCGATAAATCGCAATCATCCCGTAGGGCGACTTCCCAAAAATAGTCAAACCGTAGGGCGACTTCCCAAAAATAGTCAAAACCGTAGGGCGACTTCCCAAAAATAGTCAAGTAATAGGGCGACTTCCCAAAAATAGTCAAACCATAGGGCGACTTCCCAAAAATAGTCAGACCTTAGGGTGACTTCCAAAAAAAACAGTCAGATCATAGGGCGACTTCCCAAAGCAGTCAAAACCTTAGGGTGACTTCCCAAAAACAGTCAGATCATAGGGCGACTTCCCCAAAACAGTCAAAACCATAGGGTGACTTCCCAAAAATAGTCAAATCTTAGGATGACTTTCCTAAAACAGTAGGGTCGACGACTAAAGATAGTCGAAAGACCCGAACTACGGCTGGCTTGATTCCTCTTAAGGATACGTAGGTAGCCTATTAAATAGGTTCAGCCACTCGATCACTTGATCATCCTGCCAAAATATGGAGCCTTACTCTTATCGACGACCCCGCTTTCTTCGAAAGCGCCGTCGCCGAGGGCTACTGTAAGTGCTCCAATTTGAGCTTGTTAGCATTTTCGTTAGAAAATTAACGAAAGTTATAACATTACTAACATTCCTAACATTCCTAACTTTTCTAACAAAGTAAGGGTAAAATGGGCATTGCCATTTAAAGTTAAACCAAGAAAAGAATCTCAAAAAGCAAAAGAAATAAGAAAAATCCGAATTGGGCAAGTTGAAAAACATAAAGCTGCTGGATTTTGAATTTTATTCTTCTGTCCAAAGCTGAAGGCTGTAATTAATGAACGATTGCACTGTCAATCATATCCGCGCGGACATGTTTGTCAATTTCAGAGGGCTATAAATTGAACCCTCCTCTCTCGGTTTACACAACACAATTTGATCACGGCAACGAAACTACGGCGAAATATAGAGAGAAAACGGTGGGAATCCATAGATTGCCACCATTTTCTCTCAATCTTTCCCAAATCTCACTCACTCACAAACACTTCAAATCACTCTCATACATACTCTCATACATACACCAATCCAAGCTCAAATCACCCTATAGGAGGAGGATTAGAGAGAAAACATAGAGGACTTCATTGTTATCTACTTGTTTTCTCTTTAACCAACTCAAATCATCAACCCTAAACACCCTCAAACACTCTCATATTCAAGCCTTAAACACTCTCACATTCAAGCCTTCAAACACAAAACACAAGGAAGATAGGTATAACCTCCCTCTCCTTACCCTAAAATTCATCCATGCATGCATTTTCAAGCTACAAAATGTAGTTTATTCATCTTCTTGCTTTAGATCCAAGAAGATCACCATGGAAGTTCATCTCCATGGATGATCTTCTACAAGGATCTACATTATTTTCAAAGTGTTCTTACTTTCTTGCAAAGAAAACACATTTTCAAAACCCTAAAAATCATTTTCATACATCAAATCTCATTTTCAAAGGATAAAATTCCCCTTCCCAAGCAAATGAAGTGCTTAGTCCTAATGTACCCCAAGGATGGTTTTGATATAGTTGATTCACCACTAAAATTTCAAGTGATCACTAATCAAAACCTAGGGAAATGGGGACAAGCATGGATGCAAAACCCCCTTTAAAATCATATTTTCTTTCTTGAGAAGTTGCTGTCCAGTAGCAATTTTCTCAGACCTCAGTCCATGGTCTAATTTTTTGGACATAGATAAACTTGGAATTTGGTGTTGACTACAAAATACTTTTTGTAGCCAACATCCAGATCTTTCCATACATATTTTTACTTTATTTTTGTGTGAGTAAAACTCCTTTTTCAAATTTTCTTTTAAAGGTCAGTTCATCAGTCTCTGGAAATCCAGATTTCAGATCTGAGATTTCCAGAAGGTTTTGACCCCTCAAATCATCTCCAAAATGAAAAGTTCTTTTACAGAAACCTTTTTTAAGGTGTTTTGAACATTTTTCATTCCCGGACTTTTCCCAGATTCTGGAGTTTTCAAGCCCTAAAGTCCATTTCAAAGTCAAGGGTCAACTGTTTTTTCATTCTGGCAGAAATGGTTTTCAACTTCCAAAAATCTTTTGAGTTACAAATCTCAACCCAAAAATCACCCAAAAAATCATGGGATCAGTTTAAAGCCTTAAAAAGAGTTCCCAATTTTTACTTACCTCAGTTTCAACTAATTTTGGCCAAAACACACACACACACACACACACAACAAAGGATTTTGAATGTTTGGAAGACTCGTTTTTACGAGGCGTTCCGGGTGCACACTAACGTCCTTCCCGGCGCGTAACGTGACCTCCGAACCCAAATCTCTGATCTCGGGCTTTTTTCAAAGTTTTGGCCCTTAAAACAAAAATGGCGTGGCGACTCCGTTTTGATTTTCACAAAAAAAATCGGGTACATCACACTATCCCATCAAGAAGATCAGTCAACCAATCTTATTATCCGACCTTCCTTGATCCCGACCTAGATTCGTTCGAATTATGATGCACTCTTTGTACAATCTCTGCCTAGTGCAAGGCATAAATGCGTATGCTCACGTCGTCAGTTGTAACCGCCTCCTACATTATTGGAGACAGTTACGTCAACGTTATCTCCGTGATTTATGGTATTTATAAACATCCCCTAACCACACTATATATAATAGACCACATCAATTGTGAAAATATAATGTTAATTGAGCTAGCAATTTTAATACAGTTTATTACGAACATAGAACTCTATATCTCTTTATCACGCCGGAGGGTGTTAACCGAATACTATCTGGACAAGTCGTTTGTTCGTGTTTTCAAGTTCTAATTGATAATAAATAATATATTTATTACTCCATGTTGTATTTATTTATTTTATATGTTTATTTTCAATTTTTAATTAAAAATATTTATAAATTATTTTATACTACCTCCGTTCCATGATAAATGTCTCAAAATGGTTTCGGCAGGGAAATTAATGTATAAATATAGTATACTGTAAAAAGTGTATAGTGAAATAAATGTTGTGAGTATGAAAGTGATGTAGGAAAGAGAAAGTGGGTTAGGAAATAGTTAGTGGATATTTATTGAGAGTATGACAAGTGAGTCCTACAAATAAAAAAATAATAAAATACTTTCCTTTTTCGGGTTGAGACATTTTAAACGGAACGCCCAAAAAGGAAAGTTGAGACATTTGGGCCGAGACGGAGGGAGTAAAAGTTAATACTCCCTCCGTCTCATATTACCTTATCCATTTTGCTATTTTGAGCGTCCCACTTTAAAGTCACACTTTCCTTGAAAGAAAAACTTTTTAATACTTTTTTATTCATGAGATCTATTTGTCATACTCACACACTTTTCTAATTTATTATTCTCTCCATTCATTTTATCTCCTATCTACTCATAACTTTTATTTTAATAACATTATTTCTTATTTTTTATTTTCAACAGTAAATAAGTAAGCTTTTATGGGAGGATGGAGTATATTTTCGTACAACTTACGGAGCTAGAGCTACTGATAGTAATAAATAAATACTCCCTCCGTCCGCCTACAAAGTTCACACTTTCCATTTTGGGCGTCCGCTTACAAAGTTCACACTTTGTTTCTTTCCTAAAAAGGAAACTTTATATTATTAAAATAATAACCCTACCCCACTAAAAACCCACTAACCTCCTAATTACAACTCCTAATTTACTCTAACTACAACTCCTAATTAAATTAAATGATAAATTAATAACCTAATTAATTCCCCACCCCTAATTAATTCCCCACCCACCCATACACAGTTAATTCCCCCAACCCAACGCCAAACAACGAACATTATCTTGCGTCTCTCTCTCTCTCTCTTTTCATTTTCTCGCACCTTCTCTTCAAAACCCTAGATCTATCTCTATGGATCTGACCTCTTCCCCCAAAAAATTAATAGATCCATGGCGATCGGAGGTCCCTGATTGTAACCCCCGGCCTGATTCAGTCGTCCATGGTACCTTTTCCGCCTCTCCGTCTTTGGCCGATACCGTCGTCCATGGTACCTTTTCCGCCTCTCCGTCTTTGGCCGATACCGTCGTGCCGGAGACATGTTTCGAAGAGGAATTGGTGCCGGAAACTCCAAAGACGCCGAATTACAAGGTTTCCGATGAGGAATACAAAGCTTGGGAAAAGGAGTACGAGGAACGAATTAATTGGAACTCAAAAAGTCCCTTTTGCTGGGTAAAATATTACAAGATCAACAAGGTTGTTCCAGAGACGCCAGAAAGCCCTCGTGATGATGATACTCGTCGATCTGGAAGGTCGTTTCTTTCCTTCTTATTTCTGTGATGGTTTATTTACAGTTGGTTGTTTGTGAGTTTGGGAGTTAGTAATGTTATGTGTATCGTATGTGTGAAATGATGATTGAATGCTCTTTTTTGATTCTCTGTGATTACATTGGAAGCTTGAATTGGTGAGATTGGTAGTCTGTGATGAATACTATGAAATCGTCTCTCTCTCTATGATGATTAATTTCTGAGAGAGTCTCTATGATGATTAATTTCTGAGAGAGTATATTGCCCTTTAACTCAATGATGATATTGAGAGTTATGGCATTTGTATGGCCTCTGTTTCGACTGCTGCTTTGACTCTAAGATGATATTGAGAGTATATTGTGCCCTTTAACTCTATGATGATGATTGAGAGTTAGGAAATTGTTGCCATTTTAAAGGCTTACAAAAAGGGCTGCCATTTTAGAGGCCTACAAAAGGGTTGCCATTTTTAAAGGCTTACAAAAGATGTCCTTCACAAATTTAAATTCATAGTAGGCTGAATAATTCTGCCATCATACCTTCAAGTCCACTTGCATGCCCATGTTCCATTAAATGGAAAATGCTATCCATCACTAGTTGTGGTTCGACTTCTTGGTCAACAGGAAGCATTCCCATTCTTTCCAATGCATCCTTTCCATCATGTGGCTGAGCATAGTTGTTTTTTCCCTTCGCCTTCATTATCTCGATCAAACGACTCTGCAAGCTTATGAAAACCTTATTCAATGTGCTATGTGAGAGGCTTGCAAAGGAATTTTCAACTGCTTCTATTAACTGATCAACTGTTTTTGCTTGGGAACTGGTCTTGATTGAGTCAATGGACCTAAACCAACCTAGGTCATTTATATTTGTATCGGGGGAATTTGGAGGCTGGAATACCAAATGTATGTTGAAACCATTACTTGTGGCAGCTGCTTTGAATTCATCATCATCATCGATATGCATATGTGGGGGAGCATTGTCCCATTGAATGAGTATTTCTTTGCTTGCATTTTGTGGCCACTTTGTTTTGATTGTTGGGATAATCTGCAATCAAGGTTTCGAAATTGTGCATTAAAATGAGTATAAAAATCATCCTTTGTAATTCAAAAGGAATGTCACTGTAGAAACTTACTTGGTTGATCATCATGTCTTTGGTAACCTCTCTATTAACTCCATCAAGTGGTTTTGTTACGGGTGTTCCTCTAGGCCTGTTTCGACTGTTTCTTTTTGCTGGTTCAGTTTTGATAAATGGCCATATCCCAATCTTTCCATCAAATTCTATTTCTCCTTCGGCTGAATACTTTAGTCTAGTTACAGCACAAATGAACATAACTTTGGGAATAAATCTTTTACTTTGGCATGTTCTATGTGGTGTTTGTTCCCCAGGACACGTGTAGTACCTCATTTTGCAAGCTGATAAATGGAACCATTTTTCATCAACATGTACTACACATGTCATGGGTTTAAAATTTGGTGTTTTTGATTCTTTGTCAAAGGTTAAAGAATCAACACAAAATCTGAGCCTGTTCATTTCATTTGAATGGTTTAAAGATGGCTTTATGGCATTTGTATGGGCTCTGATCACACCTTTTTTTTTCCATTCGCCTACTAAGCTTTTACTAACTCCCAATTCATATGCTAGACCCCTAATAGAAGTCCTATTTGAAAAAGGAATGGACTTCATTTTAGCATCATTTAATTTGACTTTGTTACCTCTTGGATTTTTTTTTTTGAAGTGATGAAGACAGGAAGGCCAAGCGCTCTCTGTTTCGACGCAATAGCCCAGATTTTCCAAACCGTCCTCTTTGAAACTCCAAAACTGTTAGCAGCTTCTTGAGCAAAGCCTCTTGGGAGTTGTCCGTCTTTTGAGTTGAATAAAAGGAAATGAGCCAAACTGTTCTTCTCTTCATCAGCCATGTTTTTTCCCATGTTTTTTGAGCCAAGTTTTTGGAATGCTACAACTCAGTTTTTGGAATGGTTTATTTGAAATACTACAGCTCAGTTTTTGGAATGGTTATGGATGTCAACAGTGGGCTTATTTATAGTAGGTTGTTGTAAGTAGATTAGGAGGGAAATGAAATGTTGTTCTCAGATTAGGAGGGAAATGTAAACAGTGACTGAAAATCTTATGGTTGTTTGTACTTATTATTCAGTTTTGGAGGGAAGTATTATGGAACCATTTGACTTTCAAATAAATTGTTAATCCTTCTTAATCTCAACTCAGTTTTTGTACTTTTTAATAAACAAATAGTTTTCCTTAATATGTGTGTATACGTAAGTGCGAACCTTGTAGGCGGACGGGGGGAGTATTTTAATAGGAGTAATCACTACCTAAATTAATTATCCACATCACTTTCTTTTATGCAAAAGTAAAAAAGGAAATCATAATCTGCTTTTAACAAAACTGAGCGGGAAACTAAAAGTTGACACTTAAATTCGCCCAGTCTCTCTCATTCTAACGCTTTACCCAACACAATCACACTCACCCTTTCCTTTATTTCTTCTCCCAATCCTAAACCTCTTTTCTCCCTCCAATTCTGTTCAGGTAATTTCGGCTCTAATTTTCTGAATTTTGTCAACCCTTTCTCCCTCTTTCTATAAAGTGAGGGGTTTCGTTTGTGGGTTTTAGTTTGAGCAAGAAATGGAGTGCGTTGACAGAGCATTGAAAAGCAGTTTCAGACCTGAGTTTTTGGTCAAAACTCTTCAACCCCATGTGCTTATTGAGGAATTTTGCTCTGGTAATGGTGGTCAAACTTGTGGTGGTGGCGCCGGCGATGATTTTTTCGTTGACGGCTTCTTTGATTTCTCCGGGGACGAAGGCTTTGTTGAGGATAATGACAAGGAAGAAGGGGATATCGGAGTTTTTCCTCATGAGAATGAGAAAGATGTTATCTCCAACGCGGCCGCCGGTAGTTACTCCGTTGAGTACGGTTCGGTATCCGTTACTGATAGTGAACTTTGCGTGCCGGTAAGAAGCCCTCTTTTATAAATTATCTTTTTCTTTTTTTTTGGAAATTGAAATATAAAGAAACTATTATTCCAGGATGATGACGTGGCACACCTTGAGTGGCTCTCCTATTTTGTGGATGACTCATCTCCCGGGTTCTCCTTAGCGTACCCGGCCGGGGATTCACCGGATAAGCCTAAGTCGGCGGCGTTACCGCTAATTGCAGTTCCGGTAAACCCATCTTCGGTTATAACTCCGGTTCAGACCAAAGCCAGAAGCAAGCGCACTCGAATCGGCGGCCACGTTTGGTCACTAGGGTCACCATCTTTGACCGACTCAGCCACGTCATCATCATCCTCGTTGTCTTGCACTTCAAACCCATGGCTTATTTACAATGACTTAAGCCAAACAGCCGAGTCGCTATTAGATAAGCCGCCTATGAAAAAGCCAAAGAAAAAGAAGCGGGCGGCTGAGAACGGTGGTGGAGGTCAGCAACCACGGCGGTGCAGTCATTGTCTGGTTCAGAAGACTCCCCAGTGGCGAACCGGGCCGTTGGGTGCCAAGACACTTTGTAACGCATGCGGTGTGCGGTTCAAATCGGGTCGGCTTTTACCTGAATACCGGCCCGCCTGTAGCCCAACGTTTTCCAGTGAGGTTCACTCTAACAACCACCGGAAAGTGCTGGAAATGCGGTGGAAGAAGGAATTGGAAACCGGGTTGGGTCAGCCGGTTCAGAGTTTTTGAAGTAATCTCAGCTGAATTACGGCTTAGGAAACATAAATAGTACTAGCATTAGTGAGGATAGATGAACCGAATTTAATATACCGGTTTGAATGTGAACTCGCCTTTAGTTGTGCGTTTTCATGGTTTGGTGCGGTAGGTTTCAGTAGTCAAAGTAGTCAAGTAGTAACCGATTGGATGAAGACTTTTTAACGTAAGATAATTTAGAAGTTTCTTTCGTACTACTAGTATTTTATTTTAATTTTTTTTTTTAGTATGGCTTTATACACTTATTGCAAAATGAATACTCCCTCCGTCCCACAATAATACCGAAAAATTTAAAGCTTTTGGGCGTCGCGATAATCGATAATTTAAAGAAATGGAAATGGGAAGAAACTTCTCTCTACTCACAACACTTTTTAAATTTACTATTCTCTCCACTCATTCTCTCTCCTATTTTACTTTTACACTCACAACACATTACCTTTATCACTTTTTACCTTAATCTCCGTGTCGGGCCAAAAATTCTATATAATTGCGGGACGGAGGGAGTATTCGTTTCTCGGTTTAATATTTTGAATACGATAAAGTGAGTCTTATTATCAATTTTAATTAATAAATCATCTAAAGGTCTTAAATTAAACTGAAACAGACGAAAGATGAAAATAAGAATATTAAAACGGGACGAAAAGTGGAAAAGTTAAGAATATAATCATCCAAAACATTATTAATAAAATAAGTCGATGAAAAGTAGATTTGTGAATGACACGATTTTTTTCTAACATAATTCCTTTTTTAAATAATAAATTTCAAAATAACTCACCTTTTTTTAAATAATAAATTTCAAAATAACTCACATTTAAAAGTATTGATCAGAATAATCATTTTTGAAATTCGCTACAAGGTGTAGCGACTTTACCCATTTATCGTTTAAACTCGCTACACCAAGTAGCGAGTTTAATAAAAACATGGATTAGGGAATTGGCGTATTAATTTACAAACTGTCATTAACGAACTCGATACGCTATTTAGCGAATTCACTCGTACAAGTAATTCGCTACATGGTGTAGCGAGTTTTAAAAAAAAATCATAATATCCATAACGTCGGGTTACAGGCTGTGAAATCAACCTCAAAAAAACCTAAGTGCCGAGTAGAAGGGAGAAGATGAAGAATTATTGTCATTGTCATTTCCATCAAATTCAAGCTTTTCATCCCCCAAATTTTGTCATTGTAAGTTTACATCCAATATTTTCCTTCTTAATTGTGTGTTGATTTTGCTTTGATTTGAATAATTGTTTTATTGAAAATTAGTTTTATTCAGAAAAATGGGTAGTTGTACATGTTGAAATTTGGGATTTTGAACTTAAATTATGGTCTATTTTAGTCACTTGGCTAATTTTTTTAATGGGTTTGAGAATATGAAATTATTAAAATTTTGTATTTATTTGTAGGATAGTTGTACATGTTGATATTGAATTCAATTAGTGTTATTGAACTCGATTGTTGGTAATATTTGAACTCAATTGTGGTTTATTTGAAATTTTGGGGGTTTGAACTCAATTTGTGGGCTATTTTGAACTCAATCGTTAGTATATTTGTTATTTCATTTAGAAGTATTAATTATTTATGTTTCAAAGTCTATATTTTTATATATGTATTTATTTGATATTGAAATGGGTTTCTTTTGTTGAAACTGATGGATACCTTCATTGATCATGGGCCTTTCGATAACTCTGAATTTACATGAGAACCACATAACTAGTTATATTTGGGTTGTACAGCAGGTTGATAGTCTCCTTTCATTTCGTCGTGGTGCCTCCTTACCGTATAGACTAGCTCCGAGGATACTCTCGAGGTTAGGCGAGAGTGGCTTTTTAGGTGTACATTATATTGGGAGGATTCAGTATGATTACGGGTTGCTAGAGGCATTGATTGATAGATGGCATCCGTACACCCATTCATTGCACATCCCGGTTGGTGAGTTGACTATTACCATAGAGGATATCGACATGATTTTCGGGTTACCGATTGATGGGGATGCTGTTACTGATGCTGACATTTCTCCACTTCAAGACTGGCGGGTATTATGTCACGATATTTTGGGGCTGTCCCATCTCCTGACGATATTGATGGGAATAGTCTCAAGCTAAGGTGGATTACGAGCCAGTTTTCACATTTCCATTACCTCGCTGATGATACCCCCGAAGACATTGTTGATATGTATATACGGGCTTATATCATGCTAGCCCTGGGGTCTATGGTGATTTCTGATCGTACGAACAACAAGGTCAAGTTGTATTATCTGCCACTGCTTCGAGAGATTTCGAGGATCTGGATGTATAGTTGGAGTAGTGCTTCGCTGTCTTTTCTATATCAAGAGCTTTGTAGTGCGACTAACTCTCACACGAGTCAGTGCGGTGGATTTCTCAACATTTTATATGTATGGTTATCTCATTTAAATGTGCATTGTGTTGTTGGGTTTAAGTTTGATTTCAAATTATCGGCATTATTTATAGTATTTGATATAGATTTTATTGATATAGATTTGGGAATGGGAGCGGTTGGTATATGTACAACCTGGAATTCGAAGGGGAAATACTGATCCGGCACAAGGTCACATGTCACTGGGATGCAGGTATACATATATCATACTTTATTTTCTCGTTGTTATAGTTTTTTCAACTATTTGTTATAATTATTCTTTTTATTAAATTTCAGATGGACCGGATCATTGTATATCAAGGAGGTTACTGCCCATAACTTGCGAGGCTATCGTGATCAACTGGCCAAGCTCACGGATGATCAGGTTGTGTGGCACCCTTATAGAGATCGGCAAGCTCCGGCCTACTGCTATTAGAGACAGGCCGTATGAATGTCGCGGGTGCCTCTGATATGTATTGAGAGAATAGAGTGGCATTTGCCGAATCGTGTTTTGAATCAGTTTGGCATGCTGCTGGGGGTCTCGAAACCTTGCGACACGGGGAAGGACTTGCACAGAGTTGATCGGCGTGGAAATAATCTTGTGATTTGGAGTGATCGCATCTGCAATACATTGCACTCTAGGGACAGCGGCAGAACTTACTAGTTGTGGGGGTCCCAGGCTTTCACGTTATTCATTACCTGATCAATATATGATATGATTTCAGAGCATAACGTGCATGTTTGTGCAGAACCCAATTCATATAGAAGACGCTAGATACCTGTCAGTTGCCCCTTTCTTAGAGGGCATGGTAAGTATTTACATTATGTCTTATTTTTCTAGTTTTTTTTAAAACTTCAATTCATTAACTTATGTCTCATTCTTATTATTTTTGCTATAAAAACAGGTGCGAAACCTACAACGTATGCATATCAACAATGAGGATGAGGATATGTCGTGTCTGAGCTGAGATGCGGAGGTTGATTAGACATACGCTCACAAACATTAGGGAGCAGCAACGACTTGAGGCTGCAACACCTCCAGCACCAGTAGATCGCGTACATGGGGTAGAACCTCGACAACTTCGTGTTAGACTTCGTGCACAACCACAACCACAACCATACATGCACGACAAGGCAAATGAGCTAGATCCCGAGGTCCAGCCAGAGCCCGAGACTCAGCACGATGGACTCTTTGATTTTCCTTCACAGTGGGGAGCTACTCGGGTGGAGGAGGCAAAGGAGATGATGAGTTATGAGGTTGAGGAGGGGGTTTATTCAGGTGTTTACCCTCGCCACGGATCGATGCCACCGAGTCAGGTTAGTGGGGTAATTAATAATGATGATGAATTTGTTGACCCTCCACCACCTAGGACTTTTCACACGCCGGTATATTCGAGAAGTGGATTTAGGGTTCCTTTATCATAATAACGAGCGGATATTCAACCCTTCTTTGATCCGTCAGCGACTTCATCCAGTGGGGTACGTCTTAAACCAGCTCAACATGAGAAATTGATTAGAAGAGAGTCTCGGGAGCGGCATCCGACAAAGAAGTTCACCCTGGCTGCCTATGCCTATGATAGAAAGTATGAGAAGAGAAATAAGTGAAACTATGTTTTTATTTAGATGTAACAAAAGTTTATTTTAATAGCTGTAACGAATCTTTGTTTTATTAGTTGTAACAAAACTTTGTTATATTATTTTTTTGTATTTTGTACAGGTTGTACAATTTGGTATATTGGTTTGGTATATTATTTTTGGTATATTGTATAGGTTGTACAGTTTAGTATATGGATTTTATGTGTGCAGGTGGGATTTCACTGCACTCGCTACAAGGTGTAGCGAGTTCACCTGCAGTGACTCCTAAAGCAACAGCAAACTGAAACTCAAACTGAAACTTAAATTCAAAACAAACACAATTTACAACACCAACGATTGGTTCTAATATGGTACCTTTTTAAATCAAATTGCGCCTCGTTCTTGTCAGAAAAACGTATCCCTTTAGCGATTTCATCTTTCTCTGGATCTCAAACTGGAAAACTGGGTTGATTATGGTAATCAATGAAGCCTTCTTCTTGTAGAGCAGAACAACCAATATCGCTGTAAAAATGATAATCTACTCTCTCATACATTCAATTTTTCGGCGCTTCATAATGAAACAAATGTGTTTCCACGTTATCATCAATCGACCCATCATCACCCTCTCCCAAATCTATATTAGAATCGCTACTACCCTCTTGGTATTCATTACCAACATCGTCTAGCATTACATATACATCAGTGTCGTCTTCTTCTTCTTCTTCTTCTTCTTCTTCTTCTTCATTATCTACATCATCTTCGGAATTATCATCATCAACTGGATCATTTGGGCATGCCATGTTACCATAATTTGAAGTTTGAGTTGATACAAGTGTTTGTGTACTTGGACCAACCCCTGTATCACAGTTACAACTTGGTGAATACCCGTAAAAGGTCTTTGTATGCAGTGTTTCAAACTCTGTATAACGTCGATTTTCAATCAATTTTACAACCACATACAGATGCAAATTACTCATCCCCCCAAATTTAACAAAAACATCGAACATTATATTCATACCCGCATCATTTTCAATACGGAAAGTAAAGTACTCATCAATCCTGCTATCAAAAGAATGAGGATATCTATAAATAACTTCTAAATCATATTGTGTCTGATCTACGGCCATCTTTTTATATAACTTATCCATCAATTCATTGTATCTTTATCTACAATTAGCTCTAATTGCACGTTTCGGTCCTTTTTGAAAATGAGGACCATCAAATGGTTGTTCTTCATCACCTTACCAACAGCACATGAAATGATTTAACCCCCATTCATCTTTAACCCTACATTAAGAAATCAAAGTGTTAAAATATAAATAACAAAACCCTAATTTTAACATTCATATCTATAATGTACTAAAACACAATCAAAAACTTTAATTTATATATCTAAACAGAAGTGAAAATAATGATTAAGATGATTTTAATTAAACTTGATTCTTGTTTTTTATTCTTGGTATTCAACAATTCTGAAATTAAAGCATCACTACAGGAAACAGGCTTATATACGGCGGATTTTAACCGCCGTATATAGAACGCGTCCCACCGTATATGTCATTTACGGCGGACTATTCGCCGTTTATAGTGCACCGTATAAAGCATCGCCGTATATAGTATATACGGCGGATATCCCGCCGTAAATACTATATACGGCGGAAATACATCCGCCGTATATAATTGAGTACAAATACAGCGATTTATGGACCGCCATATATAATGAAATACAAATACACCGTATGTATAACAGGCGTATTTGAGGTAGCTTTTTACGGCGGTATATAACTGCCGTATATAATGAAAATTATATACGACGGTGTACACCACCATATATAATAGACGAGTCGTCCCATTTGCACCCCACCCAGATTTCCTCGTCCCCCTTTGGGGACATGTCGTCCATTATGCTTATATACGGCGGATGTAGGGTTCCCCCATAAATAACTAGTTATGAGACGAGTCGTCCAATAGAGCACGAGTCGTCCCATTTGTACCCCACCCAGATTCCCTCGTCCCCCTTTGGGGATGAGTCGTCCAATGAGCTATTTACGGCGATTTTAAAAAATCTGCCGTAAATAACTAAATTTTTTTTCCCAGCAAGCTCTATATAATTCACTTTCCCCAAAAATACACCCGCAAAAACCAAATTCAACCTGTACACACACAAATGCAACATGTATATAACCAAAAATACACCCGCATAAACCAAATTCAACCTGTATGTAAAATTACTAGGCTTCGTAAATGTATATACAACACAATATCAACATAATAACCATTAACACAAAAAAGATAGTTGCATGTATCCAAAACTCAATATATACAACACAATATCAATGTTTACAATCCACAACTTTGAGAAAACATACCACTGCCTATTCATTACTGCCATTTTCACGTTGTTGCATAAAACAACGTTTCAAATCTTCTAATTGCTTTTGAAAATCTGATTGGATATGTTGGCGTTGATCCTCAAGTTGCTTTTGAAGATCTGTTTTGAGGGATGACACCGTCCCCTCAAGTTCAGCAATACGGGCTGCAGAAGCGCTTTGAGAAGTTGAGGCTTTACCAAACACCCTAGTTTTCGTAAGACCTTGTCCCATACAGCGCACTCTCCCATGGTCATCATTTCCCATCAGATTTTTGAATATCTGTTCTCGCTTGCTGGGAAAGTTTTGTTCCTCCTCTGGTAGCTCTTCAATTGCATCATTTAACGTTAACTGTAACAAAAAACAACATGTTCAATAAAATTGTTTTAACTTTAATTAATATTATGAAAATGAAGTTAGAAATGTAAAAAGTATTATATACAAGAACAAAACTGAAACAGAAAAGATTGAAACTTTAACTTACGATCATACGAGAGGTGGTTTCGTCTGCAGCCTGACCACTTTTGTCTGTGCGCGTAGCTATGAACACGCTTACGCGATCAGTTGGTAATCCCTCGTCTCCTCTCTACCATTTATAATAGAATCATTTGACCAAAAAAAATTATTTATATACGATACAAAAAGAAGCTTTAATTGACAACTGATAACTAAATTGAACGATGACAAACCTCTTTTATGATAGAGGGATGCGACTTTTTTCCAGTCCTGTTCAGGCACTCTTGCTTTGCTCGATTCACTTGATTTATTAGTGATAATTCCTGAAAAAAAGAAGAAGATAATATTAGTATTAATTTGACTACTTATATAGGACATTCACGATAATAGATTGAGATTAATTTGAAATATACCCGAGCCTTTTCTGTACTCCACATTGCAACAAGTTCAGTCCATTGATTCGCAACACACGCATGGGGTGGGTGAGAAAATCGCTCCTCGTCGGTTTCATACATATTATACATACATTTCACCTGACATTTCCATATTACAAAGTCATAATCATAAATGTGAGTAAAATTGCATAGTAAGCAAATGAGATCTAAACAAATACATATTACAAGTAAATAAAGTCGTCTGTTGCATACTTATTATATGCTTGTCTCACCTGATATTTTCAGTCTCGCCATTGTTTATTGAGAGCTAGATTCATAACTGGCTCATACTCCAGAGGCGCATTGATATTATCCTATATACAATTCAACAAAGAAAAAGAACAATTGTTAGAGAATCATAAGACTTTTGACTACTTACTAGAATACAAAATGGTAGGCTTAATCGCACACCAACAAAATTAAACAGGGACTCGGCCACAAGAATGTAGCAGAAGTAAGTCCAGGGTCGAATCACTGAAGAACGGTATTGCTTACGAACTAGTCACACACAAAGGGGTGGGGTTTGTTTGATTTTGAATTACTTCCTACGAACAGAAATTAAACTAATTAAGAATAAAAACAATAATTTCGAAACACTTCAGATTTGATTCCGTCCCCACCTAATTAGTCAATTATCATTGATATCTCTTTTCAATGTCACCCTATTCACCTGATCACGAGATATATTTCAATCTCTGTTTCTTCTTTCAGAATAGTTACTAGCAGTGGCACACTCACTAGAAACCCTAATTAATAAATTAATCTAACTAGCACAGTCTAGATCGCAGAATTAATTGATGAACGATTTAAGAAACTAAGATCAAGAATGCTTTCTATGATTGTTTCACACAGATAATCACCTAATTTTACCCACTTCACAATTTACCATGGCACATGCATAAATCGTAAAAATGCTACTCATGAAATTCATATACTGGCACAGTCATAGAAAATTCTAGCAAAGATTCATAAAAAGAACTAATGAATTGGCCAGATTCACAAACCCTAATTATAAATCTAAATTAAGCACAAGTAAAATTATGAATAGGATAAACAGATTGAAAAGAAAAATACCTCAAATTGATTAATAGGGGTTCAAGCAATCAAATCCAAAGCAAAGGATTTTAAGCTTTCATGAAAGTTCTCAAGCTTTCTCTAGGTAAAAATAACATAAAAGATAGAACCCTAAAAAATTGTTAAAGGAGTTTATATACTCCTTTCAAATAAAGCCTAAAAAATAATTAATAATAATAATAGAAATAGGAAAAAGGGAAAAAGAAAAGAAAATAACATTAAAATCCATTACTCTTCTCCTGCGGTCAACCTTGATTCCTTGGTCCAAGCGCCGGCAATTAAATCCCATGTGCAACAGTCTTTTGAATTTGGTTTCTTCTTTTCCACTTTTCACTTTGGTCACCCAGATTTCCATACTTTCATTTTGGTCACTGAAGTCTGTTACTTTGCAGTTTGGACCCTGCACTTTTGATAAACTTTGAAGATCTTCATAAAATTACAAAAATATGTCTCAACAATACCATGATCTTCCTACTACTTACCAATCCAACATATACTCGAAATTACATCAAAACTACTCTAAAATACATTAAAATAATAATAAAATGTCTAGAAAATTAGGGAAATAATGTATACAAAATTCACCACATCAAATTCCCCCACGCTTAGACCATTACTCGTCCCTGAGTAATATCCTATCCCCACTCTAAGCACCGGTCTAATCAGCGTAGCATGGGAGGAAAATGATCCCTAATCTCCTCTAAACCTCCAACTCAAAAGTCAACAACTCAAATACTCACTCAATGTACTCGGAGAATGGAACTCCGCTCCTTATCACTCCAAAAATAACAATGGTATCAATGGTCTTAGCTCGACCACAACTCCAAATATGCAAAAAGGGGACATCCAAGCTAAGGCCCACATATCAAAAAGCTAGGGGAAACTACAATGTCCTAATTTTCCCCCACGCTTATCTCACACTACAATCCCCCTCAAAAATAAAGTCAATGCCCAAGCAAAGACTTACCTCGTGCAAAACACCAACACCCCTTATATCACCAAGAAGAATTACGAGGATTTTCTATCCTAACGCCTCTAACCGAGCCTCCTACACCAAATATGAAAATCCTAACCCGAGACTCCTAACCACCCTTATTACTCCAACACCGGTGATATAAATGATAGAAAGTATTTCACTCACTCACCTTTTGCCTAGGTGCCGTTTCCGGTTTTCACCTAGCCTCTCATTTTTTCATTTTTTTTAACACACTCTCTCCTTTTGCCTAAGTGCCCTCTCGGGTTTTCACTTAGCCTCTCATTTTTTTTTATATATATATATTTTCGGAAAACAAAACAGCATATACAACAACAAACATGTATGTACCCCACCCCCTCACTAAATCATGCATACTCCCATATGCATCACAAAAGTATAACATAATTAAGACAGGGGTAGGGATACCTCTCGGAACTACTGCGGCGGCCTGAAATGATAGTCCCATGGACCATGCTGACTGGAGCTGCTCTCTGGAAATGGCCACCTCTGCCATCTCCCATCGTCATGCTGTGGTGCCATGCACACCATATAATCATGAAGCTGCTCCTGACGATCCATAGAGATAGTAAACTGCCTATCCATACGAGCCATCAAACGATCCACATCACTACCACCCATACTCGCAGCCCCAGAACCAACGTCCATAGCCTCTTCCATGTAATCATCATCATCATCATCATCGTCGTCGCCCCCCTCAACATATTCAGCTTCTTCCTCCAACTGCTCTTCAACAATTCTAACGTTCATCCCTCTTACCTCCCTCTTATTGCTTTCAAGAGAGTCTCGAGAGATGGGCCTAATTATCTTCACCTTATCACCCCCAAAGCTCCACTGAACCCCCGCAGCCTTTACTAAACCGGTAATCAGTGATGGGTACGGAAATCCATTCCGTTTACTCTCTCCCACAACTTGCATATGCTCTGAAATGATATGCCCCAATGAAATCTATCCTCCGTTGATAATCAAATGAATCAATACTGCATGCTTCCACGGAACTTTCACATGCTGCGCTGTCGGAAGGATCCTATAGCATACCAATTTGTTCACTCCCTTTGCCACTATGTTAAACTGAGTCTCATTCACATACTTGGGCGAACCATCCGGGTTGTTAGTCCATTGGAGTTGGTTACCCTCCAACGTCCTAACCACATCAGCAAAATACACTCCCCAATCCCCATTCATTGCTTGAAAATACTCACACTCCTCTTGCTTCACTCTAGGGAGCCCGTAAAATTTATTAACATCCTCACTTCTGAATTTTATCGTCTTTCCCCTCACGAAGGAATACCCTCGATCCGTGGGGATTTTATTCATATTCGAATAAAATTCTTTCACAACCAAATTGTTACCCTCCTCCATAGGCTCGTCACAAAACCGTTGCCACTTTCGAGTCCCAAACTTAGATGTAAGCCCGAACGATACAATGTTAAATTGCCTCTCTGCAATTATGGCTCTATCAGTATGGAAATAAAAGTAGTTTTGGGACATGTAGTAATTGAACCTCGAGGAATCATGGGTATCCTCACAATGCAAAAGTGATCCGAGGGGAGGGGGAGGAACACTAGATGAACTCTCATCAACCCTTTGCTTTTTCCGGGAATCCTTGGATTTACCTCCTCCCTTTTTCGATGGCTCATTTGTTTTACCCATAAAAAACAATATAACACCCAACAATATAACAACTGCCAACAACTCAACCAAAATCAAATTGCAGTCCAAATAAAGAAAAGAAGTAATTCGGACCTTTCAACTTTCTGGAGAAATCCCACCGGAAAATTCAACCTTCGCCGGAAAACTCAAGGTGCTCGCCGAAATCTTCAACAATTCGCCGGAATCATTGAGGGTACAAGATGAAATCGCCCGGATTGGAACAATCTTTGGTGAATCTGAAAGCTTGGGTGAGGGGAATGGCTTTTGTGGGAAGGGTTAGGACAGAATATATGGGGAAGGAGGGGAGAATTCGTCGACTTCAATGGGAGCTTGCCGAAATTTGAGAGAGAGAGTAGAGAGAGAGGAGAGAGACGGCTGGGTTGAGTTTGTTTATGGGGGAATTACACCCACTCTTTATTTATATTACGACCCAATTCAACACCCAATTCGACCCACAATTGGATAACCCGACCCATTTCACTTCTCGTTGGCCCGATTCTACAGCTGCCGGGTTCGCGAGGCGGGCGTCCATGGAGGGATGAGGCGGCCGCATTAAAGGCCGAGACTTGGGATTGGGATTGTGCAAAACGGGGCGGCTGCATGGAGTTCAACGAGGCATGCGCCTCAATAGCAGTTTGTTGGCCTCCGAAATTTTCAGCTCGAGGCGGGCGCACGATAAACTTGGGGCGGGCGCCTTAGAATGGTTTGAAATTGGCCCCAACCTCTGTAATTGAGGCGGGCGCATGGCCCTAGATGGGGCGGCCGCATGGCCCTAGATGGGGCGACCGCCTGAATTTTTTTTTTCTTTCTCCTTTGTTTCCCTTGTTTCCCTGCACAACACCACAAAACAAAATACCTTTAGCAGCACCGATTCTAGACATGAATAAAAATTTACAAAAATTAAAAATATAATGTACAGACTAGCCAATAAAATAAGCAATTAAATCCCGGGTTGCCTCCCGGTTAGCCGCCCTTCTTTAACGTCTTTAGCTAGACCAAATGCCGGGAAAGCCCCCGGCTAGCATCAACTTTTAAAGTCTTTGACAAGACTCGGACCTCAAAGTTATCAAACATATACCGGGTCTTGGAGATCAATTTCCTCCAAACTCGCGGTATTTACCACTTCATTTTCAAAATACGCTTTTAACCGTTGGCCATTCACCTTAAACCCTTTATCCTCATTAGGACTTGAAATTATCACCGTCCCAAGCGGGGACACCTCCCTCACCACATAAGGACCGGTCCACCGGGACCTCAACTTGCCCAGAAACAAACGAAGACGGGAATTGAAAAGAAGGACCTTTTGACCCACCTTAAAGTCCTTTCTAATAATCATTTTATCGTGCCAAATCTTCGCTCGCTCCTTATAAAGGAGGTTATTCTCATACGCATCCCTCCTAATCTCATCCAACTCACTCAAGTGCAGTTTTCGCTCCTCACCGGAACCCTCCAAGTTCAAGTTGAACATTTTGATCGCCCAATAGGCCTTGTGTTCAAGCTCAACCGGCAGATGACATGGTTTACCAAACACCAATCGATATGGTGACATACCAATCAGTGTCTTGTATGCAGTCCGGTATGCCCACAACACATCATCAAGCCTTTGACTCCAATCCTTTCTATTCGGGTTCACAGTTTTTTCAAGGATGAATTTTATTTCTCTGTTGGACACCTCGGCTTGGCCATTTGTTTGGGGGTGATAAGCAGTCGACACCTTATGGGCGATATGATATTTTTTGACTAACGCTTCGACTGTCTTATTGCAGAAATGTGTCCCCCTATCACTAATAATGGCCCTTGGCATCCCAAACCGACACAAAACGTTGCTCCTAAGGAAGTTGACCACCACTTTAGAATCATCAGTGCGGGTAGGGATGGCTTCCACCCATTTGGACACATAGTCAACCGCAAGTAAAATGTACACAAACCCACAAGAATTAGGGAATGGACCCATAAAGTCTATCCCCCAAACATCAAAGATTTCACAATTCACAATGAGGGTTTGTGGCATTTCATCACGGCGCCCAATATTACCAACCCTCTGGCACCTATCACAAGACTGACAAAAAGTGGCCGCATCCCGGTGTGATGATGTGTCGCCATTTCGCGGGAAAAAATTCGATTTTTTGCGTTTCTTTGAAAAAACCAAATAAAACCCGAAAAAAGAACGGAGTCGCCAAGCCATTTTTGTTTTAAGGGCCAAAACTTTGAAAAATGCCCGAGATTAAAGATTTGGGTTCGGAGGTCATGTTACATGCCGGGAAGGACGTTAGTGTGCACCCGGAATGCCTCGTAAAACGAGTCTTCCAAGCTGAAAATCATTTGTGTGTGTGTGTTTGTGTGTTTTGGCCAAAATAATTTGAAACTCAGAAAAGTAAAAATTGGGATATCTTTTTAAGACTTTAAACTGATCCTATGATTTTTTGGAAGATTTTTGGGTTGAGATTTGGTACTCAAAAGACCTTTTGAAGTTGAAAGTCACTTCTGCCAGAATGAAAAAGGCAGTGGACCTTTGATTTTGAAATGGATTCAAGGGCCTTAAAACTTCATAATCTGGATAAACTCAGAGAATGAAAATTGTTCCAGACACCTTAAATAAGATTTGTGCGAAGGAATTTTCCATTTTGGAGAAGATTTGAAAAGAGGAGTTTTACTCACCCAAAAATAAAGTAAAAATATGTCTGGAAAGCTCTGGATGTTGGCTACAAAAAGTGTTTTGTAGTCAACACCAAATTCCAAGTTTATCTGTGTCCAAAAATTAAGACAATGGACTGAGGTCTTGGAAAATTGCTACTGGACAGCAACTTCTCAAGAAAGAAAATATGATTTTAAGGGGGGTTTTGCATCCATGCTTGTCCCCATTTCCCTAGGTTTTGGTTAGTGATCACTTGACATTTTAGTGGTGAATCAACTATACCAAACCATTCTTGGGGTACATTAGGACTAAGCACTTCATTTGCTTGGGGAGGGGAATTTTATCCTTTGAAAATGAGATTTGATGCTTGAAAATGTTTTTTAGGGTTTTGAAAATGTGTTTTCTTTGCAAGAAAGTAAGAACACTTTGAATAAAATGTTGATCCTTGTAGAAGATCATCCATGGAGATGAACTTCCATGGTGATCTTCTTGGATCTAAGACAAGAAGATGAATGAACTACATTTTGTAGCTTGAAAATGCATGCATGGATGAGAGATTTAGGGTAAGAAGAGGGAGGTTATACCTATCTTCTTTGTGTTTTGTGTTTGAAGGCTTGAATGCAAGAGTGTTTGGGTTTGATTTGAGTGAGTGAAAGTTGGGAAGATTCAAGAGAAAAAGGTGACAATTCTTATAGAATTCTCACTGTTTTCTCAAGTATTTTCGCCAAATGCTGTGAATTGTGTTCTTGTTTTTTTTTTTTTTTTGTGACTGGAGGGCTCAATTTATAGCCCTCTGAATTTTACAAACCTATCCGCGCGGATAGGACCTGCAGCGTGCACTGTTCATTAAATGCCGCTCTGTGCTTTGGACACAAGGAATAATCTTTTTAAAATTCAAATTAACCAAACATTTTGTTTCCACCATTTCTTTTTTGGTTTTTCTTATTTATTTTGCTTTTTTGATTCCTTTCCTTGGTTTATCTTTTTTTGGCAATCCCTAATCTACCCTTACTTGGTTAGAAATGTTAGGAATGTTAGGAATTGTTAGAAATGTTATAACTTTCGTTAATTTTCTAACGAAAATTCTAACAAGCTCAAATTGGAGCACTTACAGTAGCCCCTCGGCGACGGCGCTTTCGAAGGAAGCGGGGTCGTCGATAAGAGTAAGGCTCCATATTTGGCGGGACGATCGAGTGATTGGGTGGCCGAACCTATTTAATAGGCTACCTACGTATCCCGAATGGGAATCAAGCTGCCGTAGTTCGGGTCTTTGACCCTCGGGAGATGATGGCGTTTTAGGTGCCTCGAACCTGATGAGCGAGTTCTGCAGTCGGTTGCTGGAAAGAAACTCTGCTGGGGATAAGAGATGACCATTTTCGGCCGGATGGCTGAAATTGTATATCCGCTCTGCTGGGGATAGGAGATGATCATTTTGATCGGAGTGCTATCCGCTCTGCTGGGGATAGGAATGACCATTTTTGGTCTGATGGCTATCCGCTCTGCTGGGGATAGGGATGACCATTTTCGGTCTGATGACCATCTGCTCTGCTGGGGATGATTGCGATTTATCGCTTTCCTAGTGTTGTGTGTGATAGCGTCTTAGGTGCCTCGAACCTTGACGATGGCGTTTTAGGTGCCTCGGACTCCGATGATGGCATTTTAGGTGCCTCGAACCTCGGAGATGGCGTTTTAGGTGCCTCGGACCTTGGAGATGGCGTTTTAGGTGCCTCGAGCCTTGATGCTGGCATTTTAGGTGCCTCTGACTGACGATGATGGCGTTTTAGGTGCCTCGAACCTTGAAGATGGCATTTTAGGTGCCTCAGACCTTGATGATGGCATTTTAGGTGCCTCGAACCTGGATGATGATGGCATTTTAGGTGCCTCGGGCCTGGATGATGATGGCTTTTTAGGTGCCTCGGACCTTGATGATGATGGCGTTTAGGTGCCTCGAACCTTAATTTGAAAAGGCCTTTTCGGTGGACTTCGTCCTCGCCGAAGGATAGGGTGACCGTTTGGTCGAGGGGCCGGACCTAATGATAGGCTACCTACGTATTCCTAGTGGGAATCAAGCCCTTTCGTAGTTCGAGTTTTACTCGAGATTCCGCGGCTTCGGGATTCCGTTAACTTTGCCGGGGATTTCGTTAGCCTGGGAAAAATCGACTATTCGGGTGGGAAATCGGACGTTTTTACCGCCGGAATAATTTTGATGAAAGAAACGGTCTTATCTTCTGGAAATTGGTCTTACTCGCCGGGATGATTTTGATGAAAGATACGGATCTCGTTATCTTTCTGGGAAATCGGTCTTACGTTGACCGCCGTGATGATTTCGATGAAAGATACGGATCTCGTTATCTTCTGGAGGAAATCGGTCTTACGTTGATCACGCTTGATGATTTTGATGAAAGATACGGGATCTCGTTATCTTTCTCGGGAAATCGGTCTTACGCTTTACTCGCCGGTTGATGATTTTGATGAAAGATACGGATCTCGTTATCTTTCTCGGGAAATCGGTCTTACGCTTTGATCGCCGTTGATGATTTTGATGAAAGATACGGGATCTCGTTATCTTTCTCGGGAAATCGGTCTTACGTTTGACCGCCGGTTGATGATTTTGATGAAAGATACGAGATCTCGTTATCTTTCTCGGGAAATCGGTCTTACGTTTGATCGCCGTTGATGATTTTGATGAAAGATACGGATCTCGTTATCTTTCTCGGGAAATCGGTCTTACGTTTGACTCGCCGGGGAATAATTTCCTTAAAAGGGGGACTTTGACTTTGGTTAACTTTGTCAAGTTTGGGACTAAACCGCAGAGTCCCGAAATTTTAAAGGGCAAAAGGGTCATTTTGACCCTTGCAACCCTATCCGCGCGAGGATCCGAAAGTCGAGGGTCTTAATGAGGGGCCAACGCCCTTCTTCTTCCCCATTCAGCTTTTTGAAAATTACGAGAGAGGAAGAGAGAAAACGCCCCAAGCCGCCATTGTTGTCCAAAAAGCTTCAAAATCTTCCGATTTTCTTCGATTTTCAAGCAATGGAACACGGGAAGGTGTTTTTCAAGGCCAAGGACGTGGCCCGTAGCGGAAAGACGATTGGAGCTCGTCCGAATGAGGAGGCATTATACTCTTTCGCAATCGACATGAGGAGCCCTACCCCGATGCTTGGCAACATTGGGCTTCTGATCCGAGTCTCCGAACGGTATACTTCGAATCTTTTCATTCCCTTTGTTGATTTCTTGCTTGAAATTGAATTTTGGGTGAATTTTTTTATTTTTGAAAATTCGAATGATTGATGTTCTTGGCCTTGAATCTTGATTTTGATGCTTTGCATGTTGTAATGAATTTATTGGTGTTCCAAAATGTGCATTTTGCTTGAGAAATGAATTGGCATTTTTGCCATTTTTTTTTTTTTTTGTAAATTCGAAAATTGTGATTTTTCTTTTTGAAATTTGAATATTGATCTTGATGATATGCATGTTGCAATGAATTTGTTGGTGTCCCAAAATGTGCATTTTGCTTGGGAAAAGAATTGGCATTTTCGCCATTTTTTATTATTATATTTTTTTTTGAAAATTCGAGAATTGTGATTTGAAAAATGATGCAATGCATGCATTTTGTTTGAAAAGAATGGGCATTTTGCCAATATGAGATGATGATGATATGAATGTATATATGATTTTTTTTTTTGAAAAGTGGGACGGATTTTTCCTTCTGTTGAATGTATGAACGTGGGATTTTTTTTTTGAGATGATGGATGATATGCATGTATGCATAGGAACTTCTCTTTTTTTTTTTTTTGAGAATGGGACGGAGTTTTTACTTCCGTAGGAATGCATTTTTTTTTTTGATGAATGCATTGGGATTTGCTGAAAACTGTCTCTTTTGTGCGAGAAAAATGGGGCTATGCTCATTGTATGCTGTTATGCTGTCGAATTTTCTTTGAAATTTCATGATGCATATGTATGCTCTTTTTTTTTTTTTTAATGCAAATGCAATTTTTTTTTGACATTTTCTTTTTTTTTTTTTGTTTTATTGCAGAGTGGAAACAACTACGTGATGGAGCAGCTGAATAAGATGAAGACTCGAGGATCGGTGGAGTCTGTAGTTGACTTGTGGGACCGGCTTCCGAATGCGGGCCGAGGAGCTTTGCCGAGTCCGAGATGCGATTGTTGTCGAGACCGGGCTTGGGAGTTTGTTGAGTGCTTGAGGATTGGTCAAGTTCCCTAAGAGCAAGGGCCTCGATGTTTGCTTTAGCGCAAAGACTGTGGGATGCGACCCACACGTTTCACTTCTTCCGGGGCGAGGCTACGGTTACGCCTTTCCGACTATGCCGCGATCACGGGTTTGTCCTTCAATGGACGCAAAGATTGAGTGGCGGGATCGGCTACAGGACGCGGATCCGCAGTGCTCTTCTCGGGATTTTTCCCTATTCCCAAAAAGGGATGGGGATGGAGTATGCCGTGGTCTACGGGAAGATTGTGGAGACCATTGTGAGCTACGAGGTCGGGAGGAGAGGATAGGCGCCGAGCGCATTGCTGTGGCCTTCTTGTGGTTTGCTTTTTCGAGCACCCTTTTTGGACATGCCGAGGGGACGGCGCCTTTCTTGCCTTTTGCCGAGGTCCTTGGAGGACATGGAGATGGTCGGAGATGTCTCCCGGGAGAAGCCGGCCGGGCAGAGCTTTACTTTGCTCTCGATAGGTACAAATGGAAGGCCGTGAGCTCCTTGTACGCTTTGAGTTTGCCCTGGAGGTATAAGCTCTCTTTGCTTTCCCTTTCTTCTTGAGCACACACTTTCCTTTTGCACCGGATTGATTTGATTTTTACCTTCGCAGTAATGGGCGTTGGAGTTCTTCCACGTCACGATGTGGCGACAAATGGCGGAGTACGCCGGGCGTATCCGGCCATGCGCTCCCGGGTCCAAGCATGCCCGAGAGAAGATAAGCTCCAGGGGGCGTACGACTCTCGATACGCGGATTGTCTTCCTTCGACGGAGGCCGAGACGGATGAGAGGATGATATTTTATCCCCGGATCGTTTCGAGGCGGCGCACCGAAGGGCGCCGAGATTTGACCGTGCAATGGAGGATTCCGAGAGGTCCGACCGCGATGCCTATTATCTCGGGAGAGAGGGTGACGCGCCGCATGGCGTGAACTCGCCTTTGATGACACCGGTGGAGCCTCCCGCCGATATGATGCACCCGAGTGATAGATCTCGCGACTGGGATGATTACCGAGCCGCCAAAGACTTCTCGGCATTTGTGGCGATTGAGCCGCACTCGTATTTGTTTTGAGGAGGCCGAGGATGCCCTGTGTTCCGGATAGAGAGGGGCTTGGGATCCCGCGGTACCCTGACGGATTTTTCATATATCCAGATGGGGTCCGATTGAGGGTGCAGATCCCTCACTCGAGCGGCTTCCACGAGCTTTCCGCCTCGTCCGGTATGAAGGTACGGCTTCTCCTTCCCACCCTTTTTTTTTTTTTGCTTTTGTCTTTTCTTTTCTTTCCGTCATCATTTTTCGCTTCAACCTGCTTCGACGCTTTTGCTTTTGTGCGCTGGAGGTGGTCGTCGAGAAGCCGACGAAGCAAGTGATCGGAGCTAAGAGATTTATCAGAGGATGGTCGCTTGCGGGGCTCCTCGTGCTAGAGCGAGGCGACCACGGCCGGCGCCCGTCAAAGTGAGGCTTCCCTATTCGTTCGTAGACTTCTTCCGAGACTCCTCTTTCTCCTCTCCTAGATCCCCGCGCGGTGCCGCTTCGGATCATGTCATTCTCGGGATCCACATGGGCAGTGGACACGTTTGGCAAAGATGGTGGGTCGTCTTCGTATGTCCAGTGAGTCCGACGCCTTCACATTCGGATATGATTTTTCGCAGATCTCGGCTTGCCCTATCGTAGCGTGCCGGCTGGTCCCGACGAGCCTCTTTCTCGGGAGACGAGGACGATTCTCGAGCCCGAGATCTTCAGTGGCTCCCGAGGAGGCGGGCCCGAGTCGCAAGAGGGACCTGGGGACGTACGCTGGCGCTAGTGGATTCCGATTGATTACCCCTCTTTTTTTTTTTTTAAGACTCGATTTTCTCGAGATTTTGAGATTTGTACAGCCTTTTTTTTTTTCTTGCACATTTTTTTTGCTTTTTTTTTTTTTTTTTTTTGGGATGTAATAATTTAGGATTATTGTTACCTACTACTTTTTTTTATTTGATTTTTTTTTTTTGCACACTCCCTTTATTTTTGGAATGTAATAATTTAGGATTTTATTTTTTATGAATGCAATGCGCATGAATGCAATGTTGCATGAGCCTTGGTTTTTTGGCAAGGGTGTTAGTGTTTGGTATATGGACCGGTTTGGGGAGTTTTTTTGCATGTGTTTCGAGCAACCGGGACGGAATATTCTTCTTTTGGTGCAAAGCACTGATTGTTGCAGATTTTTCGATGAATGACAATCATGTCCGCGCGGAGGAGTCCTCGCATCCGACATTGTCCTTTAATTTTGCTTCAGATCCGGTCTCACTTTATTTCAAATTCAAATATCCTCTTCAACCTCCAAATTCAAACAGCCATTTTCGGGGAGAAAGAGAGAAAATCCATGGAAAACCTTAGAAAAGCTCCATCAAAATTGTCCCAAGAATCCCAAATGTCATTCTTCAACAAGTTCAAGGATTGGTCCCGGGAGATTATGCATGAGAGGAGGTCCTTCTTTGAAGAAAGGTACAAGGTGAAGTGCTTATGGTCTCTCAAGGAATTGATTCCGGACTACGATCTTCTGAGGGCTTCTTCCTCATTTTGGGATACTAGAAGGCATGTTTTTTGCCTTTCCTTCAACGAGATGGTCCCAACCGTCGAAGAATTTCGGGCCTTGCTTGGAGGTCCGGAGGTGGAAGAGATAGCGGTTCCTTTGCCCGAGGGGCTTCTTTGTTGACAGATTGTGCGTCCTCCTTCATCTTTCCCTGAGGAAGCGCAAGGTATGATCCGTGGTCCCGATCATTTTGATATTTCCGGTCTCCCGATAGGTTTAGGGGCTTAGGTTTGCTTGACGATGCCTATTGGGATGCCTTTGCACTTTGCATGTTCGGGACCTTGCTCATGGTCTATTCTTTCGGGATCCGTCATCGGCCTCGCCGGATGTAGTCGTTCATTGTCGCTGCGCAGATGTTGTACCTCCGATCCCGGGGGAGACTTTTCATGCTCTCGATAGGTCAAGCTACGGAAGCGGTATATGCACGGGGGCGCCTGCTCCTCTCGACCCCGTGGCCGATGGAGCGCTGGGTTCTTCGGGAAACTCCCGACATGATCAAGCCTCGACATTTGCCAGAGGGGGTTGCTGGATTTCGATGATCGTGGCTCATGGGAGCGTTGGATGGCTGGTCGCCGTACGTAAGATATCGATGGTCGCGCCTTGTTGGCAAGGGTGGAGACTCGCAGAGTGCTTCAGACGGGTCTCATGTGGTTATGCTTCCGGGCTTTCTCACCCAGCCTTTTACATTCCGTCTTTGGTTCCGAGACAGCTCGCTTGGAGCAGTTCCTTTGGAGGACTTTGATGATATAGCCACCAGTGGTGGTGGCTCCTGCTTCTATGGATGATCCTTCGGTGTTTTCCTTTCTTTCCCGAGCATGGAGGTATGACGTCTTTCCTCCTGGGTTATCCTCAGCGCCCGAGACCGGTGTTCCCGACCACTTGGTACTGGATTGGTACGAGAGGCATCTGGGAGAGACTCAGTGGCTATTTTGAGGCGGCGTGAGGCCATTGTGGGTGCGGAGGACCCGACAGCTTCGAGAGGAGGAGGGCCGAGGCGAGGGCCAATCCTCATGACAGGAGCGGAGACGCCGTGACCGACTATGAGGCTTATGTCAAGAGACAAGAGAGGAGGACTCCTACTTTACCAGCCCGGCTACAGGAGATGAGAGATGACGCTAGGGCTACTAAGGCCCCGACAGAGGCCGGTCTCGATAGATCCTGTTCCTATACCAGAGCTTGGTAGGAGGAAGACCGACATTTTTCCCTGCTCAAGAAGAAGACTCAAGGGGGAAGAAGAGGGGAGAGGCCAAGACGAGCGGCTTGGAGTGACCTTGAGGTTTCCGAGTATCCCTTTCTTGTCATGGCGTACACATTAGTTTGATTATGTATCTTAATTTCTTTTAGCAGTTACCGCTGTAGGAATGAATCGGGCTTAGACTCATCAAAAAGTTTTTAACTTGTAATGAATATTTGAATTGCTTCGTAGTTTTTCGAGACGCTTTCATGGTCTCGATCGTTGTATTGATTGTCAAAGTATGACTTTTATTTGTGTTTTAGACCGAACCGTTTCCGCCGCCTACGTTCCCTCATTTTGAGGAGCTCAGTCTTCGTAGTTCAACCCGATTTTTTTTTTTTTTTTTTTTGTTTTTTTGTTTTTTTGTTTTTTTTTTTTTTTTTTTTTTGGTGCAACCTCGTTTTTTACCTAGGCCGCCCTTTTCGGGTTTTCAACCTAGTTGGGTATTACTCTTTTAGCACTCTTTTTTTTTCTTTTGACTTCTTTTTTTTTTTGTTTTTACGCGTAGTATCTGCGCAGCTTGTCACCATTCACTGGGTGTACAAAGGGATTTCCGTCGAGGTCTGCAAGTTGCATGGCTCCTCCGGAGAAGATCTTCTGGACGACGTATGGCCCGACCTGCATGTGCTCCCATTTGCCGAGGGGGTTGATACGGACCGGGGCTTCTCTTTAAGACGAGATCACCTTCTCGGATCTCCCGATGCTTTACTTTCTTGTCAAAGGCTCGCCATTCTTCCTTGGTAGGCTCGGATGTGTTCCATTGCTTTCAATCGGCGTTCATCTAGCAGGCCAATTCATCATGGCGACTGGAGCCATTCGACCTCGTTGATCCGGCTTTCCAACAAAGACACCTGAGTGAGGGGATTTCCACCCGATTGGGAGCACGGCTTCCATCTCCGTATGTGAGGGCAAACGGTGTTTCCCGCTTGCCGTTCGACCGATGTTCTCGTAGCCCCAGAGTGCTGTGTAACTTCTGCCAATCTCCGCCTTGACACCATTTTCCTGATGATGTTTTCCAAAGTCTTGTTTGCCGCTCGACGGCCCGTTGGTTTGGGGCCCGTAAGGAGATGACTTGTGACGGGTTATTCTGAATTCTCGCCAGCCAGCCTTTCACATTCCCTTCGAAGTGGGATCCATTATCCGAGATGATTTCTACTGCAACCCGTATCGGCACATGATGTTCTCTTTGATGAAGAGGGCTACTTTCCTTGAAGCCGAGGATTTTGTAGGATTTCGTAAGGCATCCTTTCCAGCTTCCTTCAAGAAATCACCAATCTGCGTCTCCTTAGGCTCTTCCGCAGCTCCCAAATTCACACTTGTCAAAACCTCTTCGGCAGCCTGGGCTCGATTTTCCTCTTCCGGCAACTCCGCTTAAAGATTTTTTTGTTTGATTTTTTTTTGTTCAATGTGTCTGCTTCTTTACCTAATGAATTATTATTAAATTTTTTTTTATTAATTAATTCATCATTAGTTAAAGTGGCAATCAAGGGATACTGTAAAGGTTCGTCATTTCATTGAAAACGAAAAGGAATACAACGCTTGCTGCTGCACTCGTAGTCTTCAGCGTAAGGCCATCTGGACGACCCTAGAGACTTGACCTTAACAATGAGAGACTCGGGAGGACTTGTCCTAGATTGAGACAAAGGGACGGGAGACCAATCCAGTTTGGTGATCATTTGTTCTTCGTCGCGGACGGCCTCGAGAGAGTTTCCCGATTCTTTAACGCATTGCCGTCGCTGGCCTCACGACTCTGGGCCGTCTCTGCTTCTCGTTCTCCTCCTCGATCATTGCTACCATTTCTTTGACCGAGCCGAAATCAATCGTGTCCGGCACTGGATCTCTTCCCCGAACAACCGCCGCATGATTGGGCCATCCCAATCATCTCGAAAAGACTTCGTGGCTTTGGCTTTCTAAGCACGGCCAATTCGAAACTCGTGTTTCTGACCATCAGCGGCGTAGGGAATTGTGGTTGTGAGCTTCTCGAACTGTTCCACTAGGCTTGGCACGCCTTGAAAGTGTACTCACTTCTCACGGTAGTGGTAGCCCCTGATATCTTGGGTAGGTCCAGAACGTTCGCGGACCGGGTTAGCTTTGGCTCCCCGAACTTGTTGAGGCTATCCCGTAGCTTTAGCCATTCTTCTCGTAGGAGCGGGTTCTCTGTGGACGTTACCCGGTTGTGTGGGACCCTTTACGAAGTAGTCACCAAATTAGGACTCGAAAGGGAGAGATTTAGGGTCGTTGACCGGGACCCTTCCCGTGACAGCCTTCAAATCTTTTCCCTTTGCAGGTCCACCGAGGAGGCCTCATATCCTGTGCCGTGGCGAGTATTCTCGTCCTTTCACCTCGATGAGTTTGTGAGTTCCTTGTTGGTGCTTCCCTGCATCGAGGCCAGTAGATAGCTCATCTTTCTCATCATTTTCAAGACCGGGGGATTTTATCCCGAGTGACCGTCGATCTATGTTGCACACTTGGGCTTTGGGAGGCTCGACCGTGAAGCCCGTTAGCATGAGACCTTCCTCGTCATGTTTGATTTCCGTAATAGGTATTCCACCCGTATCCGTGCCCTCTAAAGTGACTAAATCTCCGTAGATGGTTGTCAAATCCCCATCCGAGACGAATTTCACACACCGGTGGAGGCTTGAAGCGACCCCTTTGACTTGATGGAGCCAAGGTCTTCCCAATAAGGCATTAAAAGTGATTGGGATGTCGATAACCCGGAATTCCACAGTATCAATTTCTGCCGAACCAGAGGTCCAAAGTAGCAACTCCGAGGACTCGCCGAGATGTTGAGTCGTAAGCTTTGACCGTGAGGGAGGAAGGCTTCAAGTCTCGTAGTCTTGATATCAAGGTGCTCATGATCTTTGCCGAAGAATGTTCATTCCGACCCATTATCAACCAGACCCGAGGAAGGCGTCGTTCATCCAATTGGACCGTGATGAAGAGAGGCTCGTTATGATCAGCCCCAAATTGAGGGAGGTCGAGATCTCGTGAAAGTGATTATGTTCCCGTAGTGGATATTTCCAATCAACCGTACCACGTCATCGGGAGTAGCATCAATAGGCACTAGAGTGCGAGCCAGCTTTCTTCCAGCCTTTAGCTTATGGGGATAGGACGAAGTGAGTAGAGACCAGAGGGAAATGTTGGCTCGTGTCTCGCTTCAACCGGGTGAGCACGGGATCCTCTTTTTCGGGGTCCTGGAGTTTCACTGCCTTAGCATAGGGGCGGCGATCTTCTTTTCTGCTTGATCTCGTGGCCTTCTTATCTCGCCTTGGGATTTCCTTGAAGATCTGCCCGGATCGGGTCAACAAAGTTAACTTCCTCATCGCTGCTTCGGCCGGATTTCTTCAAGGCCGCTAATGGTCAACTGGGAGCCTTTTTTGGCTATTGGCCACCGGGTTCCCGACTGAGTCTAGCAACAGCTGAGGGGGCCGAGCTGCATCGCCCCTTCCCGGGCGGCTCCTTATAACCGCTTCCCAAGTCACAGCTTTTGAGTCTCTGGGGTTGTGTTGTTGCCCCTCGATGGCCCACAGCTAGGGCGTCCTCCGATTCGCTCCCATAGTCTCGCCTTGCTCATAGTTATCATGCAACAAGAGTCGCTATTGTCTGACTCTGCGGCTTTTCAATTTCATCCCCTAGATAAATAGTGCAGCCATTCTCGGTTCCTTTTCTCGTAATACTCGTAGTTTGAGATGATTATCGCATTCTCGTGTGGGAGGCGCATCCGCATCATGCCGCCTAGGACTTCTCTCGAAAGCCGACATACACTCGGGGAAGGTGACCTCTTCGGGGTAACCCCGACAAGGAGTGTTACTTTGTTCTGGGGTGGATTTGATCTAACCATGGTTATTTTCTCATTTGGGCGGATGGGAGTTAGTTTCCTCTCTCTATCGATCTTCGACTATCGCCCGGACGGACGCCCGAAAACCCTTTCCCCAAAGCATGGTAGGCAAGTGTTGAACTCTAAGACATCCACGTGCTCGCACTCCAGAAACTTCATGGCCTTCATATCCTCGGTTTCATATTCCTCTTCCGAAGTGTCTTCGTTGCCGCTTGCCGACAACCAACCATCGTGCTCGGCTCCCACGGGCTCATTTCTCGCATGATTGTTCCGCATTGTTTCCGGATCTGGGGCCTCGCTGACTCTTCGCTCTCGTCATCATCATCGCTGCCGCTGTCATCAGAATCATCTTCCCATACTACCGGGATTTCGGCGGAGAGGGAACGCCGATCGAACCCGTTAGGGGAATATGGGTGCGTGCAGCCGCAGAAATTGTCATATGCTCCCATTCCCGGAAGTGATAATTGTGATTCGGCTTCTCCTCTCAGAAACCTGGGGAAGAGGAGAGGGGTGGCACGTATTTGACACTGTGTAGAATGTAGAAGGATTCTTCCTCCTCTCGATTCATCGCCACCGCCTTTGGGATCGTATTCGAGTTCTCCAATAGCCGCCATGAGGAAGTGTACTAGCTCCGCATGTTCTTCGGCTTCTTTTGCCGATAAGCCCCAAGACATGTGCGCCCGTCCGAAGCTTTCTTGTTCAATCTTTCTTGACTCGCTCTAACCATCTTGTGTAAATGGTTCTCTCATGTTCGACCGAATGTACTCAGCTCTTCAAGTCGGTTTTCCCTTCATTCGAGAAATAGCGGGCCTCGTATTCTTGCAGAAGTTTCGACATGAGACCAAGATGGGTTGATTCGCTCGATATCCTCAAGGCCGAGGGGAATCCTAATCTCAGATCCTCGACGAGGTTGGCCACGGTATTTGGGGACTTTCATCGCATCTTCCCGGGCATGCGAAGATTCTCCGCATTCAATCATATTCACCCGATTATGGTTCCTTGGCAAGGGATTTTTGATCGTATTAGGCCCTTCGGGCCTTCCAACTTTCCTTGCTCTATCGCCCTCGGATTGCCTTTTTCAGAGTAAAGCAGCTTGTCGGCTAGATGTCCATGGGCTTGATGAAAAGCGCAATACTTTGTAGTATCCACTGTGGAGCATTCGGATTCCCGGGTTGGAAATTTTCCAAAGGCCGCAAAGAAGCCTTCCTTCACTCCCCCTAAAGATGTCATTCGTAGGCATTCCAAAGTTTTCGAGGTTCATGACCCGTGGTCCGGGCTCTACCGGTTTTCCGGGGGCAAAAGGAGTTGTGTTATTACATTCCCGTCCCGCATAGTTAATCATTTCTTTGCCTTTCGCGTGAGAGCAGGGGTTTGCAGGAGGAGCCCGATATCCGTAGGCAGTGCAAAGCAGCTCGGTTGCCGATTGTAGGCCTTTTCAAACTTAGCCGCAGAGTTAACCATGGCCCGTAAGTCTCGAGTATGGGAAGTGACCGAGGGAGGCTCTCGATGTGGTTTCAAGCATGACCGGAAGATGTCCAGCTTGTTCTTCTTCGTAAGGAGGGATTGCCATTTCACCGAGTTTCGCATTCCACCGCTTGTAAAAGTCCCCAACATTCTCATCAGACGCCGCACCGTTGTTTGTAGGTCAACCCTATTTGTTTCCCACTCCAAGTTGGCCTTATATTTCTCTCGTGAAGGCATTGGTAATCTGGTCCCACGTAGCCCCGGCTTCGTGTTTCAAACTAAGAACCACTTTAAGGCACCGGACTTCAAAGATAGATCAAATAATCACCAATCCGTTGATTGGTGCATCCTTTCGCCTTCATTGCCAAGGTATATGTGTCCAAATGGGTTTTCGGGCATGCAGCCCCATCAAAGAGATCCAGATTAGGGGCATCACGAATTTGTGGGGCAGAGGAACAATGGAGTCCGGGTCCGTAGGCCGGAAGGCGTACTTCTTAGCGGTTAATTCGGCGATCCGCGCTTTCATCTCCTTGTGTTGTTCCATGAACTGTGCCGATGAGGGTCTTGTGGTGGAACCATGGCATTCAAGCTAGCGGCCGAGCTAGAGAGAGGAGCTACCACCGGCGGCAGATCGGTGGAGGGAACGGCCGATCCGGGGACGTAGGTGAAGACCTCGTCTCGGCCCAAATTGCCCTGGGAGCATGAGTAGGAGCTCGGGCGAAGGGATAGAACCTCGCGGCTCGCCGTTGATTTTCAACCGGCAAAGTAGGTGGAGGCAGCCCCGATGTAGCCTGGATAACTTGGATTTCCAGTGGGGCCCGTAAGTAGGCTTCGGGTGCGGCCGCCGTCCCCGATCGTTGAATTGCATGGCCGGCCGAGGCGAGGGTGTATAACCCGGGGGTACTGCGGTCCCGGTGATTCGGATGACACCGGATGGAGGCTTGGTAACCCATAGAAGTCTCGAGCGAGGAACGGATTTGTGTGAGGAGCAACAACTAGTACTATTCTCGAGGAGGGGCTCCCGACCGTGGCCCGTAACCAAGCCGTGGCGGCATTCCGAACCGTGGCCGTTGCCGTGAAGGTCCGGATTGATCGGTTCCGAACCGAGGTGGCACTCCAATTTGTTGGGGCATTCCGAGATAACCCCAACCATGAGAAGACATTCCGTATCGACTTTGTCCCCACCGAGGGACGGTGAACCGATTCAGGCCGCTCTGGCCGCACGGATCCGTGGTCTCGTGGTTGGGAGCTAGGGCCGACCCGAAGATCGAGGAGCACGGGTTCTCGTAGTGGCACCATAGGAGGTGGGTGGTGGCATCCCGGTGTAGTCGTGGCGACCGAGAGTGGGGTTGGCATCCTCGTCTTCTTCCACGGTGAAGGTGCCATCGGGATTGAGGCCGGCGGCCAAACCGTGGCTCTTAATAGCCTCCATAAGGCCGTTTAGCCGTGCTTCCTGCCGCAACCTCATCCGTTCGCTAACCGATTCCATTGTTGTTCTCGTCTCGAGGGGTCCTGGAGGCGGAGTGACGTTGTCCCCATCATTACCGGCCGACGCAGCATTCTCAAACCCGGAGTCGGAACAAACGGCTGAAGCCGATGACGCGCTGACTTCTTCCCAACTAATCAAACGATGACCCGTGTCCTGAACCAACCTTTGCGTGAGTCGGGGGAAAGACACGAGGGTTCGTATGTCTGGGAATTGAAGGAGGGTAGGTGTTTGGGCTTGGGGGCTCATGCAACATGCAGCTTATTTGTTCACGTTTACTTAAAAACATATTTTATTAACCTAATCGGTTGGAAAAGATTTCTCTTCTTTTTCGCAAACTACTCGATCCCGGATCGCGGGCCCCGTCACTACGTCTATAAGCCCTCGTATTCCACCCGTATTTCGACCTCCCAGGTGGACAGCCCCGTGCGAGGGTCCTATAGGCAAGCGGGTCCCACCGACCGAAAGAAAAACGATCCTAAAAGTCTCAAGGTAATCGAGTCTTAACGAGCATTCGATGTAAATTACTGACAAAGCCGACGTCAAAAGTCAAGATCATGTCCGAGGGCTCGACAAGAAAGTCCGCATGATTCGACCGTATAAATGTCCACGATCGATCTTGACTTGTTGCCGCTAGGCCGTAATTAGGCATGGAATAATCATTAACTTGATGACTTAGTCAATGCCGGGAGCCGTGTATAATTTGTGCCGCCGAGCCGAAGTCAAGGCGCCGGTCAATATCTTGGTCAAAGTCCGCGGCGGAAAACCGGCAGAGCTTCGACCGATTAGGGTCCCCGAAAGATATCGAGTCAGATGCCGACAAAGGCTTTGAAAGGAAAGGTCTATACACGTACATGTGGCATGACACGTACCAAACTAAAAACCAACCGGGTCTCTGGACAAAGTGTGTCACTTGACAAGCGCATGGTCGACACGAGGCTCCATGGGATGTTTCGTAGTCCCGTGCTTGCACCGAGAGGCGTAATAAGACCAAACGGGCCGCGACAAGGATTTCCGGTTAGGGACGTAGTGTGCAAAGGTACGGCCAACGTGCGCGTAGTGTGCAAGCAAGCCTATTTTCTTTTTCTCGAGTAAAATAGAAATTTTTTATGTGTCTTAAAAATATTATGCATGATTTTTTTTTTGAAAATTTTCTTTTTTTTTTTTTGAAATTTTTTTTTGAATTTTTTTTTTAAAAATGAGCACATAAGCACATAAGCACAAAAATTCCGACGCTAGGGACATGATTCCGACTGCCAAAATTTTGACTTTTCCCGAGGCGGCCAAAACAACACGAAAATGTACAAAAATCAACACACACACACAAATGATTTTTAAAGCCGGGACTAAGCTTGACCCTCAAAAGCTTTTTTTCTTTTTTGGCAATCTCCAATCTACCCTTACTTGGTTAGAAATGTTAGGAATGTTAGGAATTGTTAGAAATGTTATATCCTCGTTAATTTTCTAACGAAAATTCTAACAAGCTCAAATTGGAGCACTTACACCGAACAAAGTTGGCCAAAAGAAACCACACTCCAAAAACTTTCCTAGTCAGTCTTTTTAACACCAAAATGACCACCACACGCATGCTCATGACGTAATTTAAGAACGTAAGACACCTCACTATCGGGAATACATCTCCTAATGACTTGATCGGCACAATGCCTCCACAAGTTGGGCTCATCCCACACATAATACTTGGCATCACTACGGACTTTGTCTCTTTGAGATTTTGTCATCCCCGGAGGGAATTTATTAGAGACAAGAAAATTTACCAAGTCCGCTTACCAAGGAGCAAATTAATTAATTGCCCAAAGAACCTCATCAGTGAAACTCACCCCGGATTGGGGCTTGTTTATAAGGCTTGTCCTCCTCCATAACAAGGCGACTCAAATGATCGGCAACTAAATTTTCAGCCCCTTTTTGTCCTTCACCTCTATATCAAACTCACTCAACAAGAGAATCCACCGAATGAGTCTCGCTTAGCCTCTTTTTAGACATCAAGTATTTAAGAGCCGCGTGGTCGGTGTAAACAATGACTTTTGTGCCCAACAAGTAAGACCTAAATTTCTCTAGTGCAAAGACTACTGCCAACATTTCTTTTTCCGTAGTGGAGTAATTTCTTTGTGCCCCATTTAAGGTCATAGACGCATAGTAAATAACATGCGAGGCACGCTCCACTTTTTGACCCAAAACCGCCCCCACAAAGATAATCACTGCATCACACATGATCTCAAAGGGACGAGACCAATCGGGTGCTTGAATAATGGGGGTGGTTGTCAACCTGACTTCAACTCATCAAATATTGCTTACAATTATCATCAAAATTAAAATCAACCTCTTTTTCGCAACAAAGTGCATAGAGGTGAAGCAATCTTTGAAAAGTCCTTTATAAACCTCCTAAAACCCGCATAACCAAGAAAAGATCGGACTTCCCGCACGTTGGTAGGGTAAGGAAGTGAAGAAATGACATCAATCTTAGCTTACAACTTCAATACCCCTTTGACACAACATGACCTAACACGATGCCTTGCTCGACCATAAAATGACATTTTTTCAAAATTTAGGACCAAATTAGTTTCAATGCATCTATCCAACACTAGTCCTAAATGAGCAAGGCATTCATCAAACGAGTCTCCATGGACAAAGTGAAGTCATCCATGAAAACTTCCATAAATCTTTCCACAAAATCGGAGAATATACTCATCATGCACCGTTGAAAAGTTCCGTGTGCATTACACAATCCAAACAAAGATTCTCCGATAGGGCAAAAGTGCCAAAAGGGGCAAGTAAATGTAGTTTTCTCTTGGTCTTCCGGGGGCGATAGGTATTTGAAAATACCCGAAAACCATCAAGGAAACAAAAATACGCCTCTTTCGGCTAACCTTTCCAACATCTCGATCAATAAATGGGAGGGGAAGTGGTCTTTAAGAGTTACCTCATTTAAGCGTCGAGATCAATGCATACGCGAATCCCCGTTTGCTCCCGGGTTGGAACCATCTCTCCCTGCTGATTACGAGAGACTGTGATCCCTCCCCTCTTGGGCACACATTGTGTGGGGCTCACCCACTTACTGTCGGAGATGGGATAGATGATCCCCATCTGTAGAAGCTTCAGACCTCCTTTTTCACCGCCTCCATCATCGGGCGGGTTAAGTCTCCGCTGCGGTTGTCTCACTGGCTTCGCACCCTCCTCTAGGTTGATCCGGTGCATACACAAAGAAGGACTAATGCCCTTGAGATCAGCAATAGTCCAACCAATCGTAGATTTTTGCCCCTGGATCACCTCAATCAATCTCTTCGATCCTCGCCTCAAACCGCTAGAAATCACTACCTAAGCGTCTCTCCCTCACCTAGATAAACATACTTAAGGTGCTCAGGGAGAACCTTCAGCTCAAGCTCCCAAGTGCTTTCTCTATAGATGGAACAAGCTTCTACCGGAACCTCCAACTTCATATGACCATGACCCGGCTTCAGTAGCAAACATGGCACTCTCTGTAAGACCCATAACTGCTTCCTTCATCGAATCTGAGATGTCAAACTCCAAACTAGCATACCCCAACGCATTCTCTAATGCGGTCTTGAGATCATCATCTCCACTAGACACCTCAAATACCTCCTCTACCAAAGGCTCAACCACATCGATAAAACACAGTGACTCCGTATCCTGTGGTATCTCATGTAGTCAAAAATATTGAACTCCATCACTGGGACATCAAATTCCATTGTCAACGAACCATTAGCCACATCAAGTTTTGTCCTCGCAGCCGACATAAAAAGGCCTCCCCAACAAGATGGGAGCCTTGGGATCCGACTCCATCTATAGCACATAGAAATCAAGGGAAATATCATCTTCCCCACTCTAACAAGAACATCTTTCTACCAATCCCTTCTGGGTAGGCATTCGACTCTATCCGCTAGTTGTATTACAACTCTGGTGTCCTGCAGTGGGCCCAAATTCAGAGTTTCAAACATCGAATAGGGCATGACGTTGATTGACGCCCCCAAGTCCAACATCGCCTTGTGCTCAGAAGCATCCCCCAAAGTAACTGGAATTACGAACATCCCTGGGTCACTGCACTTCTTAGGCAATTTCCGCTAATACACTGCAGACACGTGCTCGCTAACCTTACCCTTCTTCTTACTCCTCTCCTTCTGATTCCGCTTCAGAGTACACAACTCCTTCAAAAACTTTGCATACCTCGGGACAATCTGAAGAAGATCCAAGAAAGGAATATTAACCTCCAACCTCTTGAAAGTATCATAAATCGCCTTGTCAGGCTCTGGCTTTCGATGCTCTCTCAATGCCTCGGGGAATGGAACCTCAGGCTCATACACCAGAGCCTTAATCTCTGGTGCAACTTTTGTCTGATCGGGTGCCTTCTGTACTGGCTCTGAAATCTCAACCTCAATTTCCGATTCCTCTGCTACAGCCCTGTCCTGCAGCTCCTTACCACTGCGAAGAGTAATTGCACATGCATTCTGCTTTGGATTCGGTTCAGTCTGTGATGGTAACTTTCCCAAATTCTAAGCTTCCAATCTACCCACATCATCTGCAATTCCGCCCCACCTCGCTCTCAAGACCACCGATACTGTATCGCCTCTTCCGCTGATATTGCCGGGCTCGGATAAAGCGGTCATGTTTCGAGCCAACGTACAAAACATCTCTTCAGACCTGCCTCGCTGCTGCGCCGCCGCCGCGCACGAAACCTGTGTGTGGCCGCATAGGTGGCCTAAATTGCATGGACAAACAGCCGGCATAAAACCTCGGATTCCTAACCGATTCCCGAACCGCGGCCGCCGTGCTCCCATTCGATTAGGACCAACCGAACCCCGGGTGATTCTTCCAGCTTCGATTGTAAGTGTTCTGTCTCTGGCCCACGAATCCAACTGCATTCACATCTGCATACTCACCCGTCTGCAATGTTGGACACGCATCTGTAGGATGAGTCACATCGTAACAAATACCACACTGTTTAGGCGGCTGTCCCAACATCATCGCCTTCATCATACTTTTGATGTCCTCAACATCAGTTTTAAGTTGAACTGCTACCCCACTACTGGATCCAGCTGCATTGACCTGCCTGACACTTGACCTCATACCATGTGTCCGGGTACTCTTCGCTAGCTCCTCCAATAATTTCTGAGCTTTCGCAGTAGTCTTGTTCAGTATGCTACCCCCACACGAAGAGTCAACCATCCTCTTGTCCCGATCGCAAGTCCTCCATGAAAATACATAATCACCGATCCGCATCATACCCGCGGTAGGGACAACTCCGAGTAAGAGTGTGAAACTCGTTGTAGTAGTCATAATACGACTCATCCCCCTTCAAGCTCCATATTTCTTATGTCCCGCTTTCATGACATTTATTTGATTAATCGGGAAGAATTCATCCAAGAACGCCTCTTTCAACATCTCGCTGTGGTAATGCCGTTCGGGGCCAGGTGATAATACCACACATTGGCCCTATCCTTCAATGTGAAAGAGAACGCCTGAGCGTAAGCCGCTCAAGAGGAAGATCTGAAGGCTTCATACTGCTACAAACTTGCACGAACTGGGAGACGTGCTGATTCGGGTTTTCATCGGGTAATCCACTGAAGCTCGGCAATTGATTTAACAGCCCCGGTTTCAACTCAAATGTGATTCCCGCCGGCAATGCAGGAAAGATAACCGCCGCGGTTGCTCCGTCCAGCTTTGGAGCGCTTTTCCCTAAGCTGTCTCATGCGGCCAAGTCTATCACTCCATCTCCGTCTCCCCCAACAATTATTGTTCACACTGTTGCTTTTACGTCCTTTCCGAAAGAACGTTCTATTTCGAATCAAGAGGCACAAGTAAATTATTAGTAGAACGGTGTGCACCATACACCTACACACCACAGGGAAGCAGGGTAGAACACTTAGCAGATAACACAATTACAAATATAAAAAGAAATAAAATGAAAAAGAAATAGATTAAGAAAAGAATAAGTCCGTAAATAATTACACTGCTCCTTCAAGAATGGGCGCCAAAATTTGGTAGGCTTAATTGCACACCTACTAAATTAAACCGGGACTCGGCCACAAGAATGTAGTAGAAGTAAGTCCAGGGTCGAACCACTGAAGAACGGTATTGCTTATGAACTAGTCACACACAAAGGGGGGGGGTATTTGTTTGATTTTGAATTACTTCCTACGAACAGAAATTAAACTAATTAAGAATAAAAACAATAATTTCAAACACTTTGCATTTGATTCCGTCCCCACCTAATTAGTCAATTATCATTGATATCTCTTTTTCAATGTCACCCTATTCACCCGATCACGAGATATATTTCAATCTCTCGTTTCTTCTTTCGTAATAGTTACTAGGCAAAGGGCACACTCACTAGAAACCCTAATTAATAAATTAATCTAACTGGCACGCCTAGATTGCGTAATTAATTGATGAACTATTTAAAAACTAAGATCAAGAATGCTTTCTATGATTGTTTCACACAGATAATCACCTAATTTTACTCCACTTCACAATTTACCATGGCACATGCATAAATTGTAAAAGATGCTACTCATGAAATTCCTACACTGGCACAGTCATAGAAAATTCTAGCAAAGATTCATAACAAGAACTAATGAATTGGCCAGATTCACAAACCCTAATTATAAATCTAAATTAAGCACAAGTAAAATTATGAATAGGATAAACAGATTGAAAAGAAAAATACCTCAAATTGATTAATAGGGGTTCAAGCAATCAAATCCAAAGCAAAAGATTTTAAGCTTCCATGGAAGTTCTCAAGCTTTCTCTAGGTAAAAATAACATAAAAGATAGAACCCTAAAAATTGTTAAAGGAGTTTATATACTCCTTTCAAATAAAGCCTAAAAACAAATTAATAATAATAATAGAAATAGAAATAGGAAAAAGGGAAAAGAAAAGAAAATAACATTAAAATCCATTACTCTTTCCTCCTCGCGGTCAACCTTGATTCCCCGCCTAGGTCCATGCGCCGCAATTAAATCCCACGTGCAACAGCTTTTTTGAATTTGGTTTCTTCTTTTCCACTTTTCACTTTGGTCACCCGTATTTCCATACTTTCATTTTGGTCACTCGAAGTCCGTTACTTTGCGCTTGGACCTTGCACTTTTGATAAACTTTGAAGATCTTCATAAAATTACTAAAATATGTCTCAAAAATACCATGATCTCCTACTACTTCTCAATCCAACATATACTCAAAATTTACATCAAAACTACTCTAAAATACATTAAAATAATAATAAAATGTCTAGAAAATTAGGAAAATAATGTATACAAAATCCACCACATCACAAAACTAAAGCCAAGAAAAATAATCAAGTAAACGTGGAGATTTATGTAAGGAATATGGATTACAACTTACTAGAACGTCTCTCCATACGTGATCTAGAACTGCACGTTCCATCTGACACCACTCTCTAGTTAATGGGAAATGTTCCCCATTTCTAACAAAATATCCTAGCTGAGTAGCTAGTTTTGCATTATCCCCACCAACGGCCGTCCATATTCATTCCATATTATATTTAATTTTTCTTTACCCCATTTTTTATTGATTTTGTCACTCCTCTTCCTTTTTTTTTTGAGGCCTCACCTCGTTAATTCCTTCCTTGCTCTAAGATATCTCGGCAAAAAACTTCATAAAACAATGAGTTGTAATTAAACAAATAATAAATAGAGTTTAATGAGAAACAATGATAATATGAACCAAAAATGAGTACAAATAAAATAAGAAATTTCTCGCAGCAAGTGTGAATGTGGTGCCCAAGATTAGCGGCTCTCTTTTTTATATATATATTTTTTATTTGGAACCACTTTCTCGTGTAAGGGGATCACCGCCTCACATCGCTTGGAAACGTCCGGCTTTAAATTGAAAAACGGAGTCGTCACGCCATTTTGATTTCCTCAAAACTTCGAAAAAAGGATTCGGGTCCTGAGGTTAAGTTACTCCCTGGAAAGAACGGATCGTCGTTCACCCAAGGAGCCTTGCCAAAGCAAGTCTTCCAAGATCCGCCATGCTTGCCTTAGTGTTTTTGTGTGTGGGATGTGTGCTTTGAAAATAAAGGAATATACCAAGTGGTCTTCCTGGACGTATAAACCATGAGTTGGTTATCGCTCAGATTCCTTGGATTTTTGATATGTTCTGGGACTTTGGTCCGTTCTCATCTTGGACATACGATCATCACGACGAGACTCTCGGGTCACATGTGATCGGGATAGGACACCGTTTTTATAGTCCAAGGATGAGCTCTTTAGAAAGGAATGATCTTTGCCCATCAATCCTATATCTTGAGACGATTTGAGCTCTTTCGGGACATTTATGCTCGTCTCAAGTGATGATCTGAGATATGTGGCTCAAGTCCATCCTTTTCTAAAGGATAATCCGTCTACGTGCATCTTTAGTAGAGGAAATGATGTAAAGATAGGACCTTTACACCATTTTGCCCAAGATGATGTTCCAAGTATCAAAGGGGACTAGGGGAGGGGTATAAAGATTGGATCTTCATACTCATCCTATGCATTTTTGTGCCTTATGAGGGTCACTAGGCAATCCTAGGAGAGAGATCCAACCATGAGGGACATGGGGAATGCATTTTAAGCTAAAGATGACATTTTTAATGAAAAGATGACATTTTATATGAAAAGATACTATTTTTGATGCAAAGGATGCTACTTTATATGCAAAGATGATATTTTAAGTGCAAAGGATGCTACTTTAATGCAAAGATGATATTTTAAGTGCAAAGGATGCTACTTTTATGCAAAGGATGCTACTTTATATGTAAAGATGATATTTTAAGTGCAAATGATGCTACTTTTCACATCACCATGTGAGAGATCCACCCTAGAACAAGCCTTTTGAGGTCTCATTGTTCATCCTTAGGTTGATCTTCTACTGATCCTATGTGATAGGGAAAAGGGGCTAATATGATTTACATGCCTAAAGATGTGATCTTTAATGACAATATATCAAGTACCAAGCAAGTATATAGCAATATGTAAAGCAAGGAGCAATATATCACATAATGACAAGTATATTTCAAGATAAAGAGGAGGAGAGGTTACCAATGGTGGTGTCCCTCTATCTCCTTGAAGTTTGCCTAGGGAAGGACCAACTTTGGAAGGGTTTTGAAGAGGAGGGAGGTGGTTTTTGGTGCTCTCACTTTCCGAAATTTCGTGGTGGTATTTTGCGTAGTAACACTTCCGAAAATTCTCTATCAAAACGGGTAGAGGAGGCCTCTATTTATAGGCACTCCGGCAATGGCTAATGAAGCCGTGCGATTGTAACCCCTGTGGCTAATGAGGCCGTGCGGTCTTATCCAGAGATGACTCACCTTATTTCTAGAACCATGCAAGGCGGCCTTCTAGAAGGGCTTTTCCAAAGAAAGGACTACGTGGAATTTTAATTCCTAGCAAGTCCTTCGCCCTGGTTTGGAAAAGTTCCCAAATCGCCCCCGAACTTTAGGAAAGTCCGTTAAATTGTCTGAAACTTAATCTAAGGCAATGACCCAGATTTGGGGTACTTATATCAAGTAGCTTTGTTGTGTTAAATTGAGTGATTCAAGTCTCTTGGGTGCGCTCAAAACCCAAGTGAGGCATCTAAGCTTACCTAGGCGTATAAAACCGATTTTGATACAAAAAGTACATTTCAAAATAATAAGCAAACAACCACTTCGTAATTAAAATGACCGATCTATGTATAGGGACCAATAGTAAAGATATTGGGGTAAAAACAATCCCAGAGATTACAAATCATAAAAATTTAGTAAAGATCATGTATGACACTAAGGCAAAGAAAAGCTAAAGATTTATCTCGAATTTTACAAATCAAAATCATCCCCAAGAAAGTCACCTGGCAACCATCTCCAGAGCATAGACTTGAGAAAACATAGAAAAAGAGTGCTTCATGGACTGCCAAGGGGATAATTTTAAGACTTTTGGTGAAAGAGGCCTATGCATTGGTGAAAGTTCTAATGTGACATTTTGGAGCAACACAAAAGGTAAGACAGTTATATGGAGTGGGTACCCTCGTAATAATGTGTTAAAATAGAAATCTCATTGCAATGGGCCGTTATCATTGAAGTCGTAGTCCCGTCATTCAATGGAAATTAATCTGGAGGTCAAAGCCGCTTGACAATGTGGAAGAATAGACTCATTCGTAAACAAATGATGTTTTTCTCCTCTTTTATATGTCACATCCCATTAAGAGAAGTCAACTTTCCAAAATTAAGCTTAAAAATTCAAATTTTAATCCTCATTTAAATAAAAATACAAAGATAGGATACCGATAAAAAGCATTGCTTCCGGCAATTATGTAAAGCTTATTATTTTTGTTTTTTAATAAAAGACTCTTCAAATGGATGTAGGACTATTATGAGAATGATTTATATATGAAACACTATCAAGAAACAACATCATATTCAATGAGAACCTGTGATCAACAAATGTAATGTAAACAAAGAACAACAACAACAACAACAAAGAAGAAGAAGAACAAACAACAACAACAACAACAACAACAACAACAACAACAAAGAATAAAGAACAACAACAACAACAACAACAAATGCCTCAACCGAGTAGATGATTGATGTAACAAAGAATTATTATAGCATATACTTGAATGAGATTGCTAATGTATTGAAATGAGAGTTCTAACAATCCATGTTGCACTTATTTATATCATTCCAACATATAATCATTTACAACAATTAACTTGCACCCAAAGATAAAACATAAGAACTTACGAGAACTAATATCTCTACAAATGTTATTACAAAAAAGTATAAAATAGTACGGGGGGGGGGGGGGGGCTGGGGCTCCCGCGGGTACTAAATCGTTGGGGAAGCGGGGAGGGGACATCCCAAAGTGAAAATTGGATATTCATTTAATATATTCAAATTTGTACAGACATCAAAGGAGTACCTTAAGAAGCAGATAACAGAGGTGGAAAGTAACTTGAGAGAGCTGCTGCAACAAGATCCTGTAGGAAATAAGATATAAAATGATTGATAAACTTCCATCATTACTAAGAAAAGGTAGCATAAACCATATCTATAGCCCAAAACTTTTGTTTTCTAGCATTCAACCATACAAAATAACAAGTTTGATTGAAACATGAAACATAAGTAATAACATTGCCTTAGTAATAGTAAGCAAATAAGATCTAAACATTTACATATTACAATTAACAATATTAATATTCAACCATACAAAATAACAAGTTTGATTGAAACATAAAATATAAGTAATAACATCATCGATGAGAGCCGGAGGCTTGTCCCCGATAGTAGGTCCGACAGAAGAACGCCTCGCGCACGAGCAGGCTGCTCGAATGCATCATAGCCAAATAATCCTCCGAAACCGGCTCGTAACTCGTGTCTCTCGTCTCGCACGCCTGCCTCCACCGCTTAGACCGGGTCCAAAATGGCGCTTTCATCCTCCAACCCTCAAAACGATCCCCGCATCTCCTCCCATCTAACATCCTCTAAAGTCTCTGTCTACTACTCGCTCCCGAGCGATAACCTCCTCCCATCTAACATCCTCTAAAGTTTGTCGACTCTCCTCCCGAGCGATCCTTAGTCTCTCCTCGCTCATCCAAATAGGCCTTCATCATAGCCCATTGATCCAAAGAACCTTGCGGGTTCTCGGTTCGCTCTCCCGTAAGTTCTCCAATTTGAGTTGTTAGTATTTTCATAGAAAATTAACGAAAGCCTTAACATTCCTAACATTTCTAACAATTCCTAACTTTTCTAACAAAACAAGGGTAAAGTAGGCATTGCTATTTAAGGTTAAACCAAGAAAAAAATCTTAAAAAGAAAAGAAATTGTAAAAACCCCGAATTGGCAAGCCGAAAACACAAACAGCTTGAATATTTTTGAAAATATTCCTTGTGTCCAAAGCCCGCACCGCAATTAATGAACAAAGGCACGCCGGCAAAGCACATATCCGCGCGGACACAATTGAATATTTCGTAGGGCTATAAATTGAGCCCTTCAAATACTTAAATAGGGAGCCACAACTTCATTCACAAGAACACCTTGGCGAAAATACTAGAGAAAACAAAGGAGAATTCCCTTGAATTGTCACCTTTTTCTCTTGATTATTTTCCCAAATCACACCCACTCACTCTCAAATTAAAGCCTCAAACACTCTTAAATTCAAGCCTCAAACTCAAAGTCGTAAGAGAAGATAGGTATAACCTCCTTCTCCCTACCCTAAATCCCATCCATGCATGCATCTCATACTTTGGAAGATGTAACTTGTTTTCCTTTCTTGCCTTAGATCCAAAGAGGATCACCATGGAAGTTCATCTCCATGGATGATCCTCTACAAGGATCAACATTTCTTTCAAAATTATTTTTACTTCTTACAAACACATTTTCAAAACCCTAAAAACCATTTTCACAACAAAAATCTTTGTTTCAAAGGATAAACTCCCTTCCCAAGCAAATGAAATGCTTAAGTCCTAATGTACTCCTAAGTATAGTTTGATATAGTAGATCACCACTAAAATGTCTAGTGACTACTAATCAAAGCCTAAGGAAATGGGGACAAGCATGGATGCAAACCCCTTTTAAAATCACATTTTTCTTCTTGAGAAAGTTGTTGTCCAGTAGCCTTTCTCTAAGACCTCTGTCCATGGTCTAATTTTTGACACAGAATAAATTGGAATTTGGTGTTGACTACAAAATACTTTTTGTAGCCAACATTCAGGGATTTCCAGACATATTTTTACTTTATTTTTTGCGTGAGTAAAACTCCTTTTTTCAAATTATTTATCAAAGGTCAGTTCAACAGTTTCTGGAAATCCAGATTTCATATCTGAGATTTCCAGAAGATTTTGGTCCATCAAATCATCTCCAAATGGAAAATACTATTTCAGAAAGCTTATTTAAGGTGTTTTGAACAACTTTCATTCTCGGACTTTCCCTAGATTTTGAATTTATAAAGCTCTTAAATCCATTTAAAATGAAGTGTCCACTGCCTTTTTCATTCTGGCAGAATTGGTTTTCAACTTCAAAAATCTTTTGAGTACCAAAACTCAACCCAAAATCATACCAAAATCATGAGACTTTTTAATGTCTTATAAAGAGTTCCCAATTTTTAGTTTTCTCAGTTTAAAGTTATTTTGGCCAAAGGAAACACACACACACACACACACACACAAATGGTTTTTAAGCTTGGAAGACTTGTTTTACGAGGCATTCCGGTGAACACTAACGTTCTTCCAGGCGTGTAACGTGACCTCCCAACCCAAATCTCTAATCTCGGGCATTTTTCAAAGTTTTGGCCCTTAAAACAAAAATGGCGTGGCGACTCCGTGTTTTTTTTTCGATTGATTTTCAAAGAAAAGAAAAATACCAATCTTTCAAAAAATGGCAACAATCGTTAAAGGGCGACTCGCTAGGACTAATAAGTTTTATCTTTTCAAAAAAAAAAAAGCTTTTTGTGGGTCAAGCTTCGGTCCCGGCATTCGAAACCATTTGTTGTGTGTGTGTGTTGGTTTTGCACATTTTGTGTTGTTTTTGGCCGCTGAAAAGTCAAAATTTTGACTATCGGACCCGTTGCCTTAAATTTTGAATTATGTGCTTATGTGCTTATGTGTTCATTTACTTTCAAAAAAAAAAAAAGATTTCCAAAAAAAAAAAGATTTTCAAAAAAATCATTTTCAAAAAAATATCATTTTTTGCATGCATCATCCTTTTTAAGACACATATGAAAATTCCTATTTTACTCGTAAAAAAGAAGATAGATCGCTGCACACTACGCGCACTCGGCCTTACACCGCCGTGGAATGTGGTGCCCAAATTCTTGTTGATTCACGCGAGTTTGAAGACATCCTGGTTTAATTTGAAAACGGAGTCGCCACGCCATTTTGATTACCTCAAAACTTTGAAAAAAGTTTTTACTTGGGTTTCGAGGTTAAGTTACCCTCGGGAAGAACGCATGCTCACCCAAAGTGCCTTGCCGGAGCAAGTCTCCCAAGATTTCAGTAATCGTGCTTGCTTGCGTGCTTTCTTGTGTGCATGTGTTTCGAGAAAAGGGGGAATGTCCCAAGTTGTCTTCCGGACGTACAAACCATTTGTTGGTTGTCGCCGGGATTCCTTGAATTTTATGTATTCGATTATGATCCCGTCCTCATCTTATGACTTGTGATCATCGCATTTAACCTCGGGACCCTCGGGACTTGCGTGATCGAGAGAATGACTCTCTTTGGTCAAAGATGAGGTTCTTTAGAAAAGGAAGGTCCTTAGCCCATCAATCCTACGCTTTAAGACGGCCGAGCTCGTATAGATGCTTCATACTCTTTCTTAAGCGATAATTGGAGATATAGGGTTCAAGGTGTCCCTTTCTAAAGAAATATGGAACCTTTAATGGAAGGAACGATGTAAAGATAGGATCTTTACACCGGTCCATTCCTAGGTTGCTAATGGGAGAATGGGGAATGTATGATGAAAAATGACTCTTTAATGAAAAGATGACATTTTTGGTTTTAGCAAAAGATGCTTTTTGAAAGAAATGATCTTTATACAAGTGATGCGTAAAGATAGGATTTTTATGCAAATGATGCATTGAAAAGGTTTTTGAATGCAAAGGATGCATTTTTATTGAAAAGATTGGATTTTTATATGCAAATGATGCATAAAGATGACATTTTATTTAAAGATGGGGGTTTTAGGTGCAAAGGATGCACCTTTATGAAAAAGACTACATTTTTATGACAAATGATGTCTAATGCATGCCAAAAGGGGAAGGGGGAATATAAAGATAGGATCTTTAATCTACCAAGTCCCAAGCCAATATAAATACAATGCAATGAGCAAATTATAAAGCAATTAGGATGCAAAGGTAGGGGCGTGCGAGGGTTACCAATAGCTTCCTTCTTCTTTGGTCTGGAGCTAGGCGGAGAGGTTGGTCTTGGATCTTCAAGGAGGAGGGAGGGAGCCTTGGCCTTCTTCTTCACCTTCGAGCTTCCAGCAAAGATTCTTCACGTATCTGGGAGTGTTTGTAGGTGACTTGTTATGGATTGTGTGTGGCTTGAAATGTGTAGAGGAGGGCTCTATTTATAGCCGGATATAGGCTAATGAAGCCGTGCGGCTAGGGACAAATGAGCTAATGCAGCCGCAAGTGCGGCATTATCCATTTGTGACCTCAAAGCATTTCTAGAACCATGCAAGGTGGCAATTTCTAGAACCCTCTTCCTAATTAAAAAAACGTGTTTCTTAATTAGGAAGGCTCCCTTCAGCCCTTAATTTAATTTGGGACTGCTCCGTAACATTTCCTAACACCGGAAGGTCCGGGAAATTACCGGGAAACTTACCGAAATTGCCGGAAATTTAACCTAAGGCATGAGCGATTTGGGTACTTACAAGCCCTCGGCAACGTCACTTGCAAGGCGAGTGGGGTTGTCGATAGAAAAGGATCCGATCTCGGCGAATGCCGAGACGGATAGGGTGACCAAGGTGGTCGAGTGGCTGAACCTCCAGAAGGCTACCTACGTATCCCGTGAGGAATCAAGCCAGGCCGTAGTTCGGAATTAAGATCCGCCGGGGGAGGAAGAAGAGAAACCGGTCTCTTGTCGGGGAAATAGAAGAGAAAATGACCTAGAGGTCAAGCAATTGATCCTACCGGGGATATGCTAGGAGTGACCAAGGTGGTCGGATATCCGAACCTCTATGAGGGGCCGCTTTATCACCGAGGAGTGACAAAGAAACAGGGTGACCAAAGTGGTCGAATGGCTGGACCTTTTATAAAAGGCTACCTACGTATCCCTGAGGAATCAAGCCTTGATCGTAGTTCAAGCATCACTAGATAGTTAGGAACGATGTCTAGGATTCTCGAGATTTTGACAATTAATGGAGGTCACCCGATTGACAATTACCGGAGGATGTCACCCGATTGAAACTAGAGCTTACGTCCACTGCCGAGCTGGATAGAGGTAGCTAGGAGTTTGGTGAACTTTGAGCATACGTCTCAATCTCTTTCGAATCGTAGATACGGGTTGCCAATGACACTGATTTAAGCATACGTCTCAATCTCTTTCGTATCAGAGATATGGGTTGCCAGTTAGAATGACTTGAGCATACGTCTCAATCTCTCTTTCTGACATCAGCAGATATGGGTTGCACAATGACTTGAGCAATTTGGGGCTACGTCTGTCAATCTCTTTCGAATCAGAGATATGGGTTGCAAGCAATGACTTGAGCAATTTACATACGTCTCAATCTCTTTCGAATCAGAGATATGGGCTACAATGACTTGAGCATACGTCTACTATTCGGGATAGAGGTAGCTTAAGCTGAGAGAAACTTGAGCGTACGTCACTATTCTAGATAACGTTAGGGCGACAACCCCGAATTGTCAAGTTTGCTCAACTTAAGCTACCTCTATCCCGAATAGTGACGTGACTCAAGTTTCTCTCAACTTAAGCTACCTCTTATCCCGAGATAGTGGGGTTGCCAAAGCTTGAATGAACTTAAGCTACCTCTATCCCGAATAGTGACGTATGCTCAAGTCATTCAAGCTGGGCAACTTAAGCTACCTCTATCCCGAATAGTGACGTATGCTTTGGTCAACCCATACTCCTGATTCGAAGAGATCGGCACGCATGTCATCAAGCAACCCATATCTCTGATTCGAAAGAGATTGAGACGTATGCTTAAATTGCTCAAGTCATTGGCAACCCATATCTCTGATTCGAAAGAGATTGAGACGTATGCTTAAATTGCTCAAGTCATTGGCAACCCATATCTCTGATTCGAAAGAGATTGAGACGTATGCTTAAGTCATTCAAGCTTTGGCAACCCATATCTCTGATTCGAAAGAGATTGAGACGTATGCTTAAATCACTCAAGTCATTGGCAACCCATATCTCTGATTCGAAAGAGATTGAGACGTATGCTCAAGTTCACCAAACTCTAGCTACCTCTATCCACTCGACAGTGACGTAAGCTCTAGTTTCAATCAGGTGAACATCCTCCAAGCAATTGTCAATCGTGTGACAGCCTCTCCATTAATTGTGTCAAAATCTCAAGAATCCTAGACATCGTTCAACTAACTAGTATGAACAATGCCAACTACGCATCAAGGCGTTCGATCTCCTCCGGATACGTAGGTAGCCTTTTATGTGCTGTCCAAACATTCGACCACTTTGGTCACCCCGTTTCTTTGTCAGCTACCTCGTTGATAAAGCAGTACCCCTCATAGAGGTCTCGTATATCCGACCACCTCGGTCACTCCTAGCATATCCCCTGCAGTAGGATCAATCGCTTGACCTCCTAGGTCATTTTCTTCTCTTCTATTTCCCAAAGAAGAGACCCGCTTCTTCTTCCTCCCCAATGGGATCCTAATTCCGAACTACGCGCTCGGCTTCGATTCCTCTCGGGATACGCAGGTAGCCTCGCAGGTTCACCACTCGACCACCTCGTCACTCCAATCCGTCCTCGCATTTATCGCGATCGGATCCTTTCTATCGACAACCCCACTCGCCTTGCAAGTGCGACGTTGCCGAGGGCTTCGTAAGTACCCAAATCGGCCTCATGCCTTCCTAAGCTAAATTTCCGGCAATTTCGGTAAGTTTCCTGCACTTCCTGACCTCCCAAGTGTTCCTGAACTCGAACAAATTCCCAAATTAAATTAAGTGAGTCGGAAGGGAGCCTTCCTAATTAAGAAACACGTTTTTCTTAATTAGGAAGAGGGTTCTTTGTGAATTTGCCACCTCGCATGGTTCTAGAAATGCCGAGTCACAATGGATAATGCCGCACGGCACGCATTAGCTCATCGTCCCTAGCCGCACGCGCTTCATTAGGGGCCTTATCCAGACTCCAAGCGCTTCATAAACAGAGCCCTCCTCTACACATTTCAATACACACACAATCCATAACAAGTCACCTACAAACACTCCAAATACGTGAAGAATATCACTGGAAGCTCAAGAAGGTGAAGTTAAGAAGGCCAAGAAGCTCCTCCTCCCTCCTCCTTGGAAGATCCAAATAACCAACCTCTCCTCCTCAGCTCCCGACTCCAAAGAAGCAAGTGAAGCTATTCGTAACCTCGCGCACGCCCTACCTTTTGCATCCTAATTGCGTTTATAATTTGCTCATTGCATTGTCTTTATATTGCTTGGGACTTTGGTAGATTAAAGATCCTATCTTTATATTCCCCTTCCCTTTGGCATGCATTAGACATCATTTGTCATAAAAATGTAGTCTTTTTCATAAAGGTGCATCCTTTGCACCTAAAACCCCCATTTTCAAATAAAAATGTCATCTTTATGCATCATTTGCATATAAAAATCCAATCTTTTCAATAAAATGCATCCTTTCGCATTCAAAAACCTTTTCCAATGCATCATTTGCATAAAAATCCTATCTTTACGCATCACTTGTATAAAGATCATTTCTTTCAAAAAAGCATCATTTGCTAAAAAAACCAAAAATGCTCATCTTCTTTCATTAAAGAGTCATTTTTTCATCATGCATTTCCCCATTCTCCCATTAGCAATTTAGGAATGGACCGGCAAAGATCCTATCTTTACATCGTTCCTTCCATTAAAGGTTCCATATTTCTTTAGAAAGGGACAACCTTGAACCCCATATCTCCAATTATCGCTTAAGAAAGAGCATGAAGCATCTATACGAGCTCGACCGTCTTAAAGCGTAGGATTGACGGGCTAAGGACCTTCTTTTTCTAAAGAACCTCATCTCCGACCAAAAGAGAGTCATTCTCTCGATCACGCAAGCTCCCAAGTGTCCCGAGGTTAAAATGCGATGATCACAAGTCAAGGGCGACGAGGACGGGATCATAATCCCGAATACATAAAATTCCAAGGAATCCCGAGCGACAACCAACAAATGGTTTGTACGTCCGGAAGACAACTTGGGACATTCCCCCTTTTTCTCAAACACATGCACACAAGAAAGCACGCAAGCAAGCACGACATCAAATCTTGGGAGACTTGCTCCGGCAAGGTACCCTGGGTGAACGCCAAACGTTCTTCCCAAGGGGTAACCCTAACCTCCGAACCCAAGTAAAAAACCTTTTTTTCAAAGTTTCGAGGTAATCAAAACACATATGCGACTGCGTTTTTCACCAAACCGGATGTCTTCAAACTCGCGTGAATCTAACAAGAATTTGGGCACCACATTCACAAAGCAGCAAGGCCAAGTGCGCGTAGTGTGCAAGCAGCCTATCATCTTTTTCGAGTAAAATAGGAATTTTCATATGTGTCTTAAAAAGGATTTACGATGCAAAAAATGATTATTTTTTTTTGAAAATGATTTTTTTTTTGAAAATCTCTTTTTTTTTTTTGGAAATCTTTTTTTTTTTTTGAAAGCAAATGAACACATAAGCACATAAGTACATAATCTAAAATTTAAGGCAACGGGTCCGATAGTCAAAATTTTGACTTTTCCGAGGCGGCCAAAAACAACACAAAATGTGCAAACTCAACACACACACACAACAAATGGCTTCGAATGCCGGGACCGAAGTTTCTGACCTAATAAAAAGCTTTTCTTTTTTTTTTTTTTTTGAAAAGATAAAACTTATTAGTCTCTAGCAGAGTTTCATCAGTAACGATTGTTGCCATTTTTCGAAAGATTGGTATTTTTCTTTTCTTTGAAAATCAATCGAAAAACACGGAGTCACCACGCCATTTTTGTTTTAAGGGCCAAAACTTTGAAAAATGCCCGAGTTTAGAGATTTTGGTTCTGAGGTCACAAAAGGCCGGGAAGAATGCAGTGTTCACCCTGAATGCCCTGTAAAACAAGTCTTCCAAGTTTAAAAACCATTTGTGTGTGTGTGTGTGTGTGTGTGTGTGTGTTCCTTTGGCCAAAATAAGTTTAAACTGAGAGAAACTAAAAATTGGGAACTCTTTATAAGACATTAAAAAGTCTCATGATTTTTGGTATGATTTTTGGGTTGAGTTTTGGTGGTTCAAAAGATTTCTTGAAGTTGGAAATCAATTCTGCCAGAATGAAAAAGGCAGTGGACACTTGATTTTAAAATGGATTTAAGAGCTTTAAAAATTCAAAATCTAGGGAAAGCCGGAGAATTAAAGTTGTTCAAAACACCTTAAATAAGGTTTTTGCAAAAGTATTTTCCATTTAGAGATGATTTGATGGACCAAAACCTTCTGGAAATCTCAGATGTGAAATCTGGATTTCCAGAGACTGATGAACTGACCTTTGGGAAAATAATTTAAAAAAGGAGTTTTACTCACGCAAAAAATAAAGTAAAAATATGTCTGGAAATCCCTGAATGTTGGCTACAAAAAGTATTTTGTAGTCAACACCAAATTCCAATTTATTCTGTGTCCAAAAAATTAGACCATGGACAGAGGTCTTCGAGAAAGGCTACTGGACAACAACTTTCTCAAGAAGAAAAATGTGATTTTAAAAGGGGTTTGCATCCATGCTTGTCCCCATTTCCTTATTATTTGATTAGTAGTCACTAGACATTTTAGTGGTGATCTACTATATCGAACCATCCTTAGGGTACATTAGGACTTAAGCATTTCATTTGCTTGGGAAGGGGAGTTTTATCCTTTGAAAACAAAGATTTTTGTTGTGAAAATGGTTTTTAGGGTTTTGAAAATGTGTTTGTAAGAAGTAAAAATAATTTTGAAAGAAATGTTGATCCTTGTAGAGGATCATCCATGGAGATGAACTTCTCCATGGTGATCCTCTTGGATCTAAGGCAAGAGGGAAAACAAGTTACATCTTCAAAGTATGAGATGCATGTACGGATGGGGATTAGGGTAGGGAGAAGGAGGTTATAATTTACCTTCTCTTGACTTTTTGAGTTTGAGGCTTGAATTTAAGAGTGTTTGAGGGCTTTAATTTGAGAGTGAGTGGGTGTGATTTGGGAAAAATAATCAAGAGAAAAAGGTGACAATTCAAGAAATTCTCAACGTTTTCTCTAGTATTTTCGCCAAGGTGCCAGTGAATTAAGCTGTGGTTCTGCTTTCGTGACTCAAGGGCTCAATTTATAGTCTTCTCGAAAGATTCAATTGTGTCCGCTGATATGCACTGCAGTCACAGACCGCTTCATTAATTGTAAATGCAAATAATACAAGGAATATTTTCAAAAATATTCAAACCGGGTCAGTTTTTCACTTTGCCAATTCGCTTACAATTTCTTTTCTTTTTAAGATTCTTTTCAGTTTAACCTTAAAATAGCAATGCCTACTTTACCCTTGCTTTGTTAGAAAAGTTAGGAATTGTTAGAAATGTTAGGAATGTTAAGGCTTTCATTAATTTTCTAACGAAAAATACTAACAACTCAAATCGGAGAACTTACAAAGAGAGTGCAACTGCAATCCTAAGGTTCTTTCGGATCACCGGGCTACGTACGAAGGCCTATTTGGATGAGCAGGAGAGACTAAGGATCGCTCTAGAGGAGAGTCGATAAACTTTAGAGGATGTTAGTGATGGGAGGAGGTTAGTCGCTCGGGAGCAGAGTAGTGGACATTCTTTAGAGACACAGATGGGAGGAGACAGCAGGATCGGGTTGGTGGGCTGGGAGGATGAAACCGCCATTCGGGACCTGGGCTCAGGCAAACTGGAGGTAGCTTGGGCGATGCGCACAGAGACCCGGGTTACGAGCCGCTCGTAGGATTATTTGGCTATGATGCATTCCGAGAGCCACCGCTCGTGCACAGAGGCGTGCTTCCCGTCGACCTACTATCGTGGACAAGCCTCCGGCTCTCATCGCGAGCAGCATATTTATATTTTATGTTTCAATCAAACTTGTTATTTTGTATGGTTGAATATTAATATTGTTAATTGTAATATGTAAATGTTTAGATCTTATTTGCTTACTTAATATTAAGGCAATGTTATTACTTATGTTTCATGTTTCAACTAAACTTGTTATTTCAGATGGTTTGGAATGTTAGAAAACAAAAGTTTTCGGGCTATGTATACGGTTTATGCTACCTTTTCTTAGTAATGATGGAAGCTTATCAATCATTTTATATCTTATTTCCTACAGGATCTTGTTGGCAAGCAGGCTCTCTCAAGTTACTTTCCACCTCTCGTTATCCGCTTCTTAAGGTACTCCTTCACGTTCCAGATAATTTGAATATATTAAATGAATATCCACTTTTCACTTTGGGATGTCCCCTCCCCGCTTCCCCAACGATTTAGTACCCGCTGAGCCCCACCCGTACTATTTTATACTTTTTTGTAATAACATTTGCAGAGAGATATTAGTTCTCGTAAGTTCTTATGTTTTATCTTTAAAGTGCAAGTTAATTGTTGTAAATGATTATATGTTGGAATGATATAAATAAGTGCAACATGGATTGTTAGAACTCTCATTTCAATACATTAGCAATCTCATTCAAGTATGCTATAATAATTACCGTTACATCAATCATCTACCTGCTGAGGCCGCTGTTGTTGTCGGGTTGCCATTGCCATTGCTGCTGTTGTCGTTGTTGTTGTTGTTGCTGTTTCGTTAGTCATGTTTATGTGCCGCGTATGATATTCGATCTAAAGATTGATGTTGTCGCTTCCTCTGTTACATTTGTCGATTCTTTATCTGGATGCTTGCTTATTTTTATATCATTATTTCAGGGAGGGAGCACCTTTACCCCAGATTTTTGCAAATTACCTCAGAATAAAGTGAGTCTCTAATAGCCCCAAGAGCTTTGTCTTTTATCACAGTTCTCAGCTGAATATGGTACTGCTTTCTTGATAGTGTTTCATATATAAATCATTCTCATAATAAGTCCCTCTATCCATTTGAAGAGTCTTTTATTAAAAAACAAAAATAATAAGCTTTACATAATTGTCTTCTAAGCAAATGCTTTTTATCGCATCCTATGCCGTATTTTATTTAAATGAGGATTAAAATTTGAATTTTTAAGCTTAATTTTGGAAAAAGACTAATCTTAATGGGATGTGACATATAAAAGATGAGAAAAACATCATTTGCTTCGAATGAGTCTATTCTTCCACATTGTCATGGCAGCTTTGACCTCCGATTAATTTCCATTGAATGACAGGACTACGACTTCAATGATAACGGCCCATTGCAATGAGATTTCTATTTTAACACATTATTCCGAGGGTACCCAATTCAGAGCAACCTGTTTTACCTTTTGTGTTGCTCCAAAATGTCACATTAGAACTTTCACCACTGCATAGGCCTCTTTCACCAAAAAGTCTTAAAATTATCCCTCAAGAAATTACTGAAGCACTCTTTTTCTATGTTTTCTCAAGTCTATGCTCGAGATGGTTGCCCCGGTGACTTTCTTGGGGATGATTTTGATCGTAAAATTGTGTATAAATCTTTAGCTTTTCTTTCGTCTCTTTAGTGTCATACATGATCTTTACTAAATTTTTATGATTTGTAATCTCTCGGATTGTTTTTTACCCCCAATATCTTTACTATTAGTCCCTATACATAGATCGGTCATTTTAATTACGTAAGTGGTTGTTTGCTTATTATTTTGAAATGTACTTTTTGTATCAAAATCGCTTTCTTTATACACCTAGGTAAGCTTAGATGCCTCACTTAGGTTTCAGCGCAAGACCCAAGAGACTTGAATCACTCAATTTAACACAACAAAGTTACTTGATATAAGTACCCAAATCAGGGTCATGCCTTCCGATTAAGTTTCCCGACAATTTAACTGACTCTTCCTAAAGTTCAAAGGGCGCATTCTGGGAACTCTTCCAAACCTTCCGAGGGGCGAAGGACTTGCTAGGAACTAAAATTCCACGTAGTCCTCGGGCTGGAAAAGCCCTTCTAGAAGGCCACCTTGCATGGTTCTAGAAATAAGCCGAGTCATCTCTCGGATAGCACCGCACGGCCTCGTCAGCCCTCAAGCTGACAGCCGCACGGCTTCATTAGCCATCATGAAAGTGCTTATAAATAGAGGCCTCCTCTACCCATTTTGATACAGAATTTTCAGCAAGTGTTACTCGCCAAAATACCACCACGAAATTTCCGTAGAGAAATATAGAGCACTAAAACCACCTCCCTCCCCTTCAAAACCCTTCCAAAGTTGGTCCTTCCTCAGTAAACTTCAAGGAGATAGAGGGACACCACCATCGGTAACCTCTCCTCCTCTTTATCTTGAAATATACTTGTCATTATGTGATATATTGCTCCTTGCTTTACATATTGCTATATACTTGCTTGGTACTTGATATATTATCATTAAAGATCCCATCTTTAGGCATGTAAATCATATTACACCCTTTTCCCTATCACATAGGATCCGTAGAAGATCCAACCTGCTGACGAACAAATAAGACCTCAAAAAGTCTTGTTCTATGTGGTGGATCTCTCTACATGGTGATGTGAAAAGTAGCATCCTTTGCACTTAAAATGTCATCTTTATATATAAAGTAGCATCCTTTGCATATAAAGTAGTATCCTTTTGCACTTAAAATATCATCTTTGCATGTAAAGTAGCATCATTTGCACTTAAAATACCATCTTTGCACATAAAGTAGCATCCTTTGCATCAAAAATAGTATCTTTTCATATAAAATGTCATCTTTTCATTAAAAATGTCATCTTTAGCTTAAAATGCATTCCCCATGTCCCTCATGGTTGGATCTCTTCCTCAGATTGCCTAAATGACCTTCATAAGGCACAAATGCATGTGACGAGTATGAAGATCCAATCTTTATACCCCTCCCCTAGTCCCCTTTGATACTTGTAACATCATCTTGGAGCAAAATGGTGTAAAGGTCCTATCTTTACATCATTTCCTCTACTAAAAGATGCCATAGACGGATTATCCTTTAGAAAAGGATGGACTTCGAGCCACATATCTCAGATCATCACTTGAGACGAGCATAAATGTCCCGAAAGAGCTCAAATCGTCTCAAGATATAGGATTGATGGGCAAAGATCATTCCTTTCTAAAGAGCTCATCCTTGGACTATAAAAACGGTGTCCCTATCCCGATCACATGTGACCCAAGGTCTCATCATGATGATCATATGTCCAAGATGAGAACGGACCAAAGTCCCGAACATATCAAAAATCCAAGGAATCCTGAGCGATAACCAACTCATGGTTTATACGTCCGGAAGACCACTTGGTATATTCCTTTATTTTCAAAGCACACATCCCACACACGAAAACACTAAGGCAAGTAAAGCATGAAAAGCGGATCTTGGAAGACTTGCTTTGGCAAGGCTCCTTGGGTGGAACTGACGATCCGTTCTTCCTCTAAGGGGTAACTTTAACCTCCGGACCCAAATCCTTTTTTTCGAAGTTTTGAGGAAATCAAAATGGCGTGACGACTCCGTTTTTCAATTTAAACCGGACGTTTCCAAACTGATGTGAGGCGGTGATCCCCCTTACACGAGAAAGTGGTTCCAAATAAAAAATATATATATAAAAAAGAGCCGCTAATCTTGGGCACCACATTCACACTTGCTAACTGAGAAATTTCTTATTTTCGAACCGTACTCATTTTTTTGGTTCATATTATCATTGTTTCTCATTAAACTCTATTTATTATTTGTTTAATTACAAACTCATTGTTTTATGAAGTTTTTTTGCCGTATATGCCGACAAGGAAGGAATTAACAGTGAGGCCTCAAAAAAAGGAAGAGGGCCGACAAAATCAATAAAAATGGGGTAAAGAAAAATTAAATATAATATGGAATGAATATGGACACCCAAGCAGTGGGGATAATGCAAAACTAGCTACTCACTAGGATATTTTGTTAGAAATGGGGAACATTTCCCATTAACTAGAGAGTGGTGTCGATGGAACGTGCGCTTCTAGATCACGTATGGAGAGACGTTCTAGTAAGTTGTAATCCATATTCCTTACATAAATCTCACGTTTACTTGATTATTTTTTCTTGGCTTTAGTTTTCAGTGGGGATGTGGTGGATTTTGTATACATTATTTCCCTAATTTTCTAGACATTTTATTATTATTTTAATGTATTTTAGAGTAGTTTTGATGTAATTTCGAGTATATGTTTGATTTGGTAAGTAGTAGGGAAGATCATGGTATTGTTGAGACATATTTTAGTAATTTTATGAAGATCTTCAAAGTTTATCAAAAGTGCAAGGTCCAAACCTAGGCAAAGTAATGTACTTCAGCCACCAAAATGAAAGTATGGAAACTCTGGTGACCAAAGTGAAAAGTGGAAAAGAAGAAACCAAATTCAAAAGACCGTTGCACGTGGGATTTGGAATTGCCTGCGCATGGACCAAGGAATCAAGGTTGACCCCAGGAGAAGAGTAATGGATTTTAATGTTATTTTCTTTTCTTTTTCCCTTTTTCCTATTTCTATTTCTATTATTATTATTAATTTTGTTTTTAGGTTTTTATTTGAAAGGGGAGTATATTCTCTTTTAAACAATTTTTAGGGTTCTATCTTTTAGTGTTATTTTTACCTAGAGAAAGCTTGAGAACATTCCATGGAAGCTTAAAATCTTTTGCTTTGGATTTGATTTGCTCAACCCCTATTAATCAATTTGAGGTATTTTTCTTTTCAATCAGTTTATCCTATTCATAATTTTACTTGTGCTTAATTTAGATTTATAATTAGGGTTTGTGAACTCAAGCCATAATTCATTAGTTCTTGTTATGAATCTGCTAGAATTTTCTATGACTCATGGCCACAAGGTAGGAATTTCATGAGTAGCATCTTTTACAATTTATGCATGTGCCATGGTAAATTGTGAAGTGGGTAAAATTAGGTGATTATCTCGTGTGAAACAATCATAGAAAGCATTCTTGATCTTAGTTTCTTAAATCGTTCATCAATTAATTTCGCGATCTAGACTCGTGCGCTTAGATTAATTTATTAATTAGGTTTCTGTTGAGCGTGCCACCGCTAGTAACTATTCCGAAAGAAGAAACAGAGATTGAAATATATCTCGTGGATCGTGTGAATAGGGTGACATTGAAAAGAGATATCAATGATAATTGACTAATTAGGTGGGGACGGAATCAAATCAAGTGTTTCTAAATTATTGTTTTTATTCTTAATTAGTTTAATTTCTGTCGTAGGAAGTAATTCAAAATCAAACAAATACCCCCATTCAGGTGTGACTAGTTCATAAGCAATACCGTTCTTCAAAGGGTTCGACCCCTCGGACTTACTTCTACTACATTCTTGTGGCCGAGTCCCGGTTTAATTTAGTAGGTGTGCAATTAAGCCTACCAAATTTTGGCGCCGTTGTCAGGAACGGTGTAATTGTTTACTTACTTATTCTTTTCTTAATCTATTTCTTTTTCATTTTATTTCTTTTTATTTTTGTAATTGTGTTATCTCGCTAAGTGTTTTACCTCGCTCCCCGTGGTGTGTAACCGTGTATGGTGCACACCCGTTCTCTACTAATAATTTACTTGTGCCTCTTGATTCGTAAATAGAACGTTCTTTCAGAAAGGACGAAACAAGGTGAGTGTGAACCATAATTGTTGGGAGACAGAGATGGGTGATAGAGCAAACAGACACTTAGGGAGAAACCGCTCCAACCGGACGGAGCAACCGCAGTGCTATCTTTCCCGCATTGCCGGCGGAATCACATTTGAGTTGAAACCGGGGCTGTTAAATCAATTGCCGAGCTTCAGTGGATTACCCGATGAAAACCCGAATCAGCACGTCTCCCAGTTCGTGCAAGTTTGTAGCAGTATGAAGCCTTCAGATCTTCCTCTTGAGCAGCTTCTGCTCCGAGCGTTCTCTTTCACATTGAAGGATAGGGCCAATGTGTGGTATTATCACCTGGCCCCGAACAGCATTACCACCGCGTATGTTGAAAGAGGCGTTCTTGGATGAATTCTTCCCGATTAATCAAATAAATGTCATGAAACGGGACATAAGAAATATGGAGCAGAAGGGGGATGAGTCGTATTATGACTACTACAACAGGTTTCACACTCTTACTCGGAGTTGTCCCTACCACGGGTATGATGCGGATCAGCTGATTATGTATTTTCATGGAGGACTTACTGATCAGGACAAGAGGATGGTTGACTCTTCGTGTGGGGGTAGCATACTGAACAAGACTATCATGCGAAAGCTCGTAAATTATTGGAGGAGCTAGCTAAGAGTACCCTGGACACATGGTATGAGGTCAAGTGTCGCGTGTCAATGCAAACTGATCCAAGAGGGTAGGCTGGATCAACTTAAAACCGATGTCGAGGACATCAAAAGTATGATGAAGGCGATGATGTTGGGACACCCGCCTAAACAAAGGTGGTATTTGTTACGATGTGACTCATCCATGCGTATGCGTGTCCAACATTGCAGACGGGCGAGTATGCAGATGTGGGAATGCAAAGCTTGGATTCAGGGCCGAGACGTAACACTTACAATCCGAACCGGAAGAATCACCTGTGGTCTGGCTTGGTCTAATCTGAATGGGGCACAGCAGCCGCAGTTCGGGAATCAGTTTGGGAATCCGCGAGGTTTTATGCCGGCTCAGCTGTCCATGCAATTTAGGCCACCTATGCAGCCACCACAGTTTCAAGCAAAGAACAGAAGAAATCGCCACAAAGCAGTGGACAAGCCTACGTAAGAGATGTTCCGTACGTTGGCTCGTGAGCATGACCACTTTATCCAAATGAAGCTTCAAGAATATCACAGGAGGACCGATACGAGTATCGTGGTCTTGAGAGTGCAGATGCGCGTATGCGATGATGTGGGTAGATTGGAAGCTTAGAATTCGGGAAAGTGCCATCACTGCATCCGAACCGAATCCAAAGCGTAATGCATGTGCAATTACTCTTCGCAAAGGGTAAGGAGCCAGCAGTGACAGGTCAGAAAGGGAGGAACCGGAAATTGAGGTTGAGATTTCGTGAGCGCACGTAAGGCACCCGATCGTACAAAAAGTTGCACCAGATTAAGGCTCCGTATATGAGCCCGAGGTTCCATTCCCCGAGGCATTGAGAGAGCATCGAAAGCAAGAGCCTGACAAGGCGATTTATGATACTTTCAAGAGGTTGGAGGTTAATATTCCTTTCTTGGATCTTCTTCAGATTGTCCCGAGGTATGCTAAGTTTTTGAAGGAGTTGTGTACTCAAGAGAAATCAAGGAGAGGAGTAAGAAGAAGGGTAAGGTTAGCGAGCACGTGTCTCAGCAAAGGTATCAGCCGGAAATTGCCTAAGAAGTGCAAAGGACCTGTGGATGTTCGTAATTCCAGTTACTTTGGGGGATGCTTCTGAGCACAAGGCGATGTTGGACTTGGGGGCGTCAATCAACGTCATGCCCTATTCGATGTTTGAAACTCTGAATTTGGGACCACTGCAGGACACCAGAGTTGTGATACAACTAGCGGATAGGTCAAATGCCTACCCGAAGGGATTGGTAGAGGATGTTCTTGTTAGAGTGGGGAAGATGATATTTCCCGCAGATTTCTATGTGCTAGAAATGGAGACGGATCCCAAGGCTCCCATACTGTTGGGGAGGCCTTTTATGTCGACTGCGAGGACAAAGCTTGATGTGGCTAATGGTTCGTTGACAATGGAATTTGATGTCCAAGTGATGGAGTTCAATATTTTTGACTCTATGAGATACCCTAAGGATACGGAGTCACTGTGTTTTATCGATGTGGTTGAGCCTTTGGTAGAGGAGGTATTTGAGGTGTCTAATGGAGATGATGATCTCAAGATCGCATTAGAGAATGCGTTGGGGTATGCTAGTTTGGAGTTTGACATCTCAGATTCGATGAAGGAAGCAAGCATGGGTCTTACAGAGAGTGCCATGTTTGCTACGTAACCGGGTCATGGTCATATGAAGTTGGAGGTTCCTAGAGAAGCTTGTTCCATCTATAGAGAAAGCACCGGAGCTTGAGCTGAAGGTTCTCCCTGAGCACCTTAAGTATGTTTATCTAGGTGAGGGAGAGACGCTTCCGGTAGTGATTTCTAGCAGTTTGACTGAGGATCAAGAGAAGAGATTGATTGAGGTGATCCAGGGGCAAAAATCTACGATTGGTTGGACTATTGCTGATCTCAAGGGCATTAGTCCTTCTTTGTGTATGCACCGGATCAACCTAGAGGAGGGTGCGAAGCCAGTGAGACAACCGCAGCGGAGACTTAACCCGCCAATGATGGAGGCGGTGAAAACGGAGGTCCTGAAGCTTCTACAGATGGGGATCATCTATCCCATCTCCGAGCGCAAGAAGCTGGTGAGCCCCACACAATGTGTGCCCAAGAGGGGAGGGATCACAGTCTCTCGTAATCAGCAGGGAGAGATGGTTCCAACCCGGGAGCAAACGGGGATTCGCGTATGCATTGATCTCTGACGCTTAAATGAGGTAACTCTTAAAGACCACTTCCCCCTCCCATTTATTGATCAGATGTTGGAAAGGTTAGCCGAAAGGGCGTATTTTTGTTTCCTTGATGGTTTTTTCGGGTATTTTCAAATACCTATCGCCCCGGAAGACCAAGAGAAAACTACATTTACTTGCCCTTTTGGCACTTTTGCCTACCGGAGAATGCTGTTTGGATTGTGTAATGCACCTGGAACTTTTCAACGGTGCATGATGAGTATATTCTCCGATTTTGTGGAAAGATTTATGGAAGTTTTCATGGATGACTTCACTGTCCATGGAGACTCGTTTGATGAATGCCTTGCTCATTTAGGACTAGTGTTGGATAGATGCATTGAAACTAATTTGGTCCTAAATTTTGAAAAATGTCATTTTATGGTCGAGCAAGGCATCGTGTTAGGTCATGTTGTGTCAAAAAGGGGTATTGAAGTTGACAAAGCTAAGATTGATGTCATTTCTTCACTTCCTTACCCTACCAACGTGCGGGAAGTCCGATCTTTTCTTGGTTATGCCGGGTTTTACCGGAGGTTTATAAAGGACTTTTCAAAGATTGCTTCACCTCTATGCACCCTGTTGCAGAAAGAGGTTGATTTTAATTTTGATGATAATTGTAAGCAATATTTCAATGAGTTGAAGTCCAGGTTGACAACCACCCCCATTATTCAAGCACCTGATTGGTCTCGTCCCTTTGAGATCATGTGTGATGCGAGTGATTATGCTGTGGGGGCGGTTTTGGGTCAAAAAGTGGAGCGTGCCTCGCATGTTATTTACTATGCGTCTATGACCTTAAATGGGGCACAAAGAAATTACTCCACTACGGAAAAAGAAATGTTGGCAGTAGTCTTTGCACTAGAGAAATTTAGGTCTTACTTGTTGGGCACAAAAGTCATTGTTTACACCGACCACGCGGCTCTTAAATACTTGATGTCTAAAAAAGAGGCTAAACCGAGACTCATTCGGTGGATTCTCTTGTTGAGTGAGTTTGATATAGAGGTGAAGGACAAAAAGGGGGCTGAAAATTTAGTTGCCGATCATTTGAGTCGCCTTGTTATGGAGGAGGACAAGCCTTATAAAACAAGCCCCAATCCGGGTGAGTTTCCCGATGAGGTTCTTTGGGCAATTAATTCACCGCTCCTTGGTATGCTGGACTTGGTAAATTTTCTTGTCTCTAATAAATTCCTCCGGGATGACAAAATCTCAAAGAGACAAAGTCCGTAGTGATGCCAAGTATTATGTGTGGGATGAGCCCAACTTGTGGAGGCATTGTGCCGACCAAGTCATTAGGAGATGTATTCCCGATAGTGAGGTGTCTTCTGTTCTTAAATTCTGTCATGAGCATGCGTGTGGTGGTCATTTTGGTGTTAAAAAGACAGCTAGGAAAGTTTTGGAGTGTGGTTTCTTTTGGCCAACTTTGTTCCGGGTGTAAGTGCTCCAATTTGAGCTTGTTAGAATTTTCGTTAGAAAATTAACGAAAGTTATAACATTTCTAACAATTCCTAACATTCCTAACATTTCTAACCAAGTAAGGGTAGATTGGAGATTGCCAAAAAAGAAAAAGCTTTTGAGGGTCAAGCTTCCGTCCCGGCTTTAAAAATCATTTGTGTGTGTGTGTTGATTTTTGTACATTTTTCGTGTTGTTTTGACCGCCTCGAAAAGTCAAAATTTTGACCGTCTAATCATGTCCCTAACTGGCCGGAATTTTTGTGCTTATGTGCTTATGTGCTCATTTTAAAAAAAAAAATCAAAAAAATTTCAAAAAAAAAGGAAAATTTTCAAAAAAAAAATCATGCATAATATTTTTAAGACACATAAAAATTTCTATTTTACTCGTAAAAGAAAATAGATCGCTTGCACACTACGCGCACGTTGACCGTACACCGCACACTACGTCCCTAACCCGGGAAATCCTTGTCGCGGCCCGTTTGGTCTTATTACGCCTCTCGGTGCAAGCAATGTGACTACCCAAACATCCCATGGAGCCTCGTGTCGACCATGCACTTGTCCGTGACACACTTTGTCCGAGACCCGCTTGGTTTTTAGTTTGGTCTCGTGTCATGCCCCGTCTCGTGTATAGACCTTTCCTTTCAAAGCCTTTGTCGGCATACCGACTCGATATCTTTCGGGACCCTAATCGCCGAAGCTCGCCGCTTCCGCCGCAGACTTTGACCAAGATATTGACCGGCGCCTTGACTTCGGCTCGACCGGCACAAATTATACACCGACTCCCAAAGATTGACACTAAGTCATCAAGGATTAATGATTATTCCATGCCTAATTACGGCCTAACCGACAACAAGTCAAGATCAATCGTGGACATTTATCACCCAAATCATGCCGACTTTATCGTCGAGCTTCCTGACATGATCTTGACTTTGACGTCCGCCTTGTCCGTAATTTACATCGAATGCTCGTTAAGACTCGATTACCCGCCGTACTTTTAGGATCGTTTTCTTTCTGGTCGGTGGGACCCGCTTGCCCTATAGACCTCGCCCGGGCCGTCCCACCCCGGGAGGTCGAAATACAGTGGAATACGAGGGGCTTATACACGTAGTGACGGGCCCCACCGATCCAGATCCAGTGAGTAGTTTGCGAAAAGAAGAGAAATCTTTTCCAACCGATTAGGTTAATAAAATATGTTTTAAGTAAACGTGAACAAATAACCGCATGTCGCATGAGCCCCAAAGCCCAAACACCTACCCACCTTCAATTCCCAAACATCCGAACCCTCGTGTCTTTCCCCCGCAGCCTCCGCACAAAGGTTGGTTCCTGACACCGGTCACCGTTTGATTAGCTTGGGAAGAGTCAAGCGCATCATCGCCTTCGCCGTTTGTTCCGACTCCGGTTTCGTAATGTCCGCGCGCCCGGTAATGATGGGGACAACGTCACTCCGCCTCCCGGACCCCTCGCATGTAACAACAATGGAATCGCTTAGCCGAACGTATGAGAGTGCGACAGAAGCACAAATACCAACAGCCTTTATGGGAGGCTATTAAGAGCCACTTGCTTGGCCGCCACTTTCAATCCCGACGGCACCTTCACCGTGGAAGAAGACGAGGATGCCAACCCCACTCTCGCCGCCCGACTACACCAGATGCCACCACCCACCTCCTATGGTGCCACTACCGTAACCCATGCTCGATCATCGGGCCGCCTAGCTCCCCAACCACGCACCACCGGATCCATGCAGCCCCGACGGCACAAACCGTTCACCATCCCTCACTGGGACAAAGTCAGCACGAATGTCTTCTCATGGTCGGTTATCTCGAATGCCCCAACAAATTGGAGTGCCACCTCGCTCGGAACCGATCAATCCGACCTTCACAAAGAACAGCCTACAGCTCGAATGCCGCCACAACTTGGTTCTCGGGCCACGCCAGGAGCCCCTCCTCGTAATGCACTAGTTCACCGCTCACACAAATCCGTTCCTCACTGACTTCTACGGGTTACCAAGCCTCCATCCCTGTCATCCGAATCACCAGACCGCAGCACCCCCTGTGTTATACACCCGCCGCCCGGCCATGCAATTCAACAATGTGTGACAGCAGCTCTCGCACCCAAGCCTACTTACGGGCCCCACTGAAATCCAAGTTATCCGGCTACATCGGGCCGCTCCTCCACCTACTTTGCCGCTTGAAAATCAACAAAGCAGCCGCAAGGTTCTATCCCTTCGCCTGTGCTCCTACTCATGCTCCCCGGGCAATTTGGGCCAAGGACAGTCTTCACCTACGTCCCCTGATCGGCTGCCTCTCCACCCGCCCGCCGCCTGGTAGCTCCTCTCTCTAGCTCAGCCACTAGCTTGAATGCCATGGTTCCACCACAAGACCCTCATCTGGCCTGGTTCATGGAACAACACAAGGAGATGAAAGCACAGATCGCCGAATTAACCGCTAAGAAGTCCGCTTCCGACCTACTGCACTGACTCCATTGTTCCTTCCGCCCCCACAAATTCGTGATGCCTAATCTGGATCTCTTTGATGGGACCGCATGCCCGAAAACCCATTTGGACACATATACCTTGGCAATGAAGGCCAAAGGATGCACCAATCGAATGGTTGATTATTTCGCCATCTTTGAAGTCCAAGGCCTTAAAGTGGTTCTTCCGTTTGAAACCCGAAGCTGTGGCTACGTGGGACCAGATTACCAATGCCTTCACAGAGAAATATAAGGCCAACTTGGAGTGGGAAACAAATAGGGTTGACCTACAAACAACAAAGGCAAACAGCCCCGATGAGAATGTTGGGGACTTTTACAAGCGGTGGAATCAAACTCATGAAATGGCAATCCCTCCTTCCGAAGAAGAACAATCGGACATCTTCCGCCATGCTTGAAACCACATTCGAGAGCCTCCTCGCCACTTCCCATACTCGACTTACGGGCCATGGTTAACTCGCAGCCTAAGTTTGAAAAGGCCTACAATCAAAGAACCTGGCCGCCGCACTCGCCTGGCGTATATCTAGCTCCTCCCGCAAACATCGCCTCAAGCTTCCCGCCAAAGGCAAAGAAATGATTAACTATGCGGGACAGAATGTAATAACACAACTCCTTTTGCCCCCGTAAAACCGCCGAGCCTGCACCACGGGTCATGAACCTCGAAAACTTTGGAATGCCTCTCGAATGACATCTTTAGGGACTCGGTGAAGGAAGGCTTGCCGCGGCCTTGGAAAATTTCCAACCCAGGAATCCGAATGCTCCCGTGGATACTACAAAGTATTGCGCTTTTCATCAAGCCCATGGACATCTAACCGACAACCGCTTTACTCGAAAAGGCAATCCAGGGCCGATAGAGCAAGGAAAGTTGGAAGGCCCCGAAGGGCCTAATACGCCAAAAATCCCTCGCCAAGGAACCATAATCGTGTGAATATGATTGAATGCGGAGAATCTTCGCATGCCTGTGAAGATGCCGATGAAAGTCCCCAAATACCCGTGGCCAACCTCGTCGAGGATCCCGAATTAGATTCCCTCGCCCTTGAGGATATCGAACGAATCAACCCATCTTGGTCTCATGTCGAAACTTCCCCGCAAGAATACGAGGCCCGCTATTTCTCGAATGAAGGGAAAACCGACACCGAAGAACTGGGCCGTTCCTGGCCGAACATGAGAGAACCATTTACACAAGATGGTTAGAGCAAGCCAAGAAAGATTGAACAAGAAAGCTTCAGACGGGCGCTCAGACTGGGCTTATCAGCAAAGAAGCTGAAGAACATCTGGAGCTAGTACACTTCCGCAAACTGGCTATTGGAGAACTCGAATACGATCCCAAAGGCAGTGAAACTGATGAATCAGAGGAGGAAGAATCCTTCTACATTCTACCTGGTGTCAAATACGTGCCACCCCCTCTCACTCTTCCCCCACAGTTTCTGGGAGGAGAAGCCGAATCACAATTATCACTTCCAGGAATGGGAGCATATGACAATTTCTGCGGCTGCACGCACCCATATTCCCCTAACGGGTTCGATCGGCGTTCCCTCTCCGCCGAAATCCCGGTAGTATGGGAAGATGATTCCGATGACAAATGACGACGATGATGATGACGAGAGCGAAGAGTCAACCGAGGCCCCGCATCCGAAACAACTGGAACAATCATGCCGTAAATGAGCCCACGGGAGCCAGTGCACAATGGTTGGTTGTCAAGAAGCGACGACGAAGACACTTCGGGAGACGAATATGAAACCGAGGACATGAAGGCCATGAAGTTTCCCGGGTCCGAGCACGTGGATGTCTTAGAGTTCAACACCGCCTACCATGCTTTGGGGGAAAGGGTTTTCGTGCGTCCGATCCAGCCGATAGTCGAAGATCTCGATAGAGAGAGGGAAACTAACTCCCATCCGCCCAAATGAGAAAATAACCACGGTTAGATCAAATCCACCCTTAACAAAGTAACACTCCTCGTCGTGGTTACCCAAGAAGAGGTCACCTTCCCCGAGTGTATGTCGCCTTTCGAGAAGTCCTAGAAACCGGCATGATACCGGATGCGCTCCCACACGTAATGCAATAATCATCTCAAACTCGAGTATTACGTAAAGGAACCGTAATGGCCGCACTATACCGGGATGAAATTGAAAAGCCGCCGAGTCCCGACAATAGCGACTCTTGTTGCATGATAACTATGAGCAAGGCGTACTCATGGGAGCGAATCGGAGGACGCCCTAGCTCGCGGGCCATCCAAGGGGCAACAACACAACCCTGCACTCAAAAGCCTCGTGACTTGGGAAGCGCTATAAGTGGCCGCCAGAAGGGGCCAAGCAGCCACCTCACCGTTGCTAGACTCCGTCGTAACCAAAGGGCCAATAGCCAAAAAGGCTCCCCGTTGACATTGGCAAAGACTCAAGAAATCCAGCCAAGAAGCAACCGATGAGGAAGTTAACCCGTTGACCCGATCCGGGCAAATCTTCCAAGGAAATCCCAAGGCGTATAAGAAGGCCACGTATCAAGCACCGAAAGAAGATCGCCGCCCCTACGCTAAGACAACAAACCTGCACTCGAAAAGAGGATCCCGTGCTCACCCTGAAGGCACACAGTGCCAACATTTCCCTCTCGGTCTCTACTCACTTCGTCCTATCCCCATAAGCTCAAGCCGGAAGAAAGCTTAGCTCGCACTCTAGTGCCTATTGATGCTACTCCCGATGACGTGGTACGCTTGATTGGAAATATCCACTACGGGAACATAATCACTTTCACGCATCTCGACCTCCCTCAATTTGGGGCCGATCATAACGAGCCTCTCTTCATCACAAACCAATTGGATGAACGACGCCTTCCTGGTCCCGGTTGATAATGGGTCCGAATGAACATTCTTCCGGCAAAGATCATGAGCCTCGCTTGATATCAAGACTACGTACTTGAAGCCTTCCTCCTCACGCCAAAGCTTACGACTCAACATCCCGAGCAAATTCCTGGAGTTGCTACTTTGGACCTCTCGGTTCGGCAAGAAATTGATACCTCGTGGAATTCCAGTTATCGACATCCCAATCACTTTTAATGCCTTATCGGGAAGACCTCGCTCCATCAAGTCAAAGGGGTCGCCTCAAGCCTCCACCAAAGGTGTGAAATTCGCCTCGAATGGGGATTTGACAACCATCTATGGAGATTTAGTCACTTTAGAGGGCACAGATACGGTGGAATACCTATTCTCGAAATCAAACATGACGAGGAAGGTCTCATGCTAACAGGCTTCACTGGCCGAGCCTCCCAAAGCCCAAGTGTGCAACATAGATCTCGACAATCACTCGGGATAAAATCCCCCGGTCTTGAAAATGATGAGAAAGATGAGCTATCTACCCGGCCTCTGGCCTGGGAAGCACCAACAAGGAACTCACAAACTCATCGAGGTGAAAGGACAGAATACTTCGCCACGGCCCGGGATATGAGGCCTCCTCAGCTGACACCGCAAAAGGGAAAAGATTTGAAGTCACACAGAAGCGGTCCCTGGCCAACGACCCTAAATCTCTCCCTTTCGCCCTAATTTGGCCGACTACTTCGTAAAGGGTCCCACACAACCGGTAACATCACGTAACCCACTCCTACGTAAGAATGGCTAAAGCTACAGGATAGCCTCAACAAGTTCAGGGGAGCCAAAGCTAACCCGATCCGCGTAACGTTCCTCGGACCTACCCAAGATATCCGGGCTACCACTACCGTGAGAAGTGAGTACACTTTCAAAGGCGTGCCAAGCCTAGTGGAACAGCTTCGAGAAGCTCACAACCACAATTCCTACCGCCCATGATGGTCCGAAACCCGAGTTCGAATTGACCGTGCCGAAAGCCAAAGCCACGTGGTCTTTTCGCATGATCGGGATGGCCCAATCATGCAGCAGCTTGTTCGGGAAGAGATCCAAAGCGACTCCGATTGATTTCACTACCAAAGAAATGGTAGCAATGATCGAGGGAGGAGAACAAACGAGACACCCCCGAGTCATGAGGCCACCGACAAGAATGCCGTTAAAGAATCGGGAAACTCTCTCAGCTCCGTCCGCGACCAAAGAACAAATGATCACCAAACCTCGGATTGGTCTCCCATCCCTTTGTCTCAATCTAGGACAAGTCCTCCCGCCTCTCATTGTTAAGGTCAAGTCTCTAGGGTCGTCCGACGGCCTTACGCCCGAAGACTACGAGTCCGTAGCAAGCGCCGTATTCCTTTTCGTTTTCAATGAAATGACGAACCTTTCGAGTATCCCTTGATTGCCACTTTAACTAATGATGAATTAATTAATAAAAAAATTTAATAATAATTCATTAGGTAAAGAAGCGCATACATTAAACAAAAAAAATCAAACAAAAAAATCTTTAAGCAAAGTTGTCCGGAAAGAGGAAAATCGAGCCCAAGCCGCCGAAGAGGTTTTGACAAGTGTGAATTTGGGAACCGCGGAAGAGCCTAAGGAGACGCAGATTGGTGATTTCTTCGAAGGAACCGGAAAGGATGCCTTACAAAATCCTACAAAATCCTCAACTCAAGGAAAGTAGCCCTCTTCATCAAAGAGAACATCATGTGCCGATACGGGTTGCCACCGAAATCATCTCGTATAATGGATCCCACTTCAAGGGGAATGTGAAAGGCCGTGCGTAATTCCGAATAACCCGTCACAAGTCATCTCCTTACAGCCCCAAACCAACAGAGCCGCCGAGGCAAAGCAAACAAGACTTTGGAAAACATCATCCGGAAAATGGCCGTCCAAGGCGTAGATTGGCCCGAGAAGTTACACTGCACTCGGGGCTACGTAACATCGCCGAACGGCAATCGGGGAAACACCGTTTGCTCCTCACATACGGAATGGAAGCCGTGCTCCCAATCGAATTAGGAAATCCTCACTCCGTGTACCGCCGGGAAAGCGATCAACGAGGTCGAATGGCTCTGCAGTCGCCATGATGAATTGGCCCCGCTAGATGAACGCCGATTGAAAGCAATGGAACACATCCGAGCCTACCAAGGAAGAATGGCTGAGCCTTCGACAAGAAAGTAAAGCATCGGGAGATCCGAGAAGGTGATCTCGTCTTAAAAGAGAAGCCCTCACCCGTATCAACCCTCGGCAAATGGGAGCCTCGTCTGGGTCGGGCCATACGTCGTCCGTAAGATCTTCTCCTGAGGAGCCATGCAACTTGCGTGCACTCGACGGAAATCCCTTTGTACACCCAAAGTGAATGGTGACAAGCCGCGCAGATACTACGCGTAAAACAAAAAAAAAAAAAAGAAGTCAAAAGAAAAAAAGAGTGCTAAAAGAGTAATACCCAACTAGGTTGAAAACCCGAAAAGGGCGGCCTAGGTAAAAACAGGTTGCACCAAAAAAAAACAAAAAAAAACAAAAAAAAAAAACAAAAAAACAAAAAAAAAAACAAAAAAACCGAGTTGAACTACGAAGACCCGAGCTCCTCAAAATGAGGGGAACGTAGGCAATGGAAACGGTTCGGTCTAAAACACAAATAAAAGTCATACTTTGACAATCAATACACCGATCGACCATGAAAGCGTCTCGAAAACTCAAGCAATTCAAATATTCATTACAAGTTAAAAACTTTTTGATGAGTCTAAGCCCGATTCATTCCTACAACCGGTAACCCGCTAAAAGAAATTAAGATACATAATCAAACTAATGTGTCTCGCTATGACAAGAAAGGGATACTGAAACCTCAAGGTCACTCCAAGCCGCTCGTATCGGCCTCTCCCCTCTTCTTCCCCTTCGAGTCTTCTTCTTCGAACAGAAAATGTCGGTCTTCCTCCTACCAAGCTCGTATAGGAACAGGATCTATCGATCAGCCTCCGTCGTGGCCTTAGTAGCCCTAGCGTCATCTCTCATCTCCTCGTAGCCTAGCCGGTAGCATAGGAGTCCTCCTCTTGTCTCTTGACATAAGCCTCATAGTCGGTCACGCCGTCTCCGCTCCCGTCACGAGGATTGGCCCCTCGCCGCCCTCCTCCTCTCGAAACCTGTCAGTCCTCCACACCCACAATGGCCTCACGCCGCCTCAAAATAGCCACTCCGAGTCTCTCCTGCATGCCTCTCATACTCAATCTGTGTACCAAGTGGTCGTGAACACCGGTCTCTGACGCCCGAGGATAACCCGAGGAGGAAAGACGTCATACCTCCATGCTCGGGAAAGAAAGGAAAACACCGAAGGATCATCCATAGAAACAGGAGCCACCACCCCGGTGGCTATATCATCAAAGTCCTCCAAAGGAACCTCGCTTCCAAGCCGAACCGTCTCGTAACCAAAGACGGAATGTAAAAGCCGGACCGAGAAAGCCCCTAAGCATAACCACATGAGACCCGTCCCCGAAGCACTCGCGAGTCTCCACCCGCCAACAAGGCACCGACCATCTCGATATCTTCTCGTCTCGGCGACCAGCCATCCAACGCTCCCATGAGCCCCGATCATCGAAATCCACAAAGAACCCCTCCCGGCAAATGTCCAAGGCTTGATCATGTCAGAGTTTCCGAAGAACCCCCAAGCGCTCCATCGCCCACAGTGGTCAAGAGGAACGGCCGCCCCCGCGCATATACCGCTTCCCGCAGCCAACCTATCGAGAGCATGAAAAGTCTCCCCAGATCGTAGGTACAACATCTCTCGCCCAAGCGACAATGAACGACTACATCCACAGAGACCGATGACGTATCCCAAAAGAATAGACCATGAGCAAGGTCCCGAACATGCAAAGTGCAAAGGCATCCCAATAGGCATCGTCAAGCAAACCTAAGCCCCTAAACCTATCGTGAGACCGGAAATATCAAAATGATCGGACCACGGATCATACCTTGCGCTTCCTCCGGGAAAGATGAAGGAGGACGCACAACCGTCAACAAAAGAAGCCCCTCCGGCAAAGGAACCGCTATCTCTTCCACCTCCGACCTCCAAGCAAGGCCCGAAATTCTTCGACGGTTGGGACCATCTCGTTGAAGGAAAGGCAAAAACATGCCTTCTAGTATCCCAAAATGAGGAAGAAGCCCTCGTAAGATCGTAGTCCTAATCAATTCCTCGAGAGACCATAAGCACTTCACCTTGTACCTTTCTTCAAAGAAGGACCTCCTCTCATGCATAATCTCCCTAGACCAATCCTTGAACTTGTTGAAGAATGACATTTGGGATTCTTGGGACAATTTTGATGGAGCTTTTCTAAGGTTTTCCATGGATTTTCTCTTTCTCCCGAAAATGGCCGTTGGACCGGAGGTCAAGAGGATATTTGAATTTGAAATAAAGTGAGACCAGATCTCAAGCAAAATTAAAGGACAATGTCGATGCAGACTCCTCCGCGCGGACATGATTGTCATTCATCGTAAAATCTCGCAACAATCCAAGCCGCCGCACCAAAAGAAGAATATTCCGTCCCGCTGCTCGAAACCCGTGCAAAAAAAAAAACTCCCCAAACCAAACCATATACCAAACACTAACACCCTCGCCAAAAAACCAAGGCTCATGCAACATTGCATTCATACTGCATTGCATTCATAAAAAAATAAAATCCTAAATTATTACATTCCAAAAATAAAGGGAGTGTGCAAAAAAAAATCAAATAAAAAAAAAGTAGGTAACAATAATCCTAAATTATTACATCCCAAAAAAAAAAAGCAAAGCAAAAAAAATGTGCAAGAAAAAAAAAAAGTCAGATAAATCTCAAAATCTCGTAAAATCGCCTAAAAAAGAGGGGTAATCAATCGTAATCCCTAGCGCCCGACGCCTCGTCCCCGGCCCTCTTGCGACTCGGGCCCGCTTCCTCAGAGCCCCGAAGATCTCGGGCTCGAATCGTCCTCGTCTCCGTAAAAGAGGCTCGTCAGACCAACCGGCACGCTCCGATAGGGCAAGCCGAGATCTCGCGAAAAATCATATCCGAATGTGAAGGCATCGGACTCCCCGGACATACGAAGACGACCCACCATGCCGCCAAACGTGTCCCCGCCCGTGTGGATCCCCGAGAATGACATGATCCGAAGGCAAAGACCGCGCGGGGATCTAGTGAGAGGAGAAAGAGGAGTCTCTAAGAAGTCTCGAACGAATAGGGGAAGCCTCCCGCCCGACTGTGCGCCGCCGTGGTCGCCGCTTCTAGCCTCGAGGAGCCCCGCAAGCGACCATCCTCCCGATAAATCTCTTAGCTCCGATCACTTGCTTCGCGCCTTCGACGACCACCTCCGAAAACCGCACAAAAGCAAAAGCGCGAAACAGCTTGAAGCGAAAATGATGACATGAAAGAAAAGAAAAGACAAAAGCAAAAAAAAGAAAGGTGGAAAAGAGAAGCCATACCTTCATACTCCGACGAGGCCGGAAAGCTCGTGGAAGCCGCTCAGCCGAGGGATCTCGCACCCTCAATCGGACTCCCATCCCGGATATATGAAAATCCGTCCGAGGGTACCGCGGATCCCAAGCCCTCTCTATCCGTAACCCGGGGCATCCTCGCCTCCTCAAAACAAATACGGGTACGGCTCAATCGCCACAAATGCCGAGAAGTGCCGGCCGGCTCTGTAATCATCCCAGTCGCAGATCTATCACTGGTGCATCATATCGGCGGGAGGCTCCACCGGTGTCATCAAAGGCGAGTTCACGCCATGCCGGCGCGTCACCCTCTCTCCTGCATAATAGGCATCGCAGTCGACCTCTCGTAATCCTCCGCCGCACCCAAATCTCGCCGCCTTCACCGCGCCACCTCGAAACGATTCCTGTGGATAAAATATCATCCTCTCATCCGTCTCGCCTCCGTCAAAGGAAGACAATCCGCGTATTCCGAGAGTCGTACGCCCCGGAGCTTATCTTCTCTCGGCATGCTTCGGGACCAGAGCGCATGGCCTGATACGCCCGACGCATCCGCCGGCCGCCGCCACATCGTGACGTGGAAGAACTCCAACGCCCATACCGCGAAAGGTAAAAATCAAATCAATCCAAATAAGCAAAAGGAAAGTGTGTGCTCAAGAAGAAAGTGGAAAGCAAAAGAGAGAGCTTATACCTCCGTGGCAAACTCAAAGCAAGACAAGGAGCTCACAGCCCTTCCGCCGTACATCTATCGAGAGCAAAGTAAAGCTCGCCACTCGCTTCTCCTCAGAGACATCTCCACCATCTCCATGTCCTCCAAGGACCTCAAGAAGGCAAAGACTCGCCGTCCTCAAAGCATGTCCAAAAAGGGTGCTCGAAAAGCAAACCACAAGAAGGCTCCTAGCACCGCTTCGCCGCCTATCCTCTCCTCCCCAAACCTCGTAGCTCACAATGGTCTCCACAATCTTCCCGTAGACCACGGCATACTCCATCCCCATCCCCTTTTTTTGGGAATAGGGAAAATCCTGTAAGAGCCCGCAGATCCGCTGCCACCGTAGCCGTCCCGCCACTCAATGCCGCTGGGCCCATTAAAGGACAAACCCGTGATCGCAAAGATAGTCGAAGGCGTAACCGTAGCCTCGCCCCGTAAGAAGTGAAACGTGTGGGTCGCATCCCACCAAAGTTGCCGCGCTAAAGCAAACATCGTGCCCTCGCTCTTAGGGAACTTGACCAATCCCCTCAAGCACTCAACAAACTCCCAAAGCCCGGCCTCAACAACAATCTGTCTCTGACTCGCAAGAAAGCTCCTCGGCCCGCATTCGGAAGCCGGCCCCACAAGTCAACTACGTACTCCACCGATCCTCGAGTCTTCATCTTATTCACCGCCTCCGTCACGTAGTTGTTTCCACCCCGCAATAAAACAAAAAAAAGAAAATGTCAAAAAAAAAAAAAAAAATTTGCATTTGCATTAAAAAAAAAAAAGAGCATACATATGCATCATGAAATTTCAAAGAAAATTCGACAAAGATAACAAAGATACAATGAGCATAGCCCCATTTTTCTCGCACAAAAGAGACAAGCCAAAGAAATCCCAATGCATTCATCAAAAATGCATTCCTACGGAAGTAAAACTCCGTCCCATTCTCAAAAAAAAAAAAGAGAAGTTCCTATGCATACATGCATATCATCCATCATCTCAAAAAAAAAAAAATAAATAAAAAAATCCCACATTCATACATTCAACAGAAGGAAAAATCCGTCCCACTTTTCAAAAAAAAAAATCATATATACATTCATATCATCATCATCTCATATAGGCAAAATGCCCATTCTTTTCAAACAAAATGCATGCATTGCATCATTTTTCAAATCACAATTCTCGAATTTTCAAAAAAAAAAATATAATTATAAAAAATGGCGAAAATGCCAATTCTTTTCCCAAGCAAAATGCACATTTTGGGACACCAACAAATTCATTGCAACATGCATATCATCAAGATCAATATTCAAATTTCAAAAAGAAGAATCACAATTTTCGAATTTACAAAAAAAATGGCGAAAATGCCAATTCTTTTTCCAAGCAAAATGCATATTTTGGAATAACCATATAATCATTACAACATGCAAAGCATCAAAATCAAGATTCAAGGCCAAGAACATCAATCATTCGAATTTTCAAAAAAAAAAAAATTCACCCAAAATTCAATTTCAAGCAAGAAATCAACAAAGGGAATGAAAAGATTCAAGCATACCGCTCGAGACTCTGACGAAGCCCAATGTTGCCAAGCATCGGGTAGGGCTCCTCCGCAATCGATTGCGAAAGAGTATAATGCCTCCTCATTCTGACGAGCTCCAATCGTCTTTCCGCTACCGGCCACGCCCTCGCCTTGAAAACACCTTCCCGTGTTCCATTGCTTGAAAATCGAAGAAAATCTAAGATTTTGAAGCTTTTTGGACAACAATGGCGGCTTGGGGCGTTTCTCTCTTCCTCTCTCGTAATTTTCAAAAACTGAATGGGGAAGAAGAAGCGGCGTGGCCCCTCATTAAGACCTCTCGACTTTCGCATCCTCCGCGTGATCAGGTCACCCTTTTGCAAAATGACCTTTGCCCTTAAAATTTCAGACTCAGCTTAGTAGTCAAACTTGACAAAGTTAACCAAAGTCAAACCCTTTTAAGGAAATTATTCCCTAAGCCAAACGTAAGACCGATTTCGAGAAAGATAACGAGATTCCGTATCTTCATCAAAATTACTCCCGTTAGCCAAACGTAAGACCGATTTCCCGAGAAAGATAACGAGATCTCGTATCTTTCATCAAAATCATCAACCTACTCAAACGTAAGACCGATTTCCCGAGAAAGATAACGAGATCCCGTATCTTTCATCAAAATCATCAACCGGTAGCCAAACGTAAGACCGATTTCTAGAAAGATAACGAGATCCCGTGATCTTTCATCAAAATCATCAACCGGTAAAGCCAAACGTAAGACCGATTTCCCGAGAAAGATAATGAGATCCCGTGATCTTTCATCAAAATCATCAACCTGGCAAAGCGTAAGACCGATTTCCCGAGAAAGATAACGAGATCCCGTATCTTTCATCAAAATTATTCCCTACAAAGAAAACGTAAGACCGATTTCCCGACGAATACGTCCCGATTTTCCCCTCAGCAAAGGCTAACGAAATCCCCAAAGAAAGTTAACGGAATCCTGGTTAACGGAATCTCGAGTAAAACTCGAACTACATTTAAAGGGCTCGATTCCCACTAGGAATACGTGAGGTAGCCTATCATTAGGTCCAAACCTCGACCAAAACGGTCACCCTATCCTTCTAAGCAGTTGGTGATCTAAGTCCACCGAAAGGCCTTTTCAAATTAAGGTTCGAGGCACCTAAAACGCCATCATCATCCAGTCCGAGGCACCTAAAAGCCATCATCATCCAGTCCGAGGCACCTTGCCATCATCAAGTAGATCGAGGCACCTAAAATGCCATCATCAAGGTCCGAGGAACCTAAAATGCCATCATCAAGATTCGAGGCACCTAAAACGCCATCATCATCCAGGTCCGAGGCACCTAAAAAGCCATCATCATCCAGGTCCGAGGCACCTAAAATGCCATCATCAAGGTTCGAGGCACCTAAAAAGCCATCATCATCAAGGTCCGAGACACCTAAAATGCCATCATCAAGGTTCGAAGCACCTAAAACGCCATCATCATCCAGGTCCGAGGCACCTAAAATGCCAGCATCAAGGCTCGAGGCACCTAAAACGCCATCTCCAAGGTCCGAGGCACCTAAAACGCCATCTCCAAGGTTCGAGGCACCTAAAATGCCATCATCAAGGTCCGAGGCACCTAAAACGCCATCGTCAAGGTTCGAGGCACCTAAGACGCTATCACACACAACACTAGGAAAGCGATAAATCGCAATCATCCCCAGCAGAGCAGATGGTCATCAGACCGAAAATGGTCATCCCTATCCCCAGCAGAGCGGATAGCCATCGACCAAAAATGGTCATTCCTATCCTCAAACAGAGCGGATAGCACTCCGATCAAAATGATCATCTCCTATCCCCAACAGCCAGAAGATATACAATTTCACCATCCCACTAAATGGTCATCTCTTATCCCCAAAGAAGTTTCTTTCCAAAGAACCGATCGTAACTCGCTCATCGTGTTCGAGGCACCTAAAACGCCATCATCTCCTGTGGTCAAAGACCCGAACTACGACTCGGCTTGATTCCCATTCTGGGATACGTAGGTAGCCTATTAAATAGGTTCACCACCCAATCACTGACGTCTCGCCAAATATGGAGCTCATTTTATCGACGACCCCGCTTCCTTCGAAAAGCGCCGTCGCCGTGGGCTACCGTAAGTGCTCCAATTTGAGCTTGTTAGAATTTTCGTTAGAAAATTAACGAAAAGTTATAACATTTCTAACAATTCCTAACATTCCTAACATTTCTAACCAAGTAAGGGTAGATTAGGGATTGCCAAAAAAGATAAACCAAGGAAAGGAATCAAAAAAGCAAAAGAAATAAGAAAAACCAAAAAAGAAATGGCCGGAAACAAAATCAGTCAAGTTAATTTGAATTTTAAAAAGATTATTCCTCGTGTCTCAAAGCCCGGAGCAAGATTTAATGAACAAGGCACGCCGCAGTCCTATCCGCGCGGATAGGTTTGTAAAATTCGTAGGGCTATAAATTGAGCCCTCCACTACAAAAAAAAAAAAAAAAACAAGAACACAATTACAAAGCATTCGGCGAAAATACTTGAGAAAACAAAGTTGAGAATTCTATAAGAATTGTCACCTTTTTCTCTTGAATCTTCCCAACTTTCACTCACTCAAATCAAACCCAAACACTCTTGCATTCAAGCCTTCAAACACAAAAACACAAAGAAGATAGGTATAACCTCCCTCTTCTTACCCTAAATCTCTCATCCATGCATGCATTTTCAAGCTACAAAATGTAGTTCATTCTTCTTCTTGTCTTAGATCCAAGAAGATCACCATGGAAGTTCATCTCCATGGATGATCTTCTACAAGGATCAACATTTTATTCAAAGTGTTCTTACTTTCTTGCAAAGAAAACACATTTAAACACATTTTCAAAACCCTAAAAAATATTTTCAAGCATCAAATCTCATTTTCAAAGGATAAAATTCCCCTCCCCAAGCAAATGAAGTGCTTAGTCCTAATGTACTTAAGGATGGTTTGGTATAGTTGATTCACCACTAAAATGTCAAGTGATCACTAACCAAAACCTAGGGAAATGGGGACAAGCATGGATGCAAAACCCCCCTTAAAATCATATTTTCTTTCTTGAGAAGTTGTTGTCCAGTAGCAATTTTCCAAGACCTCAGTCCATTGTCTTAATTTTTGGATATAGATAAACTTGGAATTTGGTGTTGACTACAAAACACTTTTTGTAGCCAACCTCCAGAGCTTTCCAGACATATTTTTACTTTATTTTTTGGGTGAGTAAAAATCCTCTTTTAAAATTTTCTTTTAGAGGACAGTTCATCACCTTCTGGAAATCCAGAATGCATATCTGAGGTTTCCAGAAGGTTTAGACCCCTCAAATCTTCTCCAAAATGGAAAATTCCTTCGCACAAATCTTATTTAAGGTGTCTGGAACAATTTTCATTCTCTGAGTTTATCCATATTATGAAGTTTTAAGGCCCTTGAATCCATTTCAAAATCAAAGGTCCACTGCCTTTTTCATTCTGGCAGAAATGACTCTCAACTTCAAAAGGTCTTTTGAGTACCAAATCTCAACCCAAAAATCTTCCAAAAATCATAGGATCAGTTTAAAGTCTTAAAAAGATATCCCAATTTTTACTTTTCTGAGTTTCAAATTATTTTGGCCAAAACACACAAACACACACACATACACAAATGATTTTCAGCTTGGAAGACTCGTTTTACGAGGCATTCCGGGTGCACACTAACGTCCTTCCCAACACGTAACCTGACCTCCGAACCCAAATCTTTAATCTCCTGGGGCATTTTTCAAAGTTTCTTGGCCCTTAAAACAAAAATGGCGTGGCGACTCCGTTCTTTTTTCCGGGGTTTTATTTGGATTTTTTCAAAGAAACGCAAAAATCGAATTTTTTCCCGCGAAATGAAGCGACACATCATCACACACCTGGATGCGGCCACTTTTTGTCAGGCCTGTGATAGGTGCCGTAGGGTTGGCAGGCTATTGGGCGCCGTGGATGAAATGCCACAAACCCTCATTGTGAATTGTGAAATCTTTGATGTTTGGGGGATAGACTTTATGGGTCCATTCCCTAATTCTTGCGGGTTCGTGTACATTTGCATTTGCGGTCGACTATGTGTCCAAATGGGTGGAAGCCATCCCTACCCGCACCGATGATTCTAAAGTGGTGGTCAACTTCCTTAGGAGCAAGCATTTTGAGTCGGTCGGGATGCCAAGGGCCATTATTAGTGATAGGGGACACATTTCTCGCACAAGACAAATAAGCGTTAGTCAAAAAATATCATATCGCCCATAAGGTGTCGACCGTTTATCACCCCCCAAAACAAATGGGCTAAGCCGAGGTGTCCAAATGTAGAAATAAAATTCATCCTTGAAAACTGTGAACCCGAATAGAAAGGATTGGAGTCAAAGGCTTCAGATGACATGTTGTGGGTGCATACCCGGATCGCATACAAGACACCGATCTGTATGTCACCATATCGATTGGTGTTTGGTGTAAACTAATGTCATTCACGGCTGAAGCCAACACAAGGCCTATCGGGCGATCAAAATGTTCAACTTGAACTTGGAGGGTTCCTACGAGGGAGCGAAAAACTCGCACTTGGAGTGAGTTGGATGAGATTAGGAGGGATGCGTACGAGAATAACCTCCTTTATAAGGAGCGCATAAGATTCGGCACGATAAAATGATTATTAGAAAGGACTTTATGCGGGTCAAAAGGTCCTTCTTTCAATTCCCGTCTCTCGTTTGTTTCCTCAAGTAAGTTGAGGTCCTGTGGGACCGGTCCTTTATGTGGTGAGGGAGGTGTCCCCGCTTGGGACGGTGATAATTTCAAGTCCTAATGCAGGATAAAGGGTTTAAGGTGAATGGCCAACGGTTAAAAGCGTATTTTGAAAATGAAGTGGTGAAATACCGCGAGTTCGAGGGGAAATTGATCTCCAAGACCCGTATATGTTTGATAACTTTGAGGTCCGAGTCTTGTCAAAGACTTTAAAAATTGATGCTAGCCTGGGGCTTTCCCGGCATTTGGTCTAGCTAAAGACGTTAAAGAAGGGCGGCTAACCGGGAGGCAACCCGGATTTAATTGCTTATTTTATTGGCTAGTCTCGTAGACATTATATTTTTAATTTTAAAATTTTTTATTCATGCTCTAGAATCGGAAGCTGCTAAAGGTATTTTGTTTTGTGGTGTTGTGCAGGAAAAGCATGGAAACAAGGGAAACAAAGGAGAAAGAAAAAAAACTGTGCGGTCGCCCCCATCTAAAAGTCCATTCGGCCTGCATCTGTGTGTCCAAGGCTACGAGGCGCCCGCCTCAATTGCGTAGGTCAGCCAATTTCAAGTCCATTCTAAGGCGCCCGCCTAAGTTTATCGTGCGCTCGCCTGGAGCCGAAAATTTCGGAGGCCAACAAACCGCTATTGAGGCGCATGCCTCGTCAACCTACGCACTACTGCTTTGCACAATCCCAATCCTAAGTCTCGCTTAATGCGTCGCCTCATCCTCCATGGACGCCCGCCTCGCGAACCCTGGGCACTGTGAGAATCGGGCCAACGAGAAGTGAAATGGGTCGGGTTATCCAAATTGTGGGGTCGACCAGCGTCAATCGGGTCGTAAGTATAAATAAAGAGCTGCGTGTACTTCCCCCATAAACAAACTCCTAACCCAAACTGCTCTCTCTCTCTCTCTCTAAACTCTCTCCTCACTTTCCGGCCAAGCTCCCATTGAAGTCGACGACTACTCCCCTCCTTCCCCATGACACTGGGCTTCCCTAACCTCTTCCCATTAAAGCCATTCCCCTCACCCCAAGCCTTCAGATTCACCAAAGATTGTTCCAATCCGGCGATTTCATCTTCGTACCCTCAATGATTCCGGCGAATTGTCAAGATTTCTTGGCGAGTCACTCGAAGTTTTCCTAGCCAAGGTTGAATTTTTCCAGTGGGATTTCTCCGTAAAGTTGGAAAGGTCCGACTCATTTCTTTCTATTCTAATTCGACTGCAATTTGATTTGGCCGAGTTTGCTGCGCTGTTATATTGTTGGGTGTTATATTGTTTTGTGGTTATGGGTAAAACAAATGAGCCATCGAATGGGGTGGTGGGAGGAGGTAAATCCAAGGATTCCCGGAAAAGGTAAGGGTTGACGAGAGTTCATCTAGTGTTCCTCCCCTCCCTCGGATCACTTTACGTTGCGAGGATACCCATGGATTCCTCGAGGTTCACTTACTACATGTCCCAAAACTACTTTTATTTCCATACTGGAGTGAGCCATAATTGCGAGAGAGGCAATTTAACATTGTATCGTTCGGGCTTACATCTAAGTTTGGGACTCCAAAGTGGCAACGGTTTTGTGACGAGCCTATGGAGGAGGGTAACACTTGGATTGTGAAAGAATTTTATTCGAATATATGAATAAAATCCCCAATGGATCGAGGTATTCCTTCTCATGAGGGGAAAGACGATAAAATTCAGGAGTGAGGATGTTAATAAATTTTACGGGGCTCCCTAGAGTGAAGCAAGAGGAATGTGAGTATTTCTCAAGCAATGAATGGGGATTGGGGAGTGTATTTTGTCGATGTGGTTAGGACGTTTGGAGTGGCAACCAACTCCACGTGACTAACAACCCGATGGTTCGCCCAAGTACGCGAACGAGACTCGCTTAACATAGCGGCAAAGGGAGTGAACAAATTTGTATGCTATAGGATCCTTCCGACAACAAGCAAAGCATGTGAAAGTTCCGTGGAAGCATGCGATTGATTCATTTGATTACTTAACTGAGGATAGATTTCTATCGGGGCATATCATTTCGCAGCATACGCATAGTTAAGCATAGAGTAAACGGAATGGATTTCCGTACCCATCACCGACACTGTTTAGTAAAGGTCATGGGGTTCAAAGTGGAGCTTTGGGGGTGATAAGGTGAAGATAATTAGGTCCATCTCTCGAGACTTCTCGAAAGCACAAGAGGGAGGTAAAGAGGGATTGAATCGTTAGAATTGACAAGAGTTAGCTGAGGAAGAAGTCGAATATGTAAGCCGAGGGGGGCGACGACGATGATGATGATGATGATGATTACATGGAAGAGGCTGGTGGACGCTGGTTCTGGGGTCGCGAGTACTGGTGGTAGTGATGTGGATCGCTTTGACGGCTCGTATGGATGTGCGCTTACTATCTCTAGCGGATCGTCAGAGCTAGGCCAACATTATATGGCGCGCATGGCACCACAAAGATGACGACGTGGAGATGGCAAGAGGTGTATTACTTCAGAGAGTGAAATACTTCAAGACATGGTCCATGGGACTATCATTTCAGCCGCCGCAATGAGTTCGGAGAGGTATCCCCTACCCCCGCCTTGCTAACTATGTTATACTTTGCAGATGCATATGGGAGTAATGCATGATTTAGCGCAGTGGGTGGGGTGTGCCATACATGGTTGTTGTCAGATATAAGCCAAGCGAGTTTTCTCAAAATATATATATAATAAAATGAGAGGCTAAGTAAAACCGCTGACAATCACTGCACAACAGAGGCACTTAGGCAAAAGGAGAGATGTGTTAAAAAAAATGAAAAATGAGAAAAAGGTGCTAGGTGCAAACCGGAAACTATGCACCTAGGCAAAAGGTGAGCTTAGTGAAATACTTTCTATCATTTATATCACCGTGTTGGAGTAATAAGGGTGGTTAGGAGTCTCGGGTTAGGATTTTCATATTTGCTATAGGAGGCTCTTCATAGAGGCGTTAGGATGTAAAATCCTCGTGAATTCTTCTCAAAGTGATATAGGTGACGTTGGGTGTTTTGCACGAGGTAAGTCTTTGCTTGGGCATTGACTTTATTTTTGAGGGGGATTGTAGTGCGAGATAAGCGCAATGGTAAACATAGGACATATGTAGTTTCCCTACCTTTTGATATGTGGGCCTTAGCTCTGATGTCCCCTTTGACATATCTGGAGCGGGCCTAGGCCAAGACCATTGATACCATTGTTATTTTTTGGAGTGATAAGGAGCCGAGTCTCATTCTCCTAGTACATTGAGTGATTGCATTTGGAGTTGTTGACTTTTTGAGTCGGAGGTTTAGAGGAGATTAGGATCATTTTCCTCCCATGTTATCTGACTGGGGACCTAAGTGCTTAGAAATGGGATGGGATATTACCTGTGTGACGCAGTAATGCCCTAAGCGTGGGGAATTTGATGTGTGAATTTGTATACATTATTTCCCTAATTTTCTAGACATTTTATTATTATTTTAATGTATTTTTTAGTAGTTTTGATGTAATTTTCGAAGATATGTTGGATCGGGTAAGTAGTAGGAAGATCATGGTATTGTTGAGACATATTTTTGTAATTTTATGGAAGATCTTCAAAGTTTATCAAAAGTGGTGGTCCAAACCGGCAAAGCAACAGTACTTCAAGACCAAAATGAAAGCATGGAAATCATGACTAAAGTGAAAAGTGGAAAAGAAGAAACCAAATTCAAAAGACTCGTTGCACATGGGATTTAATTGCCTACGCATCACCAAGGAATCAAGGTCGACTGGGCAGGAGAAGAGTAATGGATTTTAATGTTATTTTCTTTTCTTTTTCCCTTTTTCCTATTTCTATTATTATTATTAATTATTTTTTAGGTTTTATTTGAAAGGAGTATATAAACTCCTTTAACAATTTT